>MU826398.1:73688-123688 GCA_029204205.1 Desmophyllum pertusum | reverse complement strand
GCAACAAGGGAAGTTTACAGGTAAGCAGCTTGACAACTAGTGAATTAATGTACGATACTGAATACTCTTTTTTCGTGATCTGACGGTTTTAATTTACAATCCTGATAAAAGTTTGAGTAAGATAAGCTATTGTTTTGTTCTTCCTCTCCCCCCACCCCCCCCCCCCCCCCCCCCCCCTTCCTCGTTTCAGTGTCGAGCCTGTAGTACCTTTACACAGGATTGTCAAATAAGGCTCCAACATTGAAATGGGAGAGAGGAACCTACAAACAGTTGTTGTGTGTGACATTTAATATAATCTAATTTAATATAATCAGGTGTGTTTATACAACCTTCTGAACTATTTTTGATTTGGGTTGTGGATCTCTTTGAAAAATTGAAAATAAATTCCAACGGCTGTTAACATACAATGTACTTTGCAGTCAGTGATCGTTAACATTTGCTTAATTCGTTTATTTCTCTTTCTATCTCAGGATGTGTTGAACAACGAGAAGATGAAGTTGGATTGGATGTTTAAAATGTCCTTTGCCTCAGATGTAGCGAGGGTAAGAGCATGCAACACGCTAGTAGTTTAGTAGTCATATTTATGTCGTCACACAACCGCCCCCCCCCCCCCCCCCCCAAGAGAGGAGAAGCATTGCCAAATAGCTACCGCGAACTGAGGGGACTAGTGGTTGAGTTACGTAATAAAATTGAGAAGAACAATTCATTCGCTTCAGAAGTCTTCGTTCACGTATCTTGTTGTGTGACGTTTGCATTAAACTTCCATCCAGCAAACAGGACGTTAAGGTTAAAAGAGATCGTATAAATACAACCTAAAAGACGGCCTATTATCATCCTATGTAAATATCTACAGATGAAAACTATAAAGTGGAAAACGCCCAATGCTGTTTGTTTCAGAAACAAAACCTTGGCAAAATCAAAATCAGATATATTCTACGTATGCTATCATACATCAGTAAACTGCTGTTTGACATCCTTTATTGGCAAATACCTCTTACAAGTACCAGTTTAATCGTTGCGATAGTCCTGTTTGTACCTACGTGTAATTTTTTGTTGGATTTTTAATAGGGGATGAGTTTCCTGCACAAAAGCTCAATCGGTTGCCATGGCGACCTTGAATCTTCTAAATGTGTGATAGACAGCCGTTGGGTTTGTAAAATAACCGACGTAGGACTCGAAAAGTTCAAAGGAGGACAGAAAGCTGACTCGGATATTGGACTCGATGCAGAATACCACGGTGAGCAGTCAAACAGCTTTGACAAGAGAAGTATCTAACAGAGAAAACAGAGAATATTGAACAATTAGACTACGAGCTCGAGTTTTCTACTTAACAATTAGATTATGAGCTCGAGATTTCTATGATGTGATAGTTGATGAGGCCGTTGTTTTAGTAAAAAATTATAACAATTGTCTTGTTAACTCTAAATTATCTTCCAAAACTTCGGAGAAACGAGAAGAAACCGCAATTTTGTAGACGACCTCCAGTCACTGCACACTAATGGCTGATAGTGTATGAGTAGCTCAGCCAATCAGATTGTCTCATTTGCATTAGTATACTAGTAGATTTTTACTAAGAACAAATAGTCAACGGCGCACCCTTAGAAAACAAGAGTGGGTAGTGTAATAGTTTTAGCATAAGCACCACTTTTCTTATCACACAAAAATTATATCAATTTAGCTATATTTTGTGTACCTTCGCCAACATACTGATGCAAAGCTGGCAAAGGGATCCGTTTTTTTAAATTCCTGAATATGTCAAGAAGATGACAACGCATAGCCGATGAAATTTTCAGATTCGCAACAGACCACGACCAGTGTCTACTAAAATGCTTTATTTAGCTTAAATTCGATTCGTACCTTAAATTTGACAGGATTCGATTCGTACCTTAAATTCGATCGTACCAAGGCGGACATGAAATGCTAAAACCTTTGGAACGCGGCGGATTGGAGCGCGTCAAGTGACGAAAAAGGCTCATAAACCAGACATATTCTTTATTATAAAACGCTACTTAATTAAATGCCCCGTTGTAACATTGGCAAGTCAATAAAACGTACATTCACAAGTATTAGAGCTTTTGTTTTTCAAATTGCAGATTTGTTGTGGCTAGCGCCGGAGCATTTGGATGGAGAAAAGAGTTCATCAAAATCACAAATGGGAGATGTTTACAGCTACGGCATAATTCTACAGGAAATTCTTCTTAGAGGTCTTCCATATTGTATGAACGACTATATGGAGGCAAAAAGTACGTTTAGAATGTTTTATTATTTAACACTAAGCAGGAGACCATTTTTATAAGAGAAGCGATGTTTCATACGAACCCTAAATTGATTTTAATCGGCAACCACTGAGGCCATATTACCTGTGTTGTCCAGTACAGTAAGGAGTACTTGGTGTCCATAAAACATAAAATACGTAACACTATTACCGTACTTTCGAAATCTAACATGATTGAGTAACATACTTGTACCAAAATATAGAGAAGCACTATGACAGGCACCGTTTAAGAGTTAAGTTAATGTTCCAGAGTAAACTAATATAAAGCAGCACGCAGTCTCCACCGACCACGATATCCAACCTTTAGTGAAGGAAAAAAACCCTAGATTTTTTTATCTTTTAATACACATATTTTAGTGTGATGTTCTTTTCCTTTCCAGCAATTGTTAACAGAGTTAGAAAGCGAGAGAATCCTCCTTTCCGCCCATTGATTCCAACTAGCTTTGGTGATGGCCTTTATGTAAAATTGATAAATTCCTGTTGGGATGATGAGCCCTTCTCACGACCAAGGTTCAGTAATATTCTCCAGACAATCAAGATAATTAATAATGGAAAGTAAGTGCATTCAAACCTTCAACACGCACGATTCTAAACAATGTACACATTATAACAGGCCAGTTTACGAGTTTGCCTCTGTTTCAAAACAAGTCCTGGTGCGAAAACATTCAAATGGAGATGAGTTTGATTAACATGAAAATAAACATGTGAGTAAAACTCATTTTCATATGAAATGTTATCCACTAGGAATCGTTTTGAAACAGAGGCAAACGGCAACTCGGAAATGGCTATTGCTAATCAGTAATCAAAAGGCCATTTTTTCCATAAGTAAGAATTACTTGTAAAATTAATTAACAGAATCGAGAAAAAGGCAAATGTTATTCAGAGAAACTAAATAGTTAATCTTGCTGAGTCTAATTAACAAGTTGAAATCCTGTTTTTGAAAATTGACTGAGTCAGCGAATTTTTCTTTTTATATAAGTGACGTAACAAATACTCATGGTCACAAGATGGCACGAAAGGGATGTTACTAAAACGGGGAATGGGGAATGGGGAATGGGGAATGGGGAATGGGGAATGGGGAATGGGAAATGGGATATGGGAAATGGGATATGGGGAATGGGAAATTGAAAATGGGAAATGAGAAATCGGGAATGTTGAATCAGATTTTAGAAGATGGTGACGTCAGTGGTGATTATTATTGTGCCCATCAACGATCAACTCCAAATGAGCCCACAGTTGGCCACGCACTTTATTATGTGATATGAATATAAACCCGGATATAATTATCTCGCCGCGTTCAAGAAATGTGTACGGTAAATATTCTTTACAACCGTAACTCGGATATATAAAACGAATTTTAAAATTGTTGACAACATCCGAGGTGTCCTCTTTTAAAATAATAATGGTTCACAGCATCATAATAGCCTTCCCAACTTGGGCGCTGTAGCAAATCTCCCTGTAAATCACTCGAGAATTCCGAAACCCGACGAAAAATATCAAATATTTACGGGAGTAAATCAAATGGAAGAGAAAGTTTCAGTAAGAAACTGATTACCTCTCGAAGAGCGCTTCCATTCTTTCATATTTCCGGGAATTGAAATCAGGGTGTACATCGCGATGTTAACATACGCATAACATTTATTTATTCACGATGCAAAAAGATAAGAAGAATTAATGAAATATAAATGTTGCCCTCTTTATCTGGAAACAGAAAGGTCTGCTCCATTATCTTTCTTACTGCAAGGCAAATAAAAGTGGCAAGGATTAAGGAATGGCAAGAAACTTCTGAATGTGAACAGGTTCTATTTTCTGACGGGTGCAGTCAACCGGAAAATGTGTTCTATCCTCTGCCGCCTGAAATTTTTCGATATGGAAAGCGATTAATTTTTGATTGAATGGAACGCGTCCGAGATTGTCCCTTAATTAGAAAATTCCATGTTCTGTTTCTTTCTCCACCTGATCAGTTTTTAAATTCAAACCTGTTTTTTTTGGTCGAATGAAAAGGCTGTGCGTTCGGAGCATTTGTATTAATTATTCTAAATTGTTGGTTTCACACACGCCAGATCAGACGCGCCATGCACGTAAGAATTTGACAGGTCGAATTTATACTTACTCGTATAAATACCGTAGAGTTCCGATAGTAACGACCCCACGAAAGTAGCGAGCCCCAAGAAAGTAATGAGGGTCGCTACTATCGGAACTCTACGGTAGCTTGAGCCATGTTGAGAATACAGTCACTTACGGTAATGGCAGTGAAACTCTAACACGCGGACTCTGAAGTTCAAAACCCAACTTACAATTGCGTTTTTCGCTGCCATCGATCATAAAATTACGACGACAAACAACTCGAACCAACGGACCGTGAAGGAAATCTGCCAATCACAATCCACTAACGTGAACTTTTGAATGGATTACTAAATGATTGACGGCAGCGAAAAAACGAAACCGTTGATTGAGCAGAGTTCCCGAGAGTTCGCATGTTATTGAAAGGCGCAGTAATTAAAATCAGAAGCCTATCACCCAGAATAGGGTGATATGCTTCTGTTAAAATTTTTCCCTTCATTTCCTTTTATCTTTTCCTATCTTTTAAATCTGATTCAGCCTTTCCGATTTTTCATTTTTTCATTTTCAATTTCCCATTCCCCATATCCCATTCCCCATTCCCCATTCCCCATTCCCCATTCCCCATTCCCCGTTTAGTAACATCCGCACGAAAGTGTGTCTACGATGGTCATCTGGGAACGGACCTTGTTAGAAAACGATTTGTGAGGTCTGCTACATTGTGTCCCTAAAGAGATGACGGAACAGAAGCTCAAAAATATATTTTGTTTAATTCAAAAATAAAGTTAGTGGCTCGTCCACTTGCTCAAAGTAACGTACGCTTCAACCTTGCCAGTTTGAATTTCGCACGTGGTAACAATTTGACGGTTGAATAACCTGGCTCGACTCTGCAGGCAGTTTTGGGTTCCATGCACAATTTAAAATGTACATTCCATTATTTGAATGACTGTTGGTATAGCACAGTACTAAATTCCATTGTTTTTGTGTTTTTATTCTTAACAGGGACATCAATATTATGGACAACATGATATCATTGATGGAAAAATACACAGATCATCTGGAGGAAGTGGTGCGGGAGAGAACTGAACAACTGGAGGAAGAGAAACAGAAGACTGACGCTTTATTGTATAGAATGCTACCTAAGTAAGGAATAGTCAGTTACAAATGAATTGTACCAACAAAAATACAAATTACACGGAGGATAAATGGAATCTTTTTTTGTGGCTGCCTATCTCACGCACAATAAAACGCACATATTCCCTTAGGAATGTAATAAAATGTAAAATTCGAAAGCCTGTATAGCTATCAGTCGCTACAGAATGTTCTTAAGAAAATACAAAATAAATCAATATTTAATTAGTGTCTAGCTAGTATATTTGATAAAGATACGGCTGAACTTTTAGCTCAATTTTCAAGATTACGGTCAGATTGAATAGGTTGAGAGGGAAGTTTTTGAAGCCGTTTAAAATACTCACAGCAGTGTTTTATCAGGTTTAAATACACTCGGGTTCGCCTCGTGTCTTTATACTTGATAAAATACTGCTGCTCGATTTTTAAACTATACACGTAGACACATACTGGGTTCCATGAAATCGTCGACGAAACTCTCTATTTTCAACTAAAGTAAAACAGATGAAATAAAGTGTTCTTTAATTTTGAGTAATATTTCATCCTATGTAGGATTGTAGCAGAGCAATTGAAACGTGGTGAGCCTGTCAAAGCAGAATCGTTTGATCAGGTCACGATATTCTTCAGTGACATCGTAGGTTTCACTTCACTGGCTGCCGAGAGTAAACCACTTCAGGTAATCATTATTAAAAGATAGATGAAATACTCTGCGTGGATATGTAATGTTAAAAAGGGTGATCTGTACACAAAAATGCAACAAATGAAGATCGTCAATGAAGTGAAATCATTTATAACGAGACAAAGTATTCATTTTTGGTTTGCTACGTTCTTTTACAATTAAGTGTTTGTTTTAGACGTTGTCACCAGAAATACGTGAACGTTTTTAAAACATCTTAGTCTTGGTGAAAATAAGTTGACTAACTGATTGGTCGGCTGCTGGTCAGTCGACTGTTGGCTATGTTTTTTGTTTAGTTGAATATATGTCCTTCATCGATCTTCTTTCACTGTTTACACAGATTGTGAACCTGTTGAACGATCTTTACACCTGTTTTGATAACATTATTGACTGTCATGATGTTTACAAGGTAAGAAAAAAAACCGTCTTCCTTAATAACACTCCTCCAAGTAGCTGTACTTTCTTCGTGGACCAGTTCCATGTTGTTTTTGTCGTCGTCGCGTCATCGTGTTGTTTCCCTTGTATTTTTGTTTCTGTTTCTTGTTAGGTTCTTTGAGGGGACAGGGGGCATATGTTTCACTTTGTAATTGCTTAGCTTATCGATTCTTAAAAAAAATCTCCAAACTCCTATACTCGTTAGGTTGAGACAATTGGAGATTCTTACATGGTCGTCTCTGGACTACCAAACAGAAATGGCATCAGTCATGCAGGGGAGATTGCAAACATGTCTTTGGATCTGTTAAGTGACATGTGTTGCTTTAAAATCAAACACCTCCCGGAGAAACAGCTACAGCTTAGGATTGGGATCCATTCTGGTCAGTAATTCTATTTCATTTCCTTGTTACACTATAATCACGTGAAAGGTGTCAATCAGTCAGTGACAGTGTTTTCAAGTTGCTGTTGGGAGAACTCAGATGTTTGTCCGAGTAGTTTGTGCCATTGACTGAGTTCAAATATTTCTACGAAGCTTTAAAACATATACCATCATTTCTTTCCACGCGTTCTCACCCATCGACCAGTGTGTGGTACGTTTGCCACATCTGAACCTAATTATATTGCCTAAGCTCCCACGAGTCTCTTGTAGCTCAGTGTCGGTTGGTCGTTTTTACCTATAGCTAAGTGTATTGTCCACGTTAAATAAAAGTCTATCTATCTATCTATCTATCTATCTATCTATCTATCTATCTATCTAACGAGGAGGTTGGATTAAAGGGGTTTTCAGATAAGAAACTGACTGAGCTTATATTCGGGCCAAAAACAAGTGGCCGTAATAACGGGGTGGTCTTAATAACGGGGTGGTCATAAGGCGGGATTCCACTTTATCCAGGTTGAAATTCAGAAAGCCAAGACGTTACCTTATAACTTAATCATCACCTTATCTACTCCACAGGTTCATGTGTGACTGGTGTTGTTGGTCTTAAAATGCCAAGATATTGCCTATTTGGTGATACAGTCAATACAGCCTCACGAATGGAGTCTAGTGGACTTGGTAAGTCAAACGAATGACATCAAAGTAAACTTCCATTGGCTCCAAGTGCATGAGTGATCGATAGAGGAGTTGACGTCATCACTGTTTTTCAATTGGCCTTATTCACGATAGGCGCCATCGATGGTTTTCATATTATAATGCAAATTAATCACGTGAGGGAGGGGGCAAACAACCTAAAATCGAGTTCAACCATTTTCTTTGTATACTGCAAATCCCCTCCCCCCCTCCCCCCCCCCCCCCCCCCCCCACCGGTGTGAATAGGGTTAAGAACAAAACATAATGTTAAGAACAAAACAGGCAAATGACATGACTTGTGAACCCATGCACATCACGATTTTAGAAAGCATGCAACTGTGATGTCTTGTTTAGCTCTCAGGATCCACTTGAGTTCTAGCTGCAAGTCTTTATTGGATGATATTGGTGGTTATCATACGGAGGAAAGAGGCTGGACTTCGATGAAGGTAAGATATTTTATACTTGTTTCCAGTGGAAATTCACAGAGAAAATATGGCTCGCTTTCTCGCTTTATGCTTTGCGTGATCATTACAGTTTATTTATTCCACCCCTCTTCTACGTTTTTCGAAGTGTATTTTACTTTAGACTGTGTTGTATGTAATTGTTTTTGCCGTAAGATCCACATTGCCATCTACGAGTGTCTGTGAGTTGCGAGGGTATATGCGACATGACGTACCTTATTATATCATAAAACATTTCTTTGTTTCAGGGAAAAGGGACCATGCTGACCTATTTCTTGAATGGACGTGAAGGCTTCATGAAACCGCTACCAGATGTCAGTAAAGCAGCCACTTTGGAAGAACATACGTTCAAGTAAAGCTAAATCAATTCAGGAAAAATTCAAGCGGAGGAAGACCAGGAAATACAAAATGAGGAATAACATAATTACGGACCTTCAGATTGGGGTACGAGAACGAGTACGAGTGCGACTTTTTAAACCTATTGCTCATCCTCAAGATCATCATGTATCACGCCAATCTCCGGCCAGAACCTACACTTCTACTGGTCAGTCACAGGGAAGAGCGAGAGCCCTGGGAACAATATTGTTTTGAAAGTAGAAAGTCGTACTCGTTCTCGTACTCGTACTCCAATCTGAAGGTCCGTAATGACAAGTGCTATCCCGATACAACAAAAATGTTCGGTGTCCGTTACTATATGGAAAACTGGTTCGTATGGAATGCTCTTAACCAACGTAACTCAGACAGCTAGTTAATTTATCCATATTTCCATTGTGATGAAAGTGTAGTGCCTTTATGGATAAAACAGCATATCAACAGCAAAATATAAAAACTACTACAAAACAGTATCAGACAATGCTATAAAAAACGTATAGAAATTATGGTTACAAAGCTACTTTATATTTAAAATATAATGTATTGATAAAACTAGTTTTAAAAGTATTCTGTATATATTTATCTTCAATAGCTAGATGCTTTGGTCACTGTTGGTACAAGTTACCATAAATTGATGAAAATATTCTAAACCGAAAATTTGTTTAAAACCAAGTAAAATTATATCAGTGTTAACGAAAAAAACTGGCTACAAATCTCTGCCATTTTGGATTCCAAATTACCCGCGCGCCGCCATCTTGATGACGTTTCATGATTGCCCCGTTTGTAAACAAAGAGCTATTGTTTTCTGACAATAGTGGCAACCACTAACCACATTACACTCCACATTACGTCAAATAATACAAAATGGCGGCGCACAGAAAATTTAAATGTCTTACATTTGCATCCAATTTGTCCGTACACATAAACGTTTTTTCCCAATTTATTTCGACAAATTTTCAATTTAGACAATATTTCCAACAATTTAACGGGAATTTGTTCCAACAGTGGAGGTTTCCTTTAACCCAAGAGATGCTTCCTTTTAAATTAGTTGGTTCACGATGAGTTAGTAAATAGCAATTAGCCGAAAACAGAATTTATTGAATTAATTCTAAAGAACTTTTCGCGTATTTTCGGCATTAATCGTCACTGTTCGTCAGTCATACTCTTTAAATAAACACATACATAATATCGCTGGAGAGCATTAGGAATAGTTGGTTGAGATCGAGGTACTACAGCTTTGAATCTCAGAAATTAGAAACGATTCAGTAGTCACTCCATGGATTCGGAATCACTAGGAACCACAGAAGGAATCCATATTAAGCGAGCTAATTTAAAAGAAAATGTATGAGCTGAGGACCAAACCCACCTTCCTTCCATAATAACGAGGTGTCCGTATTAAGCGGGAGTCCGTAAAGTGGGGTTCGACTGTACTTACGAAGGGAGCAATGCCAATGTTTAAAGCAAATGCTATTTTTATAAATAGTGACAATAGAAAAAAATATATTTTTAATTATACTCAACTTATAAAAACTCGAGATAAGGAGACAATAGTTATTTTTCATATATTATATAGTTTTAAGTTGATGTACAGTCGCACTTATTTATTATATTTATTTAAAATATAGACTGAAAACTGCGCGCGCTCTGATTGGTTAAAAACCATGTTTTATCAGAGTATAAAACATAGAAAAGCGTGTTTTATCGTTTCGCGCGCGTAAATCTATATTTTAAAGCACATAAAGAAGCCAAAACCATGTATTATACTGTCATAAAACACTCCGGGAATTTGAGAACACTTGAGAAATATAGAAAACACTCGCCTGCGGCTCGTGTTTTCTAAATTTCTCTCGTGTTCTCAAATTCCCGGAGTGTGACAGTATAATACATGGTTTTGGCTTCTTTATTTGTTAAATAAGAACGTTGAACCGTGGTTATCATGTGGAGCTGTCGCTAATAACGAGCAAAAACAGAAATTTAACCATTTATGGTTCAGCTGGAATGTTAAAGACTCTGCCAAAAAAAATGTAAATAACATTTAATTTTCATGTCAAGATGTCGACAATTAATATAGTCTAGTCCTGAGATCTAAATAAACAAAAGTTCTTTACCAAAGAAGCCAAGGCCATGTATTAGATCAGTGGGTTAAAGCAGTGTTGCGCGTGACTGTTGTCGCCTATGTACAATGTACGAGTCAACTTTATAATGAACGATAAATTTTTGAATACTGCACGAGGCGTTGGGCGTTAGCTCGTGTTTTCAAAATTTCTCTCGTGTTCTCAAATTCCCGTCGTGTTTTATGACGGTATAATACATGGCTTTGGCTTCTTTATTTGTTAAATAAAACATGTTTTGGTAATCAATCAGAGCGCGCGTAAGGGGTAGTAGAGACGCATAGCACGTCTGGACGAACGAACGAATATATTTTATTGCGTCTGAATATGCTTCCCAGTAAGTATAATGACGGGCACAAGACGGGTTACGCATGTTTGTCTACATTAGCCAAGCTTTATCCGTCCTAGGCCTACCTCCTTCTTTTTAGGCTTGCTGTTACCTCTTTACTGTTTTTTGTTCTTGCCATGTTTGGTCAGCGCACTGCATTTAAATATGAAGATATATAGATCAGGAGCCCATTACCGTAATGGGCTCCTGTATAGATTTATTGAACTAGCTTGTTCCGGCGGTCCGTATTGGGGAATATTGGTCGAGTTCCTTTTTGGCAAGTTTATGGACCTCACCGGAATTGTTGTACTTAATAGAAAACAGTTTTCTTTTGTTCAATGTTTTATAAAGGAATTTGGAGAAATGAGTTCTAGCCTCGTCACCAGGGCCTTCTGGGTATTCAAAATGACAGAGATAGAAGACCCTGGCAAACGCCAGATCACGTGACCTTAAAAATCTTCAAATGTATTGGATATTTTAATTAATTCAAAATGGCGGAAGGCTCGCCATTAGCGAGAACTAGGGGTTTAGAAAGTTTTCCAAAATTGGTTCCGGAGCTCCCTCGCATCGATCGATGCGATGCGACGGTATCGATTCCGGCATCGATGTGAGCGACCTCTGGACCGTTGTTCTTAATGAAAACAATTTTGGAAAACTTTCTACACCCTCTAGTTCTTTTGAAAATTAATTTATTGTTCAGAAATACGGAAAATAGGCTAGTGTTTCCAACCACGACGATATTTTTTTGCGTTTAATCCCAAACTTTCAGCTTCGCCATGAATTAAAGGCATTTTGAACCCCCGCGCACTTGAGCCCGCGCTCCTAGCCGCATGCAGCTTCGTAATTCAGCTCTGTCGTTGTATTCTTGTGTGCCAGGGCTTGTTATCGGAATTTTACGGTAGAAGCAAAAATCATATTCGGGAGTGAATGTATGGTTTCCTACGTCACCGTGAATAAATGAGTTACTAACTGAAGGGGATATCGAACGTTCCACTTCTTTATCATTCGTAGTTCCAAGATGATAGACTTTTCATCGAGAAATAACCAAAAAAAATCGAAAAATAACAGATTATTTCAATTAATTTAAAATACTCGATACCTTTGTGTGTTGAACTCATTTTTGCCACTTCGAGAATAAATTATTTTGACATTAGTTCAGATCAATTTTACTATGAAGAATCTATTTTTAAAACAAAGGTTATCAAATGTTCGTATGTTTTAAAAGTGAATTAATTCATAATAAGAATAATATGCAAGGCTTATTTTGGGATTTTTACCATTACAACCTATTTTCCATAACAATTCAGTTAAGTGTTTTGAAAATAGTGAACACTTAGGGCCTCCACAGACTAGGCCAATTGTTAACGATAACTATTTAGTTGTCGATCATAAAAAATTGTCGATAACAAAAAAGCCAGTGTGTGAAGCTAGTTGTCGATAGCAGTAAAGCCCTTAGTTATCGATACTGACTTAAAGGGACACTGTCCTCATTTTAGCATGATTTTGGGAAGCGCAGAAACATATCTAGATCATAGGAAGTTGAACAATAATGGTTTTATTCTGTAGAATAGCACTCGAGAAATGACAGGAACCCATTAGGAAGTGAGGATGACTAACGACAGCGAGGATGGAAATGGATGCAATATGGATTTTTGAAAAAATGACAGGCTGTCAGTTTTTCAAAGTTTCAAGTTTGGCTCGGAAATCTTTGAAATTTTGCAAAAATTGTGTTGCAAGATGGAATTTCTTGAAGAAATTGCTTTTTATCACTTAGTTATAGTTTATTAAGTCCTTATTTCATAGATTTAGGGACCATTTCGTGCATTTATAACAGTTTTGAGCAAATACGTCGGGACAGTGTCCCTTTAAAGCTTCACACACTGGCTTTTTTGTCATCGACAACTTTTTATGATCGAAAACTAAATAGTTGTCGACAACTATCTCTTTAGTCAGTGGAGGCCCTAAATGGGAAGTCAGTTAAGGAAAAATCGAACGTTCCTGACTTCTTGATCATTCGTAGTTCCAAGATGATAGACTTTTCATCGAGAAATAACAAAAACAAAAAAATCGCGATCGAGAAATAACAGATTATTTCAATTTTAAAATACTCGATACCTTTGTGTGTTCAACTCATTTTTGCCACTTCGAGAATAAATTATTTTGACATTAGTTCAGATCAATTTTACTATGAAGAATCTATTTTTAAAACAAAGGTTATCAAGTGTTCGTATGTTAAAGTGAATTAATTCATAATAAGAATTAAATGCAAGGCTTATTTTGGGATTTTTACCATTACAACCTATTTTCCATTACAATTCAGTTAAGTGTTTTGAAAATGGTGAACACTTACTATTAATACCCTTTGCAGGAAATTTTCGCGACGATTTTGGCAGGGTGATATTTCGGGCGATTTTGCATTGTTGTTCGAAACCAAATCACTTGATTGTCGTAATGTCATTGTACAGATCCGAGATTCCAAGCGAGTGCATGGACATGAAACGAAACAAAGCAGCTGAAACAAAGCCAAACAATGTTGTTTTGTTTTTGCTTTGATTGAGTCACACGCAAGTTTAAAATGTGCTCAGAGATGAACTGCATGTCTGTTAAAGGAGCTAGTATAATGGACGACTGTACTAAAGCTGATTGATATAAGAATCAGCTAGAATCCAAAACTTAAAAAAATGATGCATCTGAAGAAAGCGAACTCAGTCAAACGTTATATATATATATATATATATATATATATATATATATATATATATATATATATATATATATATATATATATATATATATATAGATAGATATATTTTACATGTAATTTCATTTTTTTTTTTTTTCTTTTTTTTTTTCGCATTGACATTTCGTTTTCAGGCATATTAATTTTCGCAAAACATTTTTTCGCGTCATCAAAATATTTCGTAATTTATTTAAAAAGCATCGCGAAGAGAGCGCAAAATTTTGTGTCGCGAAAGGTACAGTTGATTCCCGATATATAATAGTGCCTTCAAAGGAAATTGAAACGTTCGAGTTATCGGGAGTTCAAGTTATCGAGGGTAAAATTAGTATGAAAATGACCTGAAGGGAAAACCAATTTTAAAACTTTGAACTAGCGGGTCAGTTTCGAGTGATGGAGGTTTCGAGTTATCGGGAGTTAAGTTTTCATAGCGAATGTAAATCGCGACTTCATTGCATTGTATTTCCAGGAAGTTAATACATTGGCAGTAAGTGCGTCATTACTTGTATTGTTAACCAGAAGAGAACTTGGATTTCGGTTAATACTCTTTGAATACCAAATATTTATTTTGAAATAAGCTGGATTATTTTTCCCACCTAGAAGATCATATCTTTAAGACACAAAAGCTTCCTCGCGGGAAGGAGGCCGCTGTTTATTTTCATACTTTATCGAATTTCATCTCGAGAAGCAATATTCAGTATTTAAATGTAAATTAGTTCTTATTCTGAAGATCACGTTGTTGTCTGTTGCCATTGTTAAGCATCTTATCTTGCACATTATGTTATTACTGTGAAAAGTGAAGTATAAATCCGATTTCTTTTATGCTGCCATAAAATCAATTTGAGGCTTTTTTGTATTAAGACAGTTCAATGTTACTTTCGTCATTATTTTGCATTTGGCAGCAGCTGATAGACTTGAGGTTTGCTACATAAAAGTGAATCTTGATAATTTCAAAACTACTTCACTAAGCAGGAATCTTGTCTAGTTATTTTTCAGTGCGTAGGTAAATGATATACGTAAATGGTACACTGATTTCTTTTTTATGCATGTTTATTGCTACATAAAGAAAAAACATCATCGCTAAGCTAAAAGCTTTTCATTTATTACGTGATCGGCCTTTTCAAGGCATAGTACACTTTCCACATTGGGTCGAACCACATTGGGTCGAACCGACCACTTCATCATGCATGGTACCAGGCTAACATGTTTGGTAAGTAATGTTTACTTTGATTTCTTAAAATGCTATGTTAGATTGTTTAATCATTATTACGTACTATTTACTGTTGTTATTTCTGCTTTATTTGTTCATGTCTGGAACAAATCACTACCCATAGACACATGGCAATAAAAAAAGAATTGAGCGACGCAACGTGTTTTTAATGGTTATCAATATTCGTGGCTCGCCGGTAATTGCCACAAAAATCCGTCTCTGACACGTTATTATGAGTAATAGCCCAAACTGATATCTACGAGATAGAGTTTAAAATTCTCAAAATCATAAATGTATAATGTAGGATTCATTGAAAACGGAAAATCAGCCCAGAAGAAATATACATTAGATTGTGCATCCGATTTTCAATTTCACGCATGCAAGGTGTAATAAAAATTCATTTGTGAATAAAAGAAATACTAGTAAAAATATCCTGATACAAAACGAAGACATATTACGCGATTTATGATGTCCTGTTCACGTTTGCTTGTTATCGCCTCTGATGAATACTGGAAGAGGCTTCCAGATATACTGAAAAATGGTTACCGTAATGATTTCAAATATTGATGTGATGACACTTCATTTCTAAGCATTGAGTTTGCAGTCTTAGAAAAAGAGCGTTAAGCTTTTTTTTAAATATATTGTATCCTTGCGTGTATTTATTCCATCTATTTGCCTTTATTTATTTTATTTATTCATTTTTTTATTTCCGCCTACGAAATCGTAATCATTCGACGAAATCTGTTTTGATTTATTGCGGGCAATTTCGAGGCACGAAGTGAAGGCAGCAATCGAACAAAGCCTATCACCAAACTCCTTCAATATTTAGTTGTTTTTAAATCGCACTGGAATCAGAAGAACATACCTTTTTGCACAGTTTTATCATCTTGACTGGGATACATTAATAAACTGGTATTATAATTTAACATTATTTTGTCAGTTTCATGGGCTTTGAAGGTTATTCCAACCTGATCAGCAACATGTAAAAGGCTAATTTCGGTGTGCACGAATCCATATTTACCACAAATCGAACTGACAAAACTCATGACCAAGCTAATTCAATTCTGTTTTTGTTAAATACATTGGCAAAAGAAGATATCATTTTTTACACAGTTTAGTCGTATCTTATGTAAAAAAATATCCTTCGTTTTCCGATTTGGACAACATGATCATGATTTTGAGCACGACGCAAATGCTGTTCTGACTAAAATTCAATGAATCTTGAGTGATCACTTTCGGAAAGACTATAAATAACGAAAAACCAATATGGCGCTGTCAAAATTGCGATTTCACAAGGCTTTGAAAATGACAACTTCTATCAAGGGCCGAAAAGGTATGAATTTCAGTTTGATATGTTAGTTGTGTCGAGAACAATGTGATACGAATGCGGTTACAAATAAAGTGAGACAATTTCGAGCTCGCTTTTAATGTTATTTTTATTATCTGGATCGACAGATGTATTTTCGGTTTTTGATTCCCGAAAATGTCCGAATATTACTGATTAATAATTCCAAAAATGTTTTTGTTACTTTGAGCAATTTCGTTAAAAAAGGTGTCCGATGATTTTCCGACGTGTTACGCAGATATCCAAAGATAGATTGAAACTGTTGGAGGATCGGTTTCCGATCATTTATGGATGTAACCGAAAATTCCCGACCATTTAATCATAATTCCGACAATATGACTTATTGCCTTTTAGTCAAACCATCACATAACATCAACCTCAATGCGTTCGAAATACCTCTAAACTGTACAACCAAAGTGAGCAACAAATTACAAACGATTACATATGCGTCACATGTCGGTTTGGACAAGTAGTAATACGTAATGGTTGCCAAAAATGGAAGAGTATGATGAAATTAGTAAGGTTTCCAATTTTGAGACCGCCAATAATGTTAAAGTTCGAGATTTTATGAAAATATTGAGTGGATTTTTAAGGGTAACCTTGGATCGGAGTTGTAGATAAGGATGGCAAGCGTTGCCATCCAGCACATTTTTTCATACAAATCCCCTACGAGTTCAGTTGTGCGTTTGATCATGATATGAAATTTGTGCTATATAAATTTTAATTATTATTATTCTTATTAGTTGTACTACCACCTGCTGGCAAGGTCACGTGACAGCGTTCTGCAAAGGGCCTATCTCTCAACAGCGAGCGGAATAATCGGTGTAGAGTAAAACACAGTGGTGCCAAACTGACGCGTACAAATACTGATCGCTGATTGGCTAGAACATAATAACATTGCACGTGCTTTTTTGCCGTATTTGGCAGCGTATCAAATACTTAAAATAAACGTCTCTTTCGAGTATAAAAAATATTTCGACCAGATAACTTCTAAAAAGCGCAAAAACACAAAATAAAAATTATTTTACTTCGTACGAGTATGTACTACATAGCAGTCACGTCTACGTGATTTACTACGAATAAAGTAAACATTGTAAAAGAAAGGTCTTTTATATACACAAGTGGCATGTATATCTGTTAGGAAGCATATTTATACTCTTCGTATGTATTTTTAGCAGAAATACGCAAAAGGTTTGACGTAAAGGGCTCACTATTCAGACCACACAAAACATTTCTTCACGGAAGTGTGTGGGTAGCTATATTATAAATAAAAGAATCCAATGACAAATTATCAGACAAATCTCAGAGAAATCACCTTGAAAAATTATTGTCATACTGGTAATGTAACTGGTAAATTAAAATAATATTATATTTGTTATTATAATTTGTAGATCAAACAGGCCATTGTTTTATAATGGAATATAAACTTTTACATACATTCTCTTCTTAAACATTTTGGAGCTGAGAGATTTCCTGAGAACAGCACAAGACAAAAATAGCTTTGAATGAAGTACGGCAGACGAGGTTTGTGCTACAAATCATTCTCGCTTTAGTGTCGAAAAGGCATCCGTATTTTGATGGATCAAAAGGTGTAATTATTAAGCACGTCCGGGCGAAGGATTTAGGAATCAGTCGAGGGTTTAATTTTACGTATACATTGGTTCTACATTGAAATACTTCTTCTCGTATAAAGTATATAATATAATGTTTTCATAAATATGGGCTATATGGATTCATGTTTAAATAAATATTTTGGTTATATTATGGAACATCTTTTAACTTGTAAAATTAGAGATATGTTCTCGTGAAAAGCCACACCGTGATTCCTGAAGGTGTAGAGGAAGCCCGATTTCGATTTTCAGGAATAATTATATTATTTGCAAGCATCAAGGCTTTTTGTTGGATTTGTACAGAACGATTTATCTGCAGTCTGCTTTTTATGAATATATTTTGCAGAATAATCTTAGCATATTTTTAGGTTACTTTTATGATTCACTGTTCTATGAAAACAAAAGAAATGGTTATAATTTTCACCGCCAGAAAATATAGGTAGCCTACGGTTTGTCTATTTTCCATGTTATCGTGGTAAGTCTATTTCGGGTCACATAATTAGTGTTTCCATCACTTTAAAACTTCAAAACAGGTCTTTTTTTTGTCGCTATGACAAACGCTAATAAAAAATATGTTCCTTTGGTAAAATGCAAAGAAATTTTCGGATTAAGATAGTAAATGAGTAAATATGATAAGACTTCGATTTGAAAAAAATAACAATATGAGAATCAAGTTAATAAAGGAAAAAAATACAAGATTGCAATTATTTAATTTGCGGGATTGTGGAAGGTGCCGAACCGTCCTCTTTCGTGAAAAAATCAAATCTACATCTAATTGCTATTCCAGGTAAGAAAAGGAACCAATCAAAACCTTTATACGATTTTCTGGTGTCACACATGACAGAATGGACAAAGACCTTACCAATTAAAGTCTCATTCCCTATGCCAAGTTTATGTCGTTAATCTGATTTTGAAATAGCAAAAATAACATAAAGAAATAATGAAGTTTTTTTCATAAATTCTCGAGCATTTCTAATTTATCTTCTATTCCCTGTCTCGCATTTCACGTTTTGGCCGGAATTTATCATTAAGAATGAAGCACGTAACCATTTAGTTTTACACTTTAAATGGAATTAACCCTTATCTAATTTCAGCCTGTGTAATAAGCCATTTTCCGCAGCTAAAATGAAACCTTTATTAGCGGGCAAAAATAAATTCTTAAAATCTTTGCAAAACAACACTTTCTACGTGCGCCGGACAACCGTAGTACTGCGGCAATGCGAAACACGTTTTTCCCAATGGTTGATATCGATGGTCCAGTACTGAGAAAATGTGTATCGAAAGAATGCCCGACTGAGATTCATGTATGTGTTGATAGGCAAACCAACGACAAACCGCTAGAGGTATATATTCTGCTGTTATTTTGACGAAGTGATGTGTTTTCCAATAACCGGTTATATCCTTTCGCAGGCAGTCGCCTGTTGTAGCGCACGTCTGACCCGAAATATTCGATCGTATTTTCGATAAAACGGATGCATGATGATATTCTGTTATCTGCGGGAAGACAAACAATAAATGTTGTCAAAGATTATTGATTCGAAAGAGGAAATTATTGATTTCGTTTGCTCATACGTGGTTCAAAATTAAATAAGATAACACGAACGCCAGCTAGCATGACAAATGGCATGTTCTACGGTACTTTACATCCTGTCCGCGATTTGAGCAGTTTATTTGCGTGAAAAATGATGAACAACAACGAATGGATCACTTATCTAAATGAAAGCAAATGTTTTAGATACAGAAGCGGCTTCTTTGCGATTGAAAGGTTATAGTTCCTCCAGGGATTTTAGCTTTATAAATGCATGGAGAGAACCATTTCCAACACAAAAATTACCATTTTTCGAAGCGAAAATTTTATATAGTACTTTTCAAACATTTTCAGATAAAATGGGTCAGAATGTCTCAATACCTTGAATAAATTTGGGTTGTGTTTACGTTAGAATTTAATTTTGTGGACGTCTTAATTTAGAAGTATATACTAGAAAAGCAAAAAGACGGCGACTTGTTTACGTAAAAAAATTAGTCTGTGTGCGTATACTGTCTTGGACTTAAGATAACAGAACAGATGGCCTGATGATATTCCAGTATATATAATCCTTTCCTTTAATTTCTTCTTGCTTGAACCTTCACCAGGTGCAAAACAGTGATACGGATTAAAAAGAGGACGAAACTTCTCTGAGAAAAGCAGTTTGGCGATATTTATATAGGTAGGGAGAATCTTTTCTGCTTTTTATACCTTTATACTAGAAGGGCTGTGAAAACACCACTTGCAGTATGGCAGGACATATTGTCACATATGCACCTAGTTGTATGGCCTTGCTCACCATGAGACCTCCATAGCTCAGTGGTCAGAGCGTCCAAACGGCACCTGGAAGGTCATGGGTTCGATTCCCGTTGGGGCGGCTCAGAATGTTTTTTTTCTGAGTATTTCGACTTGAGAACATTTCTTCATTTAAACACTAACTAGCTAACAGTTTTGGATAGCAAGTGATGCATTTTGCTAGTTGGTACAACTAGAGTCGATAATCCTTATAACAACCCATCAACCAGAGTGTCCCAGAGTTTGCCGTTTCACGACAAAATACTAGAAATAATCCAAAGCTCATTCTTTCATAAAGTGAAGCGTTCTAATGTTTATTATTTCAAGGCCAAAAAATAAAGGAAGATAACAAAGGAATAAGTAATGTGATTCTGTGCAACGATCTTTGGCATTTAAATAAATTGGACGCGAAGTAGAAATATAGGCAATCAGCGCTGAACTGGTGACATTTGAAACTTATATATTATTAATTTAAGGGAAAAGAAAGCAGTTCATTTCAGGACAGGATTTATATTCGGATACTTTATTGCGCTGGAAATGTAGCACAAATACAACATCTCAGTCTTGCCTCAGATAAAACTTTCTTTCGTTTTTCGATTTTCCGTTTAACCTAAAGGCAAGGAATTTTGTTTACCAATTTCAACTAAAAAATCACCTTGATATCATTTTAATGATTTTAGCGATATATTGCTAGAACGTATAGCAGAAATATTGAAGATTTTGCAAGTTATGTCAACAACATTTTTGAAATCTTTTAAAAAAACTTTCCGGTGAGTCGAATGTAAATCATGACATACCCCTCTTTTAAAAATGTATTTACCATATCATATGTCAATACATGTTTTATCGTGTTTTTGTGGTGGTTTGGATTATTTTTAAGATCAATTTACCATGATAGTGAGAATTTACGTCTGTTTTTTTTTCTAAACACATAACCTCAGCGGTGAAATTCAATTATAAAAATACCTAAGAAAAACATATTTTAATGACTATCTCGTGCGTACTGGATAACCCAAACGTTCGACTTTTATAAGAACTGAAATCAGTTCCACTGGGAAATATAATCCTCAACAGCTGCAAATTATATGATCTTTAATTCACATACGTCTGCAATCGTTTCCATTTCGTGTTAATTTATTCAGTTGAAATTCGTTTTTGAAAAACCAAAGTGGATTTTGGTATTTAACATTGCTCAGTTATTTCGGAGTTGCATATGCATCCCAGAAAATAGGTATTTACATGTAAAGGCTAGCGCTGCGTCTGTTAATTAATTTCATCAAAATGACATGGCATAAAAATGTTGAATTAAAGAGCAGAATTAAAAGCGATGGAAGCAAAACTGTGTCACATGTCAACAACGAGCCCAATTTGTCTGGATTTATTCCGCTAAGAAATTTGAACAGTTAGCATTTTTATACGAAATGCTGCCGGTATTATATTGCGCTCCAAACGCTACACTGACGGTCAATTCTTGAGATATGAGAATAAACCAAGCTAATTAAACGGTAATAGGTTTTTTCTGGCAAAAAAGTGCAACAGTCCGCGCGTCTCCAAATCCGTGGTATTGGAAAAATAAGATAACATACATTCATTGCAAGTGACAAGCTGAACGATTGGATAAATAACCCAAGAAACAATATGTTTATTTAAATGTATTTTCCGTTGTTGACAGACCAAAGTTAAACATTTTGACATCTTTTGTTCACCCGGTCCAGACACTTCAGTGAGACTGGGCACCAGCATAGCGGGCGTGTAACGCTTTCTGGGATGGTCAGGTTGCCACCAAGATGGCGGCATCATTTTTTATTGTATGACTTACAACTAGTAATAACAACAGTTAAAGAACTTGACATGCATTAAATTTAAAGTAATGAACAAATGAGACATACAGAGAAATAAAGAGAAACGTTCATAACTAATTACTTGTCAACAACAACAATTTATTTGCATGCCATATACATAGTAGTTGGTATTGCATAAAAAATAAGGCAATAATAATAATAATAATACAGCAATAATGTGAATGATTAGTGATGTTTGATCAGTAATATTTGATTAGTAATCGTTGTCAACGTATCCATTATTCCCGTAAAAGAATGTTTGCTTAGATCGTTACGCAATCAGTTTCACTTTCACATGCGCTTTCAGGTTCACGTTGTTTTCGTATACTGTGTACATCGTTTGATTGTCGTCACCAAAGTTTTCTCAGTATCGTTCGTCAAGTTAAGGACTATTTGTTATCCTGTTCTTTGGCCCAAGCCGGGACAGTTATGTAAGTACTATTTTGATCGTTTAGTATGCCAAGATATAGTGATTTTAAGGCAATAATTATAATCGTAATTACAGGAAACTTCGGTATGTACGTTATTGTACAGTACCATCGTACCCTTTTGTGGGATCGTAATTTTGATTATTTTCTTTTAGTTCGCATTATTATCTTATATCATTCATTATCGTGTTATTAGCGTTTTCTATAGTTTCAAGGATATTTTGTGATTAGTTTTTTACCCATATACGTTTTGCTTGCTTACCGAAGACTCCATGTTAAAATTATATGTAACGTTTTAAATTACGTTCTAGTTTACGACCATCAAGGAATAAGTGTCAGGAATAAGTAATAAACACAGTTGACTGGCTCAACATTGGCTGTCCCTCGTCTTCCTGGTATATTATCTTATTAGTGGTTCGTTGGTCCGTAAAATCATAGTCCCAATTATTTCGACACTGACTGCCCGACAACTTTCGATTTCTGGATCTTAAGAGTCGTGTCCGCTACAAATAATGAAAATAAATCAATATCAACAGTCAATTACAATCATGACCTTTGTTTTCTTCTCTGAAAAGCTTAAAGGGAGTGTTTCACGTACGGTTTGGGGAATGTGTCCGCTTATCAACTTTATCCGTTTAAAAAACCCCACTCACATGTACTTCTCGGTACTTTATAAGTAAGGTATAAACCACATAAGCCAATTATCATTGTTCTCCTGACAGCTGCAGTTTCGTTGGACCTAACGTGCGCCCTCATACGTGCGCCCTCATTGGTTGGTTTTTGGTCAGGCTGTATAGGCTAAAATCAATTATAATATACTAACCATGGGATAATGCATTTTCAAGCAATTTGATTGGTTCCCTACTCATGGTCTCAGAGGCATTATACCCTCTCTACCTTATTTGGAAATGCCGCGAAGTTCAAATGTTTTTGTCTCGGGGAAAAAATGGCGGAATATTTTTTCTTCGGAGAAATTCGACATTTTCCCTGCAATTTGTATATTATAAAACAATTATTCGCCTCAGGCTCGTGAATATTGGTGAATATTCCCCTCGACTTCGTCTCGGGGAATATTCCCCAATATTCACTTCACCTTCGGCGAATAATTGTTAAATGTTGCCCGCGCGGGCAACATTCCCAAAGTATAACTTTTGGACAGACGTGATGTTTTTGGCGACCCGCGTCACTGGTTGGGAAAGCGCGGGAAAAACCCGCTTGTACTGTGTATCAAGCTGTGGTGTCTTAAAAATTGAGCGCGGCCGCCGGTGAAAGAAGCGTTTTCCAAACCTCTCAGCTGAAGAAATTAGCCGTATGGTTGCTGAGAAAGATTCCAAATATACTCAAAAGGTAAACGTTTGCCTCTGTCTTGACCAAGCCGTAAATCATTAGAGTATTTCTTAGCTTCAGTGGCTTGTATCAGATTTGTTTATTCGTTCCGGTGTGTACTGATTTATTTTAAAAAACCTTTGGCGTGTTTTGCAATATAACAAAACAGTCACTCAATGACTGGTCCCGAGGGAAACAGTTAGTTTTGCTTTCCCGAGAATTTCGTCGAGGGAAACATCGAGATTCGAGGGAAAACAAAACTAACTCAGTGTTTCCTTGACAGTTTACCTTGTATTTTATATTTTTAACATTTTATGGAGAATTCAATTTTAAACCTTTCTTTCTGGCATACATTATAGACCAAAAAATAAATCCCGTACCTTGGCTGTTGATGCTAATTATATTGATCCAGCTTTTGCAGATGCAAAATAAAAATCTAATTATAGTACCACTAAAAGCTGCCAAAAAGGTGTTTTGTGTATCTTAGCCGAATAAGTGCTTTTTTAGCTCCTAACTTCTAAATGTAAACATTTGCCGCAATACGCCGAATTCATATTGGTGGTTTGCAAGTGACGTCAGCTGGGGGTCATTAACAAAATATTTCTAATTGGCTTCTATTGTTTGTACCCCCAACATGGCCGCCGCGTCTTTGTCATTTGAATCTCTCGGGATTGGTTGCAAACCAGCAATTAGAGACGGAAAACCGTCTTAGACGGGAAACTCGTCTTGTAAGACGGAAAACTCGTCTGATATGAATCCGGTGAAGGACGAGTTTCCCGTCTGAAATTTATCCGTCATTTTCCCATCTAAAACGACGGGGAAATTGGATGGAAAACTCGTCTTAGACGGAAAACCCGTCTTAAATTCATACTAGACGAGAAAATCAGGACGGATTTCCTGTTTGCTGCACACTGGAATTGGAAATTCAGTAATTGCTTCTGGAATCGATAGAAATGTAACTCGTCCTAGTGTCAGACGGCTCTAAGTCATTTATCCGTCCTTCAATTCATATTAGATAGAATTTTGTCAGATGGGATTTCGTCTGAGACGAGTTTCCCGTCTTCTAATATGAATTCGCTAAATGATTGTGATGACGATGTCACGAAGGGCGTCTCAGAGTCTGTATGAGAATGACATTGAAGAGCCAAAAGGCTACTTAATTAAAGCATGTCGACCTCAATTTATTTCTAACAACCAAATTGAGAAGCTTACATTATTCAAACATCCTTTGCCCTAACATTTAGTAAATGGAAACCCTCAGGGGTCGGTTCTGAAAAAGGATGTACAGCGTATTGTTTATGTTTTCAAAGAAAATAAAATGGCTGAGCGGGAAATGAATCCGTCATAAAGTGATTCGTGAGGCAAAACAAGATAACGAAAGTACAGAACGGAATATTCTTCAAGTGCTTTGGCAAAGAAATGTATGCAACATTCACGAGTCAATATACACACCCTAAGTAAAACCTGATCCGGTTGGATTCTTGAATGAAGAGCTGGTGAGCTATATCTACAATAGTTTTACAATTTTTACTTTCCCATAACTTTTTAACATAATGTGGGACGACTGTTTTGATCCCAAGAAATTTATAATTTAATTTATATTGTTAAAAATGGTTTTTAAAACGCATTTTCTGGACTTCAGATCCTCTGTGACCAAGATATCACGTTTAGAAGCCGTTAGCAAGATGATCAAGTTTCATCAAGCATATCTCGTTTATTCATAATCTCTAATTTGAAGACTATCTGAAATAGCTAGCAGAAATCATGGCATAACGCTCTTGATATGACGTCAACAAAGACCGCAGTCACTTTTGCAGACTTTGCCATGGGCACGGTCCTGTCAATGTTATAATTAACATGACTATACTTCTGAAATGAATTTTAACCCGAATCAAGAGAGGATGATCTAAGAGAAGATTTCCCGTACCCCATGATAATTTATTGAAATATATTAATAGTTTCGCGCCATGCTGTGAAAGTTATTTTTATTTCCTTCTGATCGAGGCTCCGACATCACGTTACTCGAGCTAACCAATCAGGTAGCGCTCTTAAAACAGCTCAGCTATGGTCTGAAAGTTAAAAATAGATTTCAAAAAAATATATAATTATATAATTGGAAGAGACCCATGTATGGTGGAATGCTTCTCTTAGATGATCCTCTCTTGCCCGAATATATGTGTCTTCGCTCACTCCAGATAAACTGATAATTTAATAGCTTGAGTAACTTGAATATTCAACCCAGTGTCGGTGTCGAGAATGCATTTTTCGTAGAAAGCTGTTTTAAGAAAGGTTGTCATACAGAAGCGTATGTGCGTACGCGACAACGCCGAAAGGTACTATTGGTAGTGGCAGTTCACCGTTGCTTGATCATAAAATGTATTGATTATATCCCAGCCTATCTTTCGGCATTGTCCGGTATGTTTTTGCGCTTCTTTTGGAGAACCCTCGTCAAAGCAGATGTATGGAAATGTACTCGGGGCGCAACACATGTACATACAGAATGAAAATGGGCTTTTAAGGCCTAATCAGTCCGGGGTCTTGGTGCTGACTAAAGAAATCGAGGTGATATTGTGCTATTTACTTTCAATCGATAACCATACTATCAGAACGTTTGTTACAAGGCCTAAACTCACAGAAGGTAACCTGGAGCGATCAGAAATAAGCATAATAAGCACACTAAGTTCGCATTTATAAGTTCTAAGATGGCGTCATCTGATGCAAACCGGATATTGGAAATTATAATCCATCAAAATTTTTTCTCGCGCGCGATTGGTCTAAACACGTCACGTGACGCAGCCAAAACTGGGGAATATCCGGGTGATATTCCCCAAGTGATATTCCCCAGTTTTGAAAATTTGCGTTTCACGTTCGCATGTTCAGTTTTCGTCTCAAATAAATTGCTAAATTAAATAGGACTGATTGTTTTGAACAGACTAGAAATATTTTTGAACGCCAACAGAATTATTTTGATGTTTAACAGCTTGGCCGACCGAGATCTTTCACGGCAAACAGAGTGGCCTTGTGAAAAAATATTTGAAGGATAATAACTACAATAGCCTACATTTGGCTTCAAAAATATGCTCGGATATTTGTCCTTGGACATTATCTGTTCCTCGAAGCTCACAGTTTTCCGAGAGCTTCGCTCTCGGAAAACTGTGAGCTTCGAGGAACAGATAATGTCCAAGGACAAATATCCGAGCATATTTTTGAAGCCAAATGGAGGCTATTGTTTATCTATAAATTATCAGTGTCTTTTGATTTTAGTATATTTCCAAGGAAACATATTGAAAAACCGAAAATCAGATCAGCCGGGTTCTCATATTGAGTGTTGCTCTTAGTATGCCGGCCAACAGTGAAATGGTGAGATGGAACAATGTTGAGCAATTTTCGTTTGAATGAAAGGTGAATTTATTATTAGTAGTTTCTCCTCGTTATTTCAAACGGAACTGAAATTATACCAAAATCAAAACCTTTTGTTATTTGACAAAAGAATAGTTAAGCCTTTACTGTGTGCGGCAAAGCACTCAAAGTTCTCCCGCTAGGCAAATTAAATTTTATACTTAAAAACTAATAAAATATACTTTATCTATGTTAATTTAGAAGAAGCGTTTAATAACTCGCTACATTTGGTGTTCTATATGCTTGGTCACTCGAAAAGAATAAAGTGATTTTATCTGATTTCCTAGTGGACTGAAGTCGGAAATAAAAATGAAGTGTAGCACGTAGTACAAGAAGAAAGAGCCCCTAAGGTTGAAATGAAATTATTCTTGTTTGTCAAAACGGAGACAAACAAATTAGAAACAACGACTCAAAAATCGTCTCAATAAATCTTTTCGAATCAAAAATCATTTTTTCGTTAGCCCCTAATGGCTTGAAAAGGTCATCTTAGTTTGCGTATAATGATCAACAGCACGCTTGTCTTGTTTAATTAGAAAATTTGTATTTGAAATAATGTTTGTCATGTGAAACGCCAGATTTTTGTCACTCTCTCAAACGTGCTTTTTTGTTTGTGTTTTATGTTTTAGCAATGAAGAGTAAAGGCTATCCAAGACTTTCCATTGGTCTTACATGTTTTCTGGTGTTGGTTCAAAATGTATTTTGTCGCTTGCATTTTGAAACAAGTACTGAACTGTGCTGCGAAGAACTATCCAACTCAAGTGATTTTCACTGCTGGAATAAAACACAAGAAATGAAAAACACAACAAATACGACGACATTCGCCCACTGCACACAGGAAATGTCGACGAAAACATGTTTCAATGTAACAGCGTTACAGCCATGTCGAGATGATGATGCCGCTGGGAATATCATTGAACCAGGAAAAAGGAAAATTCACATAGGAGCTTTTGTTCCTTTCTTAAAGGATGATAGATACGGACATTTTACTGCCATGAAAATAGCTATCGAACTTATAAACAACAGAACCGACATCTTGGATAATTACACACTGATTTTGGATTCTGAAGATACGACTTCGGTAAGTGTAGTATTTCTATTCACATAATGTCTATGCTAGACAGGGGGTTTTGAGCTTCATAGTACAGCACACAAACCGATGCAGTTTTCTTTACCAATAAAATAAATGAAGTGTTCTGTTGTTGGGGGAGTAAGTATTTCGACGAAAGCTGCCATATCTCTAGCCCGGGGAGGGGAGGGGAGGGGGGACTTCCATATAAACTTGACGGGAGGGATCGTCGTACCTTTTAGGGGTTAAAATTCGTGGTTTGGTACCGCTTAGGGTGTTTTGTGGGGGAAAAATATGACAGGAACTGGTTTTGTCTTAGAATTGGTACCTCTTAGGGGTGAAAATGAATTCGAGCCACACATACCAAACGTGATTTGGGTACCTTTTAGGGGTTCTTTTCTAAATTTCCGACGATCACCCCCGTCACTTTTATATGGGAGTCCCCCCCCCCCCCCCCCCGGGATCTCTAGTATACCTGGTGCTAAGATCGGGAAAATGATCAGCACTATCAAACATTTCATCGGCTCTTTTTGAAAATGTTACCTCCCATTGGGACTTTTATTGATAACAGTCGGGTTTAGAAACTAAACTCGAACCGATAACAACTAATAATATTTTCACAGGATTTTACTGTGCGAATCAGAAAAGCGTGAGCACTTTGATTTAAACTTGGATTTTCCTTTGCCAAAAATTGGTCTATTTTTTCCTGTATTTATTTTATTGCTATTTTCACAAAGCTTTTCTACAAAAACGAAGTGTCAATTTGAGTTGCCTGGCTATTCTTCTTGCGGTTTGATTATGTCAAAGTTAAATCCAAGTGTTCACGCCTTTTTTTATTCGCACAGTAATTCAAGCCAAAATAACCATTTTCAGAAACGCTATATATAACATCTTTTATTTTTTTTTAATTTGACAAGACACGTATTTGTTCAAAACCCTTACGTTGAATCACAAATCAAAACTATTCATAAAAATGGCATCAGCCCTTCGTTAGTTCCACTCATTCAAATTCTATTTATTTTACATTTGAAAGTAACAAAGGACATCCTATGTGCATTAGCGGACATACCCTTCTTAGAAATAAAACATTTTAAGAATAATTGTACCATTGCATACAATGCGTTCAAATATTTAGAGATTATGGTTTAGTTCCGTGATTAATTAAAGTCGGTGCTGTTACTCATAAATTTGTTGTTTGCTTTTTTACAAATTGCAGATGTATTCTTGCGTAGGAAAATTAAAAGGAACCCGACATATTATTATCATAATTTTATTGAAAACGCTACTAAAAAAATCAAATTTCTTAAAACAACTGAATTTTTTAAAACGTTTTTACTGTTCTTCTTAGCTGGTTGCATAAAGTGGATACATTTTTTATCGTTTGAAATATAATCGGGGTTGTTTATTTCAAAATACAGCTGTAGGATCGTTAAAAGTGACTTGCTGTTTCAGCTTACCCTTGGTTGTACTGAACTTAAACGAAAGTACTTTAATGAAAATAACTATATTTACTTTACTAAAATGATTCCATTTAGTTTTTTTCTTTGCAGAATGTTTTTAAGAAAAGTGTAATACGATTTGATATTAAGACAAAATATGTCAATTTTGAGTTTGTTGTTGCTTATGCAACTGTGTGGGAAGTCAAGAAAGTGATCAAGAATATTTTATGTGCTGTTGATCAGTTATATTGTGTTGTGTGGATTTCTATTATTTGATTTCCATTTTAAAATGCATTTTTAAATGGAACTGTGGGAGGCACCGATAGGGAAAGGAAGCATAAAAATGTTTTTTTTTTAAATGCAAAAAGTGTTCCGGTGTATAAGTTGACAATAAATATATTCTGGAATTTATTTGCCTCGTAAATCGAGGAATGAATTAAATGAATGAAGCCATAGCCTTTCTAAGTTCTTACCGTGTTCAAAATCTAATTTCGTCTCGAGGTTCATATATAAAGTCGAAAATTTGAGATCGTGAAAATAAAAACCCAACGAGCGTACGCAAGAGGTATGTTAATTCTTCATTGATATTGAATCAAATTATCCAAACTAGTACTATATGTAATGTAAACAAGTTGGAGATATTTGTGTGTTTTAAAACATGGAGCATAAAAGGTTAAATTGCTATTTTCTTCTACAACTTTGGGCGATCAGTGAGGTTTATGTAAGCAGTGCATTTAAGCTTTGTGTTTCTTGTTTTAGGAAACAAATTTCTTTAATTGCCATTTCTTTTAATTACTGGATATATTAACGGATCCATCCATAAACCGACAGAAAAGAATGGAAGAAAGGCACGACAGCTGACAAAACACTTCATGGTTCACATGAAAATACATTTAAAAGCGCCATGTATTATTTATGGTTTGCAACCAATCAGTGAACATCACGTCAAAAAGTCAAAAGCCAAAAGACATATTTAATTCAATGGCCTAAAAATATTAGTCCAGTTGTGTTACAAATTACTATACTAGTTGAAAAAAATGATAAAAGTCTGGCAGAATTTTTCAAACCCTGCCATTGTGTCTTGGAAAAATAGCTAAAAACTAAGAGGAAGATATCAAGTGAATTTTTGAAGTGATAGCAAACCGTTATTAGGTTTTAGTGATTTTTCAAAGACACAAGGGTAGAACATGAAAAAGTCGGGCATAGTTTTTCAAGTTGAAATGAAAATCTCCTGCATGGGTAATTCATTATAGCACTTCTTTTATAGCTTCAGTGCACTAGTATAGTAATTTGTAACAAAACTGGACCATAATTTTTCGATTTCCATTGATGTAAATATGTATTTTCGCTTTTGACTTTTCCAAGTGATGCTCATGGTAGTGCTCCTTTACCCTCTAACAAGTTATGGATAAAGTCCTTCTTGTGTTGGTGACATTGTAAGTAATTTACCATCTCTCCAGGCGAGTGGTGCATACGCCACAGAGGCATTCTTTAAACTTCTAAACAAGAAAGAAAGACCTGTAATATTAATTGGACCTTCAAGTACAGCGGCTCTGGAGCCCATAGCAGAAGCTGCTCCTCTGTGGGAACTGGTTCAGGTAATGGAACTTCCAAATCTTTATTTTTAAATCAAAGACGTTCTAACTAACACCATGTTGGTCTGTAGAAAAGCAAAACTAAAGTTATGTAAATTACAATTATTTAATTGTTTACGACATTTTAATAAACTTTTTTTTCTACTCTTATCCTACTTACTGTTTTATTTTTTCCCCTTTTATCTATATATTATTTTATTTATAATTTTATCTACCTATACATGTAAGACCGATATAGATAGCTGCTTAATTTGTCTAGCTCTATATGGTTATTCTATATGGTTATTCTAGGCAGCTAGTACCTTATTATATATTGTAATTTATTTCTGGAACGAAGAAATGTTGTTGTTGTTGTTGTTGTTGTTGTTGTTACAAAGAAAGAAAACATGCAAAAAATTAAAGACAAAAGATGCAACGTAACTAACTATTAACTATTAGTTTTGTTGGTATCGACAAGGCAACTAAAGGACAAAAATTGTAATATGATACGGTATGACAAAACTGAGTTAAAATCTGAGTATCGTCATAATTCATAGAACTGTAGTAATACTTCTAGATACTTTTTTACAAACATGATGAATATGATCCTTTCAAGTTAGATAAAATTCCATAAAGTTTACAAAGAACAATTTCAACTGTGATATCCAAACACAGTTTTTAAAACGTCATTACAAACAGCGACTGCAAAATTATACAAAAGCACATGGCATTACGCCATCCCATAATAATCAACGCAACGAATACATGTCAGGGAGGGATGGAAAGTAGTTTTGTTAGACACAGTTCACAGGCCCAGTCTCTTGGCAGATATCTCACGATTTTACAGCGTTTGGTTCTGTCTGGAGCTATAACTGCGACGATATCATTCTCTTTCGTTCCTTCCACCGCAGTTCATATTCATATATGATTTATTTCATACAGTACGTCATCATCGCCAATAAGTGGGTAAATAATTAGTTTTCGTTTTCCACAGGTCTCTTATGTGTCAGGTTCACCGAAATTTGAAAGTAGATTGAAATATGCCAACACTTACCGAGCCGCTCCTTCATCGACGTCATACAGCAAAGCAAAGGTGGCCTTCATCAAATACTATGGTTGGAAAAGAGTGGCTATACTGCATCAATACGATCCGGAGTTCTTTTCTCCGGTACAGTTTTAGCTCTTAAACAATGTTTAATGATTTAGTTATTTATAGACGTTTTTTTTAATTAACCAAGTAGTTCTGATTAGTCTATCGTTGTGCAAGTATCGCAACGATCGCAAGAGTGGGCTGCGATCGTTGCGATCGTTGCGATCGTTGCGATTATATGGAAACCAGGCTTAATTAAGTAGAGCTGTCTCGAAGCTGTCCGCTTACGAGAATATCCGCTCAGAGAGCTTCGACTGTATTAGCTAGGGAACTTACAACGCAATTCGATTTCTTCAAAATCTTTATATTTCTACAGACAGTCGCTAAGCTTAAAATTGAGCTTGAGAAGAACAAAATTAGCATGATTGCAGTGGAAGGGTTCGAAGAGCTCGGCGACGTCAGTTTTCAAATGGATAAACTCAAGGTATTTGTTATACCCAGATTAAATACAGCTAATCAGATACACTGATCCTAAATTAACACATTGCAGATATGCCGATATTATTATCCTTCAGACAAAATATTTGTAAGTTAGATTTAATTCTATGCTGAGCGATAATTACTTTACCTGTATTTTAGAAAAATGAAAAAAGCCAAATAGGAATTAATTAGGTTAATCATCAAAGCTTGCAGCATTCTCAGAGAACTCACACGTTTATAGCTGTATATTAATTGTGTAATTAAGATAAATTGAAGACTTACTTGTATTTTGAGGCCGTTTCTTCGACATGAATGCAGTTTGTATGCCTAATTAATTCCTATTTGCTTTTTCATTTTTCTTTTTTATATGACAACGTTATTGCAATTAGGTGTATGTACGTATTATGATCTTAGTTGTAAATATTTTAGCATTAAATTATTTAAGCATTCTTCTTACAGAGCGGACACTCAAACTTATGTTCTATTTTCTTCCTTTTTCCGCGATTTTATCAAAATACCATCGCGGTGGTCTGACTTTGATAAAAACGCGAAAAAAAAACATTGGGAATATTTTAAGACAGATTTTCCCATTCTCCGCTACCTTCTAAATCACGACATTAAAGAAGGCCTTTGATTGAGGTGCAGTCATTTTCTTTCTTTTGCAATCAGTCACTGGACGCCAGAATCATCATTGGTGAGTTCAGTTACGTTGGAGCCAGAAACGTCTTCTGTGAGGTGAGTCACGTGATCCTAACCCTATCCTGCCGGAGCTTTCCTCTAAAAAGCATTCACGCTTTAGAATGAAACTTAATACATAGTGTGTAAGGTATCCATAGTCACGCGTCAATTATGACGTCATATCACGTCAAAATGACGTCATACATTGCAAACAAAAACGCCATGTGTAGTAATAAATCTAAAAATGGTAAATGTTAAGCTCGGTCATAGTATAGTAAGTAACTGTATTCAGTTAAACGCCATCTTGGATTACAAAGATTTAAAATAAATGTCAGAAAATCTCCAAAATTTGGTTAAAACGCCTTGTCAAAGCATGGTTGCCATGGAACGTCAAGTCAGAGCAGTGCTATATACACCGACATTTAATATAGTCTTTTTTACCCATTTTCACTTCTTTTTATAATATCGAATAGATGTGTGACCTCTCTACCTTTTTTTATTTCATTCAACCAGTGCTTGCTGTTGTCTTGATAGGCTTTTAAAAAGAAGATGTATGGATCGCACTATGCCTGGATAATATTTGGCGAGTTTGAACCAAGCAAGCTTTTTCGTTCAAGCTCTGAAAAGTGTACAAGTAACGAGTTGAAAGAAGCATCCGATCGTTATATTTCAACTATCAAGCTAGACATCCGTCAGGATAATCACACAACATTTTCTGGAATGGTAAGTCAATAAAAGTCTTAAATCCCTGCTATCAACATATCAACCATCAATCATGTTGATTATTCTCACTCATTTTCCTTAACTTGAACTAAAATATATAGTCATACTAGAATTAGGTATTTTGTTTGTTTGTTTGTTTGTTTGTTTGTCTTATTCATGTTTACTATATTTTAGCTTATGCGCCAAATATCTGATACCAATTATTTCAGTAACATAAAATTTAAGATAATCTAAAGGGGGACTACCTTGTAAAAGCCCGTTAGGGTTTCTTTAGCCCTCTTCCCAAATGTTTCAAAAATCTCCAATACTGTATAATCCATCAGTTTATTATGGGAAATAAACATACATTCATTTATTCAACCCTTATTTTTCTCACTAAGTCTTCTTTAGTATTACCTAGGAGAATTTAACGGCTCAAAGGGGAGGACTACCTAGCTTCTCCTTATAGGCACTGACAGGGATAATCGTAGTTTTTAAAATTGTGTTTTGGTACCGGTGTTACATATTATGTTACCTCTTAGAGTATGTTGTCAGAGTAAGTCGCAAAATATAAACACTGAGGAACTAGTTGTCGAAAAAACGAAATTGACATTTAATCCCTGGACATACATCCGAAGTCACGCACACGACCGTACAAGGGGGTTTGATAGAGCCTCATTTGGGTTTTTTCGTTTTATAAGACATGTCGAAAGCATTTTGCCTTTACTACTTTAGTAGTAGTAGTACGCACGTATTCCGCGCACGTATTCCCCTTATCTTGCTCTACAAGATAAGGTGGTTATTTGTTGGTTACGAAGTCATTAAATTTCGCCTTCTTGGTTTTCACTATTTCCTCATGAAATCAACAAGAGAAAAATCTATAATTATTCCAAAACAGTAATGGTATGTGAAAACACTGCAATGTTGCTTAATAAAACTGGAAAAATTATAATTAGAACGAAAAATTATATCTGAAAATTCTAAATTTAGGTATTACGCAGTTGCCATGGAATATATGGCGGCAACAAACTTTCGCGATTTCACGATTGTCTGGTGAATCGCGAAAATTAGTTACTGCAGTAATTTCTACTCGCAAAAGTTACCCTATTTTACAGGATGCGTAAGAAAACAAGAAGAATTGTAATGTCAACTAACGAAATTTGAAGAAGTAGTAACGGCCCTTGCATTGTGATTGTGCACTTTTATTACATTTCTTCCTTATTCTTCCATCTTCCATTGTTTATCTCTTGTTCTTAATTTTTTCGAGAATGTTGCTTTTTCTCAAACGCTGAAATCTGTTTTTTTTCTTCAGCGAAATCTTTGCAAAATCTCGAAATTAAAATACTTGTGAAAGCACCATTTTTAAAATCGCAAAATTTTTAAAGCATCACAATAAATAGTATATTTTCCATGTTTTCGCAGACTTCTGAAAGCTTCTGGAGTGAAATGACCAGGTTAAACAAAAACAGAAAACTCCGTAAGTCATCTGCATACGCGTTTGATGTGGCATGGGTGATAGCACTGACACTGGATGCCGCTTTAGCCAATGGAATGAAGTACGAAAACCTTCTAAAGCGGACATACAAGGAAGTTCGCCTGATCAGAAAGTGGATTGAAAACACTAACTTTCAGGGAATCACTGTAAGTAAGAAAAAGGAGAAATCAAGCTTTACCTTTTCACCTTTGTTTGTCAATGCTTCTTGTGTAATTTCGTGATGTACCTTACCGGCCTAATGCGCGTTTTTAGCGCGCTGGACTCGAGCTCCGGAGGTCCAAGCCCTGGCCGGGTCATTATGTTATATTTTTGGGCAAGATACTTTTAAACTCTCACATTGCCTCTTTCCATGAATTGTCAGGGCAACCTGACAATTTAAATACTAGGGGCTTACCTGCGATGGAATAGCATCTCATCCAGAAGAGTAGCTATACTATACCTATGGTTGTTTCTGGAGTTAAGCGCCTGAGCGGCCACTGGGCTTGTAGATATTCTTTACTCTTTTAACTTGTACAAAGCTATTTTGAATATAGATGTTCTCCAATATATATGTCTGAGGACAGCTCTTACTTCTGGGAATTACGAGAAACTCTCAATTAAATTCTCGCAACACACAAAATAAACAATCATTTCTTGAAATAATAGTTTTGGCCTTTACAATATTTCCCAGGCCAATAAAGGGAAGTAAGTTTAATTGTGAAATGAAGTTAAAAGACGAAAATCGTGTTTTTTTATTGTTACTTTTACAGGGTCCTGTTCGCTTTGACCGAAATAAAGAACGCGTTGGAACAGTTCTTATCAAACAAAATAAAGGAGGTAAGGGTCAGAAATGTTTAGAATGTTCTTCGAAAGCGCTGGGAAGCCAGGAAGATTAATGACGTCACGGCCAACAAATAACAAGTATCTTTGGATGTAACTAGGTCCAAGGGTTAAGACTGGGTCGGTATATAGATTGAACTAGCGTGAGATCAGCATTGTTCAGCTCAGTAAATGAACTTACCAGAAAAAAAACTCGACCAGGCAATTATTATTCCCCAATACGGACCGAACAAACTAGTTCAATAAAGTTTTTATTATAATGGATTTTTTAAAACTTTCCTGATAAATTAATGCAACCATTCTCAGCTAACGCGCGCGTCAAAGTTACGCATATACTTGCATTTTTCAGGCCACTTTTCGAAACGTTTAACCAAAATTGTCCGCCAGACATAAGGAAAGATGTTACTACTTATCAGTAGAAAACAGTTTTCTTTTGTTGTTTCATAAATTCGGCGGAATGAGTTCGTGAGCGGTCCATCTTAGCGGTCCGTATTACAAACTTCGGACCACTCAGGGAACCAATCAGAATGCGACTTTTCATAATGAACCAGTTTGCCATATAATAATAAAGCTTGTATTGCTATGTTTTAGGAAATGAGACCAGAATTGGTCAACATTTTACCTTCTCAGACGAGCTCCACATATTTGAATCACAGCGAGATAGTATATGGCAAGGTAAATGATCATTTCGCTATTATTACTATCGCGGCAGACTATCTTTACTAATATCTTCTCTTCTCCCCCAAAATGTTTTCCGTTATGCCAAATATTATCCCGAACTATTTTATAAAAAGCAACCAAAGTCCATAATGGATCAAAGTGGCCCATACTTCCAGGGCTTATCCCAGTTTCTGTAGCATGAAGCGACTAGGTGTATTGCCATTCTTCTTGAATGGAATGTGAATCCCCAATATTTTGTCAGGATGCTTTAACAGTTTGCCGGTACCCATTTATACACATGCATGGGTAGAGAGAGAGGAACTCTGAGCGTGAAGTGTCTTTCCCGAGAACACATTACAACGACTCTGTGACTCCGGCCAGCGTTCGAGTCCAACGCGCTAACTACCATGCAATCATCTGACTGAATATCACCTCCTGTTTTTCAGACAATAAACCGCCTAAGGATCACACAGTTCGACATTTGGAATTTATGTTGATCCCGTTACCACTTATAATAATCATGTGGCTTATGGCAGCTCTCGGGATCATTTGTTCATCGAGTTTCCTGTATTTTAACATCATCAATAGAAAGAACAGGTAAGACAAACCCAGTAACTTCTGGATTGTAATGGCCCGTTTGTAACCCAGTAACTACTGGATTGTAATGGAGAGTTTGTAACCCAGTACCCAGTAACTACTGGTTTGTAATATGGAGCGTTTGCAACCCAGTAACTACTGGATTGTAATGGCCCGTTTGTAACCCAGTAACTACTGGATGGCCCGTTTGTAACCCAGTAACTACTGGGTTGTAATGGCGAGTTTGTAACCCAGTAACTACTGGATTGTAATGGCGAGTTTGTAACCCAGTAACTACTGGATTGTAATGGTTCGTTTGAAACCCAGTAACTACTGGATTGTAATGGCGAGTTTGTAACCCAGTAACTACTGGATTGTAATGGAGCGTTTGTAACCCAGTAACTACTGGATTGTAATGGAGCGTTTGTAACCCAGTAACTACTGGATTGTAATGGGGAGTTGTAACCCAGTAACTACTGGATTGTAATGTCGCGTTTTAACCCAGTAACTACTGGATTGTGATGGCGAGTTTGTAACCCAGTAACTACTGGATTGTAATGGCCCATTTGTAACCTAGTAACTACTGGATTGTAATGGCGAGTTTGTAACCCAGTAATTACTGGATTGTAATGGCACAATTGTAACCCAGTAACTACTGGATTGTAATTGCGCAGTTGTAACCCAGTAACTACTGGATTGAAATGGCTCAGTTGTAACCCAGTAACTACTGGATTGTAATGGGGAGTTGTAACCCAGTAACTACTGGATTGTAATGTCGCGTTTTAACCCAGTACTACTGGATTGTGATGGCGAGTTTGTAACCCAGTAACTACTGGATTGTAAATGGCGCAGTTGTAACCCAGCAACTACTGGATTATAAATGGCGCAGTTGTAACGCTGTAACGACATGATACACTCACTCTGGTCTAACAGGACCATTTGTCAAACTAATCAATGTTATGATACTTTTTTCAGAATTATCAAGATGTCATCGCCAAAGCTCAATAATATAATTATTCTGGGATGTATACTTTGTTACGCCTCAATCGTTTTGCTTGGATTGGATGCGAGGTTCCTTGACATAGAAGCATACGGGAACAATTGTAATGTAAGATAACACTCTACCGTTTGTTGTAGAGAGAGGGGGTGGAATCCCGGTTGTAAAGGGGGTGGGAAGTATACGGCAGGCGGGAAAAGAGAGCCTGGGAGGAAAGCGGGATTCCCAAGGTGGCGGGAACCAGGAGAAATAGGATAGAAAATAAAAAAAGCACAAAGAGGCGGGAACCACAATGGATGGGGGGGGGGAGGGGGCGGGACCGGGGCGATCGGGGTCCGGGGGGACCGGGGGGACCGGGGGACCGGGGGGACCGGGGGGACCGGGGGGACCGGGGGGACCGGGGGGACCGGGGGGACCGGGGTGACCGGGGGGACCGGGGGGACCGGGGGGACCGGGGGGACCGGGGTGACCGGGGGGACCGGGGGACCAGGAGTGCAAGGTAGGGAAGCGAGCAGTTCACAGCTCTACCTCCCCCCTTCGCCCTAATATCTTGATTTCACTTGCCTGGAAGTGTGGATTTTTGGGAGCAGTGAAACTTTTTTGAACACTTTCAGTCAAAGGTTTCTCTACTGAAACGAGACAGTTATTAACGAGATTTTTACAAGACCTCCAGTAGAATCCACATATGGAATCTATTTGTTAACTAGAACCACTTCAATTGCCTTACATGAGCTGAAGTTGACTTTTCTATCTCAAAAGCCTTCCCAGTATAAAGTGAAAACCCTCCACATTGCATCAACAGGCTCGAACAGCAGTGCTTTGCATTGGATTTTCTTTATCATTTGGTGCCATGTTCAGCAAAACGTGGCGAGTTCACAAGATATTCACGGCTGCCAAGACCCTGAAGAAAATGGTGAGACTTTATGAGATAATTGTATATAATACTACTAATACTAGAAATATATATCAGCATGCTTTGTAAGAGTAACAAGCCTGAGTCACGTGTTATACAGTCAACCTGTATTCATGTAAGCGGAGACTCTCGGGGAATGCTCTAGTGTCCGCTTAATATATATTATTCAAAATGTATGGTCACCATCAATAAGGAAAATTTGTGTATTGATGTCATTTGAGAATGGTTGCTCAAAGCTGTCAATACAGTCAACGCTCGTTATAGCGGACACCCTCGGGACGTAGCTGGAGTTCGTAATAGCGAGAGTCCGCAATAGGCGGAGTTATTTTCAGTCAAACCTCTATAGTTCGCTTTCGCTTGGGGGAGGGCTGGATTTTGTCCTTAATAGCGGGTGTCCGTAACTAGAACGCGGTGTCCGCAAGGCGGGAGTTGACTGTAGTGACTATTCCGGATCAGCATTAATCGGCTTTCGAACAAACGGGCCTGGAGCTTAATTAATTATTTAATTGATTTTTTTTTTTCTTGAGGAAGATCACGTGTTTGTTTTATTGTAGCTTATATTAAAAGTAATCTCCCTCGTTGTCATTCACTGGAAGTTTCAATGTTAGGTTTTCCGCTGTTTCGTTTCATTGCAGGCCATCAGGGATCTTCACTTGGTTGTTATTGTAGCAGGCTTGTTAGCAGTTGACGTTGTGTTCTTGTCAATCTGGATTGCCATTGATCCACTCCAAGCCGAAATACTAACATTTAAAGAAATGGTGAGTGACGTGCGGACTTCAACATTCATTCCTTAGAACATAGGGAATCATAACCGTGTCGGAGGTCTTATAATTAGCATATATTTGTACGATTTTATTTCTTCGTTTATGCTCCTTAGTTTTTAATTCGATTGACAAGATATATCAAACTCTTGAAACAGTGTTTCATCCGATTTCCAGACACCTCGAATTCTGCGCTGCGCGTCGTATTTTCAACTCTCTTCTCGGTATTTGGAAATCGGATGAAACACCATCTCTCGTGCTTGATATATTACATGAATGTCTTATCAACTTCTGTGATCGTACTCACAAAAGGCGATCACTATGGTATGTGACAAGCTGCATATGACAAGTCAGTATTATTTTTTACACATCGTTAGCTGAGTATATGTTGTGGTTTAAATTTATTTTGGGTTTAAAAATTTTTCAAACCAGTTTGATTTTTATTTTCCTTTGTTTCAGATTATGGTAATGAAAATCAGACAAAGGAAAATAAAAATCCAAACTGGTTTGAAAAATTTTAAACCAAAAATAAATTTAAACCACAACATATACAATCTCTTTGCTTTCATCGCGCTTACAAAATTATGTGCGAATTTCTGCGAACAGGGAGCTCAAACACCTTGCTCGGCGGTACTACTCAAATAGGTCATTTTAATGACCCACCGGGATATAAAATAACGATTTTCGTTTGTTTATCTACAGATCCGAAAGGAACAAGACACTATTATCATCCCAGCGTTGTACCAGTGTACCTGTAGATACAAGACTTATTTCCTGGGAGCCTTGTTCGCCTACAAAGGCATCCTTCTATTATTTGGTCTTTTCTTGGCCTGGGAGACACGCAATGTCACCATTCCTGCTCTGAATGACTCCAAGTACATCGGCATGTCGGTTTATAACGTGGTCGTGTTGTCCATTATTGGTGCTATTGTGGCTATTGCTCTGGATGGATCCATGTACTACGAAGCTCCTTTTGCCATTTCATCGTTGTGTCTGATCGTGTGCACCACTGCGACGCTTTTACTGGTGTTTGTACCAAAGGTATGAATTACAGTCGAACCTCTATTAAGCGGCCACCTATATTAAGGCACACCTATAGCGGACACCCCTCTATTAAGCGGCCAGCTATCAAAGTCCCGAAACTATTGTTAGTATAATACTGTAAATAAAACCCCTATTAAGCGGCCGCATGCAGCCACCTTTTGCGGTCATCCCGATGAGGGTTCTCCTATGGTTTTTACCCCTATTAAGCTGCCACTAAGAATTAAAATACACGTAGTTTGGCCTTTTTTAAAACAAAGTTGATAACAGATAAGAGTCCGAAATTGAATAAAGATTGATGTCAGGCCTGCGCGGAGGACTCCCTCCGTGATGTGATGTAACAAGCCTCCAAGTGTGTTTGTATTCAAATAAATTGACGTTTCTACCACGCCTAATGCTAATTTATGACGAATCCCTATTAAGCGGCCAACCCCTATTTTAAAAGCGGCCACTTGCCATTTCCCCGGCGGGGCGGTCGATTAATAGGTATTTGACTGTAAAACGTTTCGAATAATTACAGCTACTTTTGACGCTTGCGAGAGCTTGTGCATGACAATGCTAAACATTTCCTTTCAGATTTACCAGTTTCTAATGAAGGACGAATCACTAGCTACCCAAGCCACGAGCATGCATGTCGGCCAAACTAGAACACGAGCTCAAAGTCATAGCCTGAGCTATGGTAGCCCTGTTCTGAAGGAGCGACACACTTCAGTCACCTGTAAAGCCACACAAACAGACTACGATGTTCCCGGAAGTGCAGGTACGAGAATATTTGTTTGCACTGAGAACTTTGTTAAAGGGACACTGTCCTGATTTTAGCATGATTTTGGGAAGCTCAGAAACACATCTAGATCATAGGAAGTTGATCAATAATGGTTTGATTCTGTAGAATAACAGTCGACAAATGACAGGAACCCATTAGGAAGTGAGGATGACGAACGACAGCGAGGATGGAAATGGATTGCAATATGGATTTTTGAAAAAACGTCAGGATGTCAGTTTTTCAAAGTTTCAAATTTGGCTCGGAAATCTTTGACATTTTGCAAAAATGTTGTTGCAGTATGGAATTTCTTGAAGAAATTGCTTTTTATCATTTAGTTAGAGTTTATTAAGTTCTTATTTCATAGATTTAGGGACCATTTCATGCATTTATAACAGTTTTGAGCAAATACGCCGGGACAGTGTCCCTTTAACTTCACTAGAAGACCCGTATCTTTGTTTTCATGTCGTGAGCAAGGGGAGCAAGAAACATGCTTGGGTTCGTTGATTTCGTAGACTCGTTACCAGTTACTTGATTACGAAGGATTAGTGCATTTATTGTATTTCGTGTGATCAATTCAGTAAAGTTGCTTGCACACTACTAAATTGAAGCAGACATGTCGATCTTCCCTTATAATACAACATGTAATGTTAGTAAGAGTATTTTACTACTGTTACCGCTGCTACTTTTAGGCTCCTGTACTCTACTCATTCCACTATTAGAAAGCCAAGCTAATTACGACGGACAAGACTTAAATCTTGTAAGTAACTCATACTCACATCTCACATCAGCTTCTTCTGTTAACCACTCAATCAGCTTATCGTCTTCCAGACGATTAACTGAGACACCATCGTCTGCACCTGGCCAAGTCCACCGTACTAGACACCTTGCTGACTGGAATCTGCCACCAGTCAAGTATAACTCTTGAGTATATTTTGCTAACTTCATCAGTAAATCTTTTATTCATTACTAAACTTTGCAATTGTCCGTCGAGCTTGTCTTCTCGTTTCTACATTGCTATTTTTCACAGGCGCTCTTCAGTGAGGAACACATCTTGTCACTGACACTGGTCAGTGCAATCTTCACGTGAGACATAAGCCTGGCATCGAGAAGAAAGCAATGTGACAGCAGAACGTTGCTTTGGTATTAAGGGTGGTGTCCTTAATTGGTCCATTTGCCTTTAATTCCTTTTCTTCAGTCTTCTGCACGGCTACCCTTTTTCAGAGTTCTTCTTTCACTTGTAGAAGCCAGTCTTCCTCTTTATTTTAAGCGTTTGAATCGTTTTAACCTGCCTCAACTTCCGTCTTGTCTGAAAAGGTTGTAGCTGTTCTTTGACTTGATTTATTACTGGTGGCAGTTTCAATACACTGTTTCTTTGGATAATCAATTGTAGCGACAGTTTCCATGGGCGTATACGATAGTAGAACAAGTTCTAGTTTCACTTAATATGCAGTGTTTCAATCCGGCAGTGAAATAATGAAAGTCTACTTATTACACTTAATAATTTTGTCTATTAGAGCGGTTTTCAATTGACTGCCGAAAGTAATCATTGAGTGAATTGAACCAATCGTGACTTGGTCACACGCGTTTTCTTGCGCTTGGCGCCAGTACGGGTATTTGCTTCGAGTTCTCATTGGCTCGTTCTGTTGTTTACGTTTGTTGTGATTGGCCATTGTGATTGCTTTGGTTTTGGTTTCACGACAGTCAATTGAAAACCACTCTAATCGCTCTATTTAGACTCGATTTCTTTGTAGAACGCGAGACCGGGGCGCGGGATCGAAGAGTGGATATGCAAAACAATTGGATAGAATTGCGCGTTATATTTAATATATTCATGTAAATTGTATATAGCTCAGTTTTAAAATACTATTCAGTGCCCCCGATGTGGACCAATGGCCTGCTAGAGGAATTGATTGACATGGAAACCTCGAGTCAGAAACCTCGTGAAAAAGGAAGAGTCATAACGTTTGGTCATTACACAAACTGCTTGAAGTTATATAAGTTTGACATCCGCGTGGGCACTTTCTATCCCTCCCCCTCTAAAATCAATGGCACCTCTAAATTATTTGTAACGAAATGAGCTCTCTCGATGAGCTCAGAGGAAATATTGAAATTAAATAATGCTGGAAAAAAATAATCAATCGCAATGTCGCCTCCGTTTGATAGTAAAATAGCAAGATATGTATTTGCCTTTTTCGTGAAAGGGGATATGCGAAATCAAAAATCAAAGGGTTTTTTTTAAACTTTGATTTCGCTTGAAAGAACTGTCACCAAGACCATCACAGGTTTTCCCCCGGTGCTCCATGTCTAACCTATGTATTTTACTTTCCAAGTAAACGGAGTCATGTTCAAGTACAAGGGGGGATCATCCTCAGACGACATACCTTACGAGATACGCATGGACGACATCAAACTCAACGATACAATGGTAGTGGCGTTTAGTCCCCTGACCTCAGAGGCTGTGATCAAAAACTGCTACTCAGGAGCTCCAAGCAGCACATGAAGCACACGTAACACTAGAGATGCAAAGTGATTACAGTGAAGAGCTCTCTACCGTTGCCACTCGACAAAGTTTTTTATTAATTTTTGACAACTTTTGAAATCTTTATTACAACTTTCTGATGGCTTTCGTTTCAATTGGCCAATTAAAATGCAAGTAATGTGGGAGGCAGAGTTGTCAAGCTCCACGTTCGTGTTCGTTACCCATTACCTGGAGCGAGCAACTCCCGTACTATGTCTTTATATATGTTTCAGCATTTATACAGACCGATTGATTTTAAATCCCCTTTTCCCTGGGAAATACTTTATTCGCACTAATTTTCGCCCGTACTTAATTTCGCGAAATTGACAGACGGCTCTATTTCGCGTTTTCTTCCACATCGTGAAAACCGCTAAATTAATACACATACTCGCGAAAATAAGTGAGAATAAGGTATGTGCTTGCTCCGGCAGTTGTGGGACACTAGGCTCGTGAAGACTTAACCTTGCGATCCTCATGAGCCGAATATGATATAGAATAAATAATATTATTAAACACTCAATCACTGTTATTGCATTTCTGGCCTTCTGATTGGCTCCTTGCGCCCATGTTATCAGCTCATAACACGGATTCTGCCAAATATGGTAGCTCATAACAGGGTAGTTCGTTCGTCGAGAGAGTGAAATTTGAAAAGATGGCTAAAATCATTACGTAAAAAACTTTGGCCCTTCTAAATCAAACAAAAGTCAAGTCCATTAAATAATGCACGAAGTTTGGAACGAAATATTTCATGAAAAATGCCTGTAAATGTACCACAAATGCGACTGAACGAGCACTAAAGGCAGCCTGAAACAATTAATTTAAGCTTACGGGAAAATCCGCCGAAAACCGGCACAATTAAGCTTAATTCTTCAAAAAAATGAAAACCTGTTTACAACACAAGTTAAAGCTTAGCCTATTCAGTATTGTTACCTTGTATTTCGAAGAATCTTGCCAATTCCAGCTGGACTAAGCTTTTAAAACCAGCACAATAATTCAATAAATATCGGAGCATAAATAAGCTACCGCAGTTCGTCAAGCGCTGACGGCGGGTACAATCAAAGATCACTTCACAGAGAAATTACCTTCGAAGATCACTCTTTTTCTCTCCATCCATGTATATATTGAGGGTTTCCTTAATGTTCTTTACTCCAGTCAACTTGATTTCAGCTCAGTTCGTTTCAACACAATTAATTCTGTAGTCGCGCATGATTTGCTCGCCGTAAAAATAGTAAAACCCTTGCTTCGTTCAGCTCTCCGTTCAACTTGTAAAATGAATATAATGTTCAGCTCCACAATTATCTCGGATCTCCCCAATCTTAAGCTAAATCATTTGCACAATTTTCCAGAATATACGAAACTTTAGAAGACACAGAGCGAAGATTCCCTCCGAAGAACATTCTGTCTTGCTCTCGGCTTTTCATTCAACTTGCCAACTTGCACCGCGCCAGACATTTTGCCGCGGTTTTCAAATCATGCTTCATTTAGATCGCACTGAAAAATCACTCAGTCGATTTATAAATTTTTACAAAGTATAATACCGAAATTTAACCTAAAGTTAGTGAAGTATTTAATAAAACAATTATTCCATTCGCCCTTGTTGGATATGAAATGATTATAACCAATTCGGCGCGAAGCGCGCCTCATTGGTTATGTTATCATCTCATATCCAACGCGGGCTCATGGAATAATTGTTAAATAACAACAACAGGCGGCCAAATATTAATGGCGACTTTTGTTACGTTTTGACGCCAATTAATCGTTTATCAAGACTTTTGTCGTTTACATGTGTAAACTGTTTTGATTGGGTAATAGGCTCCTGGTTCATCTATCTATTATTTAATTATCTAATAGTTACCCAAAATCACTCATAGGGATCGGAGTAAGGAATAAAGTATAGTGTATAGGGCTTCTTATTTCTGATTGTTAGAGGTTCGCCCGGCTGCACATGGTTACTATCCAATAGACATATTATTTCTTATGAACGTTTGGTCCATGTACGTAATACTTAGATTAATAAAGGCTCTCGTCCTCCTCTACGATATTTTGCGCCTGCAATCACTCTGTTCAGCAGATTTCTACTAAAACGCCATTGAGTGCACACAGCGGTGTCCACAGCGGTCCACAGCGGTCAAACATGACGCGCCTGCGCAGTTACCGCCAAAAACCCACTGCGAAATGTCCTAAATTTACGAAGTCCTCCACGTTCGTCACTTAAAGCTCAAACTTAAGAGATTTACTGAAAACTTAAGCTTTGTACTCGGAGTATGCATAGATAATGTAATAATTGTTATCACCAATTGTCTCAAGCTCGTATTTTGGTTTACCACTGCATGTTCTATAACGTTTCCTTACAAACTTCGCGGCCATTACGCCGACATTACGCATCAGTCTCTTGCAAAAACCGGAAGTGGCGCCGGATTTTTGCGTTTGACCGCTGTGTGCATTGAGTGAGCCTCAACGGTCTCCTCAGTCAGCGGTAGTCGCCGCCAGTGAATATGCTCCTGTCGTCGCCAGGTTAGACTCCGGGGGAATGGAATAAATATCGAATTTTTTGATTGGCTGTTCGTGTAACAAGAATGGCATCGGAAGTGACCGTTATCCCAGATTTCTGGGATGACGAATTCCATTCTCCCAGAATTCCACCTGGCGACGACCAACCGCTGACGGAGGAGACCGTGGACACGAGATTGCCCTCAACCTCGATGTGATATATTTGTTTTAAAGATGTCTGAGCTAGAACTGAAATAAAATAAATAAAAATGGTTTATCCAATAACGTTCTTTTTGATTTTTCTTCAGAGCAACTAAAAAGCTAATCTGATTGACTACTGCAATTTTGTTTAGAGCTGTTTTCAATTGAGTGTCGAAAATAATTCGGAATTGCTTTGGTTTTGCTTTACCACGCTTTGTGATTGGTTTAAAAAAACTCGCGTCACCTTCTCAACCAATTAGATCCAAACCAAAACCAATCGCGCACTTGAACACACGCATTTACCGTTTTCATGAAATCCTGTTACAAAGCAAGCATATCAGGCCATTCGAAAACAAAAATGAAGCTTTTATTATTTACTATGTATTTACAAAGAAAAAACTACCAACCAAACAGTTCCCTTTTGCCTCTGTTTCAAAACGAGTCCTGGTGCGAAGCCTTTCATATGAAAATGAGTTTTACTCACAAGTTCATTCAAATGCAAAGCAAACTTTTTTCACCAGGACTCGTTTGAAACAAAGGCAAAAGGCATCCAATGATATGGTCTATTCCAGTGATGCAATAGGAGTGTTCCTCAGAGGGGACCCCTGGGACCCCATCTATCAGTTACTAAAAAGGTGATCACTAAATAGGCCATTTCCGAGTTGCCTTTTGCCTCTGTTTCAAAACGAGTTCAAGTGCGAAACCTTTCATATGAAAATGAGTTTGATTTGCACTTGGACTCGTTTTGAAACAGAGGTAAAGGGAACTCGCAAATGCTTATTGAATACATGGTAGAAATCCCTCCAGTCCACAAACGCGGGAGGTCACCACAAAAGGAACGTCCCCGCAGCTGTGATGGTATTGAAGTCTCCATACATTTTTTTTTACCACTGGTAATGAGGAATTTCACAATAGGTTACTACCATGGCCTGGTAGTTCGAGTCCTGAGCATGGCAGTCAGTACGAATAATTTTAAATATTTCGAGATTGGAATTTAAAGAGTTGACTCAGTAGCCTGCCAGCAGGCCACTCCACTCGGAGAATACCGTACAAAGCTCAGTTTTTTCTATCTACGTGAGGGGCTTAATAGAGCTTTTACGGTAGATAGAAAGAAAGAGCCAAAGGCCGAAAAGAGGAGCTTCTTCTTTACTGTCTACAGTGGAACTTCGATTTCTCGAACCTCCAGGGGAAACGAAAATTGGTTCGAGAAATCGGGAACTTCTGAAATATCGGGGGTAAAATTACAGTGAAAACAAGTCCAAGGGAAACAAATTTTGGTTCGAGAAATCGGGTTTTTTTGAGAAATCGAGGGTTCGAGAAATCGAAGTTCCACTGGTATTCCCCGAGTGAAAAGACTGCTGCGAGTGACTGCTGTTCATTATGTATGTGACATAAATGTAATGCCTTCTCTTCCGTTGCTCAATGATCACATCCAGCACGCACGTACAAGAAACGCACTTGTGCAGTCACAAATGAAACGACAGTACGTTTTCTAGTCCATCGCATCAAAACCGCCACGAACCACCAAAAGACAACCTCCTCTTGATCCCCCACCGAGCAGCCTACATCATAGGCTAACGCTCCCTCGTCAATCCAAAGAAAAATGTACGTCTTGAGATGTTTTACTTTTTCAGCGGTCTTGAATTTGTAACAATGACACAGCAGCAAGACTAACACAAGGATAGAGCCACAGACACGAGTTATTTTCTTCGCTTGCTTGGTCTTTGGAATGTTTGTTTGCTGCCACCGGCACGCACAGTGTGGAATTTCAAGGCTAGCGTGTTTTCCTGCGTCCAGGCCGAATCCATCTGTAAGCGAGGAAAGGGAGAAACGTAATTAATGTTAAAATAAATGGAGGATTAGTATAGAAAATCGCATTAATGCGAGTGCAATTCGCGATTTATGGAAGCGAGTGATGTTTTGGGTTAGCACTTGTTAACACAGATCACGTGAAAGTTTCTGTTCTAAAAGTTACTGAGAACAGACGAGTGTGGACACAGTGGACACGGAAATTGTAAAAAAATACAGGAATATTGCAAAGATCTAGCTCCAGTGCAACACTAAAAATGCAAATTAGATGGTTTCGAAGGTAGGAGAAGGCAAGTCCCTTTTATAGTGTACCTTCGTGTTTAAGCTGTTAAACAACTATTTTGGCTGGTAGCCATTTTAATTTGCTGTTTCAAAATTGTTATAAATTAACTATATCGCATACATTTTTTATAATTAATGGAATAAATTATATCTAATTAATTATTAATAAAGATCACATACCTGTGTTGTATCTTGATCAACCAAATGAGTGTATTTCGTTCTACCTGATCGACCAAAGTTCTTGACCTGCAAGAGAACAACAATTCAAAACTGTCTTCAGATCTCCTAGTTTCCCTTTGCAGCCGTCGTCACGCATCACCGTGACTTCTCAAAGCGTTGCGTGGACCACACTAGGCACATCCAGTCAGAAATAAACTATGACATAATCAACTGCCGAGAAGCCAGAGTTGGAGTGACACTCCTGTCTTGACTCGCCCTGCAGGCTCGTCAAAATACATCAAAACTAGTAAAAATATACAGCGATACTACACATAAAAATATACTTACTCAGAAT
>MU826398.1:5838-73188 GCA_029204205.1 Desmophyllum pertusum | reverse complement strand
TGAACTCTTATCGACATCATGAAAGTTAAATCCAATTGTTCCACTGTCCAAACAATAAAAGTAGGCATTTGTTTCAATCAGTTTATCGACATGTTATTAAGAATATTCAGCCTGGGTTGAGTGTACATTACTCATATTTACTCCAATTTACTCAATGTATTCAATTTACTAATTTTACTCATTTACTCTTCGTACTCTTTTACTCAATGTACTCATTTACTCAAATTTACTCAATTTACTCATTTTACTCATTTTACTCATTTACCTCAATGTACTCACTTGCTCAATTTTACTCAATTTAATCAATTCCTCATTTTACTCAATTTACGCAATTTACTCAATTTACTCCTTTATTTCCATTTACTCGTTTTACTCAATGTACTCAATTTACTCATTGTTACTCAATTTACTCATGGACTCATTTTACTCAATTAACTCATTTTACTCATTTTACTACATTTTATTTCAATTTACTCATTTTACTCAATTTACTCTCAATTTACTCATTTTACTCAATTTACTCATTTTACTCAATTTACTCATTTTAACTCATTTTACTAATTTTACTAATTTTACTCAATTTACTCATGTTTTATTTACAAAGTTTGACTCAATTTTACTCATTTTACTCAGTTACTCAATTTACTCATTTTACTCAATTTCCTCATTTTATTTTCAATTTACTCATTTTACTCAATTTACTCATTTTAACTCAATTTACTCAATTTTACTAATTTTACTAATTTTGAACTAATTTTACTCTATATTTATTTTCACAATATTACTCATTTTACTCATTTTACTCATTTTACTCATTTTTACTCCAATTTAACTTCATTTTACTGCATTTTACTCATTTTACTCAATTTTACTCATTTTTACTCATTTTACTCATTTTACCTCAATTTACTCATTTTACTAAAAATAACTCCATTTTACTCAATTCCACATGCATTTTACTCAATTACTCATTTACTCAATTTAACTCAATTTACTACATTTTACTCAATTTTACTCAATTTAACTCAATTTACTCAATTTACGCATTTTACTCAATTTACTCAATTTACTCCATTTTTTCTCAATTTACTCATTTAAACTCAATTTACTCATTTTACCTCATATTTAGTTCGAATTTACTCATTTTACTCAATTTACACTCATTTAACTCAATTTTACTCATTTTTACTCAATTTACTCATTTTACTCATTTTACTCAATTTTTACTAATTTTACTCAATTTACTCATTTTACTCAGTTTTATTTCAATTTACTCATATTTACTCATTTTATTACTGCAATTTACTCATTTACTCATTTTTACTACAAATAACTCAATTTTACTTCATTTTTACTCATTTTAACTCATTTTACTCAATTTACTCATCTTTTACTACTCAATTTACTCAATTTACTCAATTTACTCATTGCCCTCACATAGCAGTTTTTGCTCTGATTGGTTAAAAGCCTGTCTGAACAAGGCCCTTGAACCCATCACTAGTTTCCTATTTTTTTCTATAATTTTCTTTAATTGTAGTACTAGTTTTTGTGAGACTAGTTTTTTTTTAATTGTTTAATTTTGTAAATTGAATATAATTTTAGTTTTTAGAGCGACCACTAGTTTGTATCAGTTTTTTTTACTGTCCATGGTGTTAGGGGGGGGGGGGGGGGGGGGGGGGGGGGGGGGGGGGGTAGACTTACCCTTCATAAATAAAGTTGGCCTTACTTACTTACAAGTACTTATGTAACCTACAAACATTATTGATTACATATACAGTGTATACAGTGTACAATGCACACTTCCATTGAAAATAAAACATTACTTTCGTAACAAACACTGGTTTTTAATACTGGGATTGGCTTCTTCTTCAGAATCAGTGTACTCATTCATACTCTGAGACCGACTGTAACAATTACGATATTACATGTAATGCTTAGTATTAAGATTGGTGAAAGAAGATTGCTATATAACATAAAACACAACGGAAAACGATTTAAAGAAATGTTCGTATAATTTTGTATTAACGTTTTACAATGTAATGTACATTGTACCTCCTCTTCCTCTTCTTCTTCGTCTGATTTGGCTTCTTCTTACCAGATCCAACAAGTCCTGAAAATACATGTACATGTACGTAATGGTATAGTTCAATTCAAGCTGAAGAAACCTTGCTGTTTCTAAATACATGTAACACGTACATACATTGTGTATAGCAGTGGAGAGGGGGAGGATGGGATTGGGCTAAGCGCGGATTCCCATGGTGGCTGGAACTGGGAGAAAATAGGGAAAATTCTGCAACATTGCATACTATTTTGCAAATAGAAAAGCACAAAGAGAGCTGGAACCAGCCAAATACAACACAATTCAACGAACCTCCACAAATGTTCATCAGATAAAAATGGGTGGCCAATCGATTTCCAAGTTTGTGATTTGCACAGCACTTGAAATGAGTGCCTACAGACACTTTTTGGAAGAGTTCTGACTGAGGAAATTTTCAAATGCAGAAAAACACTCAATTCAACCATTAAAATACTACACATGTAGGACGTAATGCTGAGGATATACAGTAATTAGATAACATACTGTACATGTGTGGGTTGGTTTTTACCCAGATGTACATTTTGTACATGAACCAAGCACTTTATAGTCCACTTTGAAACAAGAGCGATACAGTGTTTGAATGTAGTCTCGGATCGAGAGTGGCCGGCGTGAAAACGTTTGTGAGATTGTTTGGGTCTAATGCATGCGCAAATGGTAAATTTAATTGCGCGATCAAGGAGGAAAAAACGATAAACAAGTATGTTAAATACATGCTACTATATTTCCGGGCATCTGTAGTCTTTCCATATCTAGGTTTTTCTTTCAAGAATGTTATTGTAGATTTCAGGGAAAATAACACTGCAATCAACTAAAAAATATACGGTTATTTCACGCTAAAAATCGCATCAGTTTCAATTCATCGATAAATTTGTCATCTGTGTGTACAATGTTTACCATTGCGTCCCCACCATACTAATCCTACAAGCGCTCAGGCGGCCACATCGATCCAGGCTGTCACTCTTTTCCAAGTGAGCTACATGTATTCTGGATTACTGGTGATGACATTGAATCAGTTCCTTAATGTATTTAGTTTATGGCAGACTGGCCTCCGACAGTTACTGTAAATTTTACTGTTGAGGAAACAAATAAAAAAATTTTTTAAAAAAAAAAAAAAAAAAAAAAAAAAATATACAATACCTTTTCTGATTCCTTTTGTCTTGCTTTTTCTCTGAGTGGCATCAAATTCTTCTTCTTTCCTACTGCCTAGCTACATAAGAATAATACAAATTATAATATTATACTCACCACAGGGAATATTGCAATTTTTGGATCAAGTCTGATTGGTTCCCTCTCAAGGCATATAGGCCAATGTACCATATACTACTTTATTTGGGAAGCCCACTAATTACGAGTTGTTTTTCAAAAAAACTAACAAAAATATCCCAAATTTCCCTCTTGTTTTTTCCTTCTGTTCTTTTCTCAGTAATTTTTAATTGCAATATCCTGTGTGAGTATATTATAAAAACAATTGTTGTGCGTACATGAACTCATAGCCAACATTGGCTACGCCTCGTTGGCTATGAGTTTAATGTTACGACTCAATTTTGGTGGCAATAATTGTTAATTATACAAGACATCAATGGCACATCAAAAACTTTCAAAATTTAATGTGTTGTCCAGGAAAAATAAGGCAACAAACTGGAACCCACATGGAAATACAGTTGAATCCCGATAACTCGAACCTTCAAGGGAATCGAAAAAGGTTCGAGCTAGCGGGAGGTTCGAGTTTATCGAGGGTTTCAAGTTATCGGGATTCAACTGTAACATTATGTACATGTAAAATAATTATCACAAACCTCTTTCATACCAAATCTTCTTCATCACTGGACATAAAAAAAGGGGGGAGTATAAAAATCAAAATATTTGCATCAAGGTCTACATGAAATGTTTGACAAGTCTATTACACGTATTTGTATTTTTAAAGGAATATTAGAAGTGATTATAGTTGAACTTAGGTTTATCTGAACTAGTGGGAGCGGGGAAGGGCTCCAGGGAGATAGAAACCCCAGAAGAATAAGAAGAGGGTAGGAAGTCTATGGGAAGCTGCGATACCCAAGGTGTAACAGGAACCAAGAGAGAAATGGGAAAACAATTTTTGTAATTATTTTGCGATTTGAGGAAAAACCACAAAAAAGGCAGAAGCCACTTCGGAAAGAGGCAGAGACCAGGAGTAAAAACTGTAATGTACCGGAAGCAGTGAAGTTCAGACCCCCTTGCACCCCCTCCCCCCCTCCAGACCACAATGCACAGTAAGTCCCTACGACTACTAACACAATGTATGTACTACTCTACCTACAAATGTACTGTACATGTACTATCCTATAGTGGGGTGGGGGGGTGGGGGGGGGGGGAGCAGGGGATATCAACCCAGGAGTAAAGGGGGTGGGGAAGTCTATAGGAGGAGGGAGAAGCGCAATATGCGCAGTATATTGCGCAATATACAGTGTATTGCAATAGAAAAATACAAAAAGAGGCAGACACCACAACGGAAGGGTAGCAACCGGAAGTACAAGTCAAAGTACAGGAAGTAAAGATCCCCCTACCCCACCATATATATGTACAATTTATTATTCAACAAATTGTAACACTGTCCAAAAATTATATGGTCCTGATGAACTCGATATCTGTCGGCTGTACTCAACAGATATCCTGCGATATATGTAATTTTGTATGCGCCTGGTAGAAAATGTTCAATTCAGTTCTTGAAATAACGTGGAAGAGTGTTTTTTTAGTTGTGTTATCAATTATTTGTTGAATAATAAAACAATTATCCTGCTCAATCTTGCAGAATATCGCCTGATTACCCACCCAACTCGGCCTAAGGCCTTGTCAGCTAAGTATCAGGCGATATTACGCCGTGATTTCGCAGGATAATTGTTAAGTATGTCTAGATACTCTAACTCAGATAAATACATACAATGTACATACATGTACAATACATAATGTATTTCATTTAGTTGTTAATTAGCTTGTATTGTAATTCCCATAGGGGCAATCAGACCCTTTATAAACCACTCCTTGTTAATATCCACACCACTTGATGCCGACCAGTTTACTCGAGGCTATTTTCATTTCATGGATCTTTGCTATTTTTGTTGATCGTATTATTTTAGGTTAATTTCGACTGCTTCTTCCTGCATTTCGTCTCTTGTCATTAGCACTATTTATCACGATTCTTGTATTTAGCACTATTCAGATATTTGTAATAAACTCGATAATTGCTAGCGGCTTCCTCCACAAACTATTGTGTTGTTTGCGTCATTACTTATAATAGAAATGTTTTCTATTCGGCTGAGCGAAGTGAAAGAGAATAGAACATTCTATATTATCTAAAGAAAAAGATCACAGCATGGAGAAACTGAGGTTTTATTCCTTCATTAATAAAACTACATGTACAGATGCAATACCGACCTGCTTTCTTCCATTCTTGGTAATCTCCGTGGTTCTCTGTCATCCTACATAAATCAAGTAAAACAACATTACTGTATTATTATAATCCATCAAATATTTTTCATTGTGTGCGATTGGTCTAAGCACGTTACGTGATTGCGGCAAAAAGCTGGGGAATATTCCCAAGCGATATTCCCAAGTTTTCAAAATTTGTGTTTTTACATTATTGTACGTTTGCACATTGAGTTAAATTCATCTCAAATAAATTGCTAAATTGAATAGAACTGAATGTTTTGAACAGACTAGCAATATTTTCAACATTTGACAATATAATTATTTTGATGTTTAACAGCTTGACCGTGATTCTCCCAAACAGAGTAGTCTTTGGGAAATGTATTCCAAAAAAGGATTTCTATAAGAACAATGCAATTTCCAATGTGATTTACCTGCCTGGACAAATATGTTAAACTAATTGATCAATGCTCTGTTGTTTTAAAATCAAAACAAAAAATCTCATCATACCTCTTCTCCTGATGCTTCCTCGTCTCCCATAGCAACCACTTCTGGTTCATGAGGACGACGCCTATGGCCTTCATCCCTGAATACCAAAGAATTCAATGTTCCTTTAAAAAGCAGAGTTTTAAAGGATTTATTATGGTTAGCGTACATGTACCTTACTAAGAGTTTAAAGGAACTATGTCACAATATTTTATTAAGTCACTTTGACTTTAGTGCGAAATAACCTTCAAATTGAAGAAAACCCTCCAAATAATATTATTGTTTACTAAGGTACAGTACATGTAGAAAAACACCAAAGAGATGATAATAAACCAAACTGGAACGAATTGGATGATTGAGGATGGAGAAAAGATTAAGACGGATTTAGAACGGCGAACTTGAAAAAAATTGGCCATCTTTTTCAAGATGTACATTGTAGTAGCACATGTACCATCCATGGACGTCGCTCCTTTAAAACTGCTTTTTGACATTACATGTACACACTGTATGCTGCATCTTTAGGCACAGTACTTACAATTAAGGTCATTCCTTAGTATTGCACTGCGCATCCTTTCTGCCGCATAATTTCGCGCGTAATTAGCGCGAGCACATTAAAAACATGGCGGCTTTTTCTTTGTGGCAATGCTCACCAGAGAGGTAACTGATCGTTTTCTCGTAAACGAGCGTGGGGACCTATCATTTTTCCCGCAAATTTTAAGTCTAGTAATCATCTTCTTTCTATACAAGGAGTATAGACCAATTCTCAGTGCAGAAAAATTAATAATCACTGGAAACGTGAAAAAATACGTGTTTTTGGTTGATTTTGTAAGGAATTAGGAGAGTATTTATAGTCGATTATATCTCTTTCGCGAGGCTGGTGGACCTATTCTTTTATTCAATATTTGAAAATATTACATCGCAATGTTCAACTAGGGAAAGTTTTCAGAAAACTTTTCAGTGTAACTTTTATTTCGAAGGAATTACCTTAAATCCAAGTTACATTTATGGTACAAGATGTACACTTATAAAATGTAATTAATTAATGCAATTATATGGGAAAACCTGAAATCACCCAGGTCTGTCCATGTATAATGCTTACAAATTTTACATTGCCTGAAAACTGGTATGTTAGTGCAACTTACATTTGATCATCTTCATCTTTTACTCTCTTCTGAAGTCGCTGCACTCTTCTGTCTGTCTTTTCTGCTTTCTGGAATACCTATATTGAGAAACAAATAATTATTGAATAATGGATCAATACAGTTAAATGCAATTTAACTACAGTCTGTACATGTACGTTAACAATTTTGTTAACTTGTTAACTTACTGTACAGTGTAACTGTTGCCCAATAATTTTGTTCTTTGTTATTTTAGGTGTCTACAATTTTGGTGAATGCTCAGGAGAGATGTGGCTTCGCATGTGCAGTGTGCTTTAGTGTGGAGGTGCAAGTTTATGGTTCAGTGGGAATTTTGGCCCATTACTTCTTCACCTCCCGCCTCAAATAGCCCTGCTAATTTGTGGGAGGTGAAAATCCATGTATTATAATCTTAAGACAAAATAAAGCTTGTTGTTGTTGCTTGTCGTTTTGTCCAGAGTTTCTTTGCTTGTCTTTGCCGCCCCCCCCCCCCCCCCACATTGCCCTGTATCCTTTCCACTATATGACAGGTGTCAGTTGGCCTTGTGTGGGGGATCATGGCTGGGTTGACGGGATTGCCAGCGATGGGAGCGGCAATCTGTCTCTGGGCTCGTTGGTCAGCAGTGGAGGCCCCTGGATATCCCAGACACCCAACCTCCATAGCGACAGCACTGACCAATTTTATGCACTTTAATTAATGTATTATAAACTCATTGCAAATGAAGCTAATTACATGTTTATATTAGCTCAAACCAAGTTCAAAACACTATTCACTTGAACAACATGAATATGTACGACATGCAGCATTTTTATCAGTCAAAAGAACAATGAATTATTATAATGCACCTTGTCGATTTCTTGTTCATCAATCTCCCGTTCTTTGACAAATGGCTCTCCCAACACTGCGTCATCTTCATCGTCTTCATCGCTAGAATACTTAGCGTATTCGGGACTGAAATCGAAATGTACAGTTTTACATCAAGTATTGTAGAAAAATGTAAACCGACGTAACAAGAGAAGTGCAATTTTTAAGGAAACAGAATCTATAATAATAATTTTTTGTATATTTATAAGAGCTCTTACATGTAAAACTTCATTGTCAATACCCGTTGCAAACTTGCACAAAAAGCAGGACCTACCGTTTGCCAGCTACATATCTGCTGACTTTCACCTTCTTCATAGTAAATTCTCCTGTTAATAACAAACATGTGACACAATGAACCGAGGAAATCGCTAAATTACAGCTTATATTCAGGAGTAACCGTTAAGCTTAAACTTCAAACTCCATATGAACTTCAATAATTTGTACTGCTAAATGGGGTCGATGAGTTAAAACTCTCGCTATCTCGTTTGGCCTGAAACTCTCATGCACTCTCATCGACTCTAATGCGTTCTCGTCGACTCTTATGCGCTCTCATCGAATTTGAACCTGCACAAATTCTTCATTAGAGCCGTTTGAGAGTTTGTTTTCTCTCGTTTGACCCATGCTTCATGAGGTAGTCGATGAGAGTTGACGAAAACTCTCATGTGCTCGAGAGCCCTTTACTTTTCATAAAACGGAAATTGACTCACCTTTTTCATTTTTGACAGGAATAGCTCCTGCTGTACAGTTAATAGGGGCTCCTTTTCCTAAAGGATCCATTCTGTAGCCTTGAAATATCTACAATTTAGAGTCTTTTCTCCTCACCATACAACTTGCTTACAATCCAATATGGCGGATCTCAAACAAAGCGCATACACTTCTCAATAACACCGCTGAATAAAAAAATGTTGAACGCGGTCCCTCTCTTGATTCCAGGCTGTCATCGGCCAAATGCTTTGACTTTACAGATTGTGCTCGTAAAAGCGGCATTTTATGCTCCTGGCATTGCGCATTTTTCTCAAAATTATGCTAAAATTATGATCATTTTTTGAAATTATGCTGCTTCTGCTACAAAACTTTTGAAAATATTGGCGCGGCTGTAACGCGACTGCGTTGTTCCGGACAACCAATTGCAACAGTATGAAAAAATTAGCAATTCCGGTCAAATTTCGCAAAATAGATCGCAGCAATCCGCAGCACTTGAAAATTCACCCTTATCAATCGAAAGTATTATACATATACGATAACACCGCAATACGGATTGACTGTAGCCTGCGTAGTAGTCGTTATTACCAGGCTACAAGGTTCTTGACACTTTAATAAAGTTCTCATTCATTCATTCATTCCTTTCCGAGAGCGTGGAAGGCGCGCGAAAGCGCGAATTGCTGGTTTGCAACCAATCCCGAGAGATTCAAATGACAAAGATGCGTTTAGCCTTTATTATTGCTCGTTGTTTTGAGTTTGGCTGTTACGTTACTGACTACAATAGCGCGCTCCCTGTTTTGTGTGTTCCGTTACTTACTAGCGCGCTCCCAGTTTTGTGTTTGGTTGTTATGCTACTGACTAGCGCGCTCGCTGTTTATAATTTTGTGTTTGACTGTTATTTTGTGTCTGACTGTTACGTTGTACCTTACTAGCGCGCGCGTTGTTTTGTGTTTGACCGTTACGTTATTCACTTGCGCGCCCACGTTGTTGTTTGAATGTTACTTTTCTTACTAGCGCGCGTTGTTTTTGTGTTTGACTGTTACGCTATTCACTTGCGCGCGCACGTTGTTGTTTTGACTGTTATTACTTTCCTCACCAGCGCGCACGTTGTTTTTGAGTTTGACTGTTACGTCAAGACTCACTAGCGCGCATGTTGTTGTTTGACTGTTACGTTCCTTTAGCCACATCAATTAGGGCTCGGACACAGCCTTACGCGCCTTCTGGCGCGGAGAGATTTATTGTTTGTTTGCCCCATTTCTTATTACAATTCTCTCATTAAACTTCATTAATATATGGTTGGCAGGAGATCCCAGCAAGTTTTCTCAAACTTTTCTTAGGGGATCCCCTATTTCAGTTACATTTTCTATAAAAAAAACTGCTAATAACATGGCAATATTGCTTATTATAAGCTTATGTATTGCTAATTATTAAAAATAAGACAGTAAAGTAAGGTTAAGGAATGGACTTTAGCGTAAATTTATAGGCAGTCATAACGTTATTTGGCTTGAACTTTTCTGTGGCTAAAGTCTTATACAAAATATGTTGTTTATAACGGAAGGCTGGGTCCCCTTTTCGACTCGTATTTCTTACATCCGGGATATTGGATAAAATGGCATTCAAACAGGGAAGTTCGCAGTAGCGCGCGAAGAATGGCTTCAAGTTGACTTCAAACGCTTAGGTGAGTAAACAATTTCGTTTGATGAGTTTTTCCTGTTCCTGTAGGCAGATATTTCTGTGATTTGTCAGTGCTAAGCTATTATGATAGCGTGGTTTTCAGCGTAGGAAATCAGTTGACATTTAAGCCATCACGGTGACGTGTCGAACAGTCTCTGCCTACATATTTAAATATAACTTAAAGTTACTTTTTGATCCTGAATGTTGGAATGTATTGTTCCCGTTCTGCCCTGTGATTGGTTAACTTTGTCTGGGTGGTCCCGGTTACAGCAGTCTGTGACTGTAAAACATGAACTGACGATGTCTCAGCTTTGAGCTTTGTTTTATTACGAAAATCTAACTATTTCTCTACATTCACAGTCTAGTAATTATAAGTACATGGTAAGTACTGTAGATGATTTTAAATAGAATGATGGTATTTAATCAAAACGCCCAAATTTTGCTTGGTATTTCTTTTTCGCTGCCTCATCCATGACAACGGTTGCTACTATATTTCCTTCGTCGTCTGCTGCTGTCTCCTGCACTGTGGTCTCGTGGTAAAGCCAGCTACAATGAAAAATCCAACACAAAAGAAAAACATTACAATGGCAGCCTAAGTTTATCAATTTGAAAGTCATACCGTATGACGGTTGAACTTCCCGCTTCCCGTACATTGTACTCCCGTTCCCCTCCCTTCCCCCCACTCGAAACAGCTGTATAAAATTACAGTGGAACCCCCCATACGACCACCCCGTTATTACGACCAACGACCACCTTTTGGAGTCCCCAGTCGTTATTTTCTTTATAAAATTACCCCGTTAATACGACCAATCAAAATGTATGCCGAGACTGCTGAATGAAAACAGACACAATCTGACAAACAATAACGCATTTTAGTGGATGTTGTCCGGCAAAGTTGGTAGTTATTAGCGTGTGATTTATAGCGGAATTAAAGGTATAATTGTCATGGCATTATTTAGAAGGGTGTAGCACCATAATTTGACCCTACCCCGTTAATACGACCAACTTTTCATGGCCCGACGATGGTCGTATTTACGGGGTTCCACTGTAATAGTTGTTTTTGTATCTCACCTGAGCTGTGGTCCATCAGGAGGGAAAACAAGTTTTATTATTTGCCTTCCGGTGGATGATATAATTCCTTGTTCAATCATACTCCTCAGTTCATTCAGCCCTGCTTTGGTGACGGCAGAGATTCTTGCGCGTCTGTTATTCAGCACACCAGTCCTTTCCTGTAAGCTTTTCTCATCACTAGAATGAGAAAAAGAAAGAAATAATGCAAAGTTTTTTTTACCGAGCAGACAATAAGTTGTACAATGTAAATGTACAATACAAGAGTTCGAGAAGTTGTACATGAGTTTTGGCCACTACCGGTGCCACTCGACAAAGTTGACTTTCAAGAACTATGAGAGGATGTCAAGCAGCACGTTCGGGTTCTGACAATAAGGGCCGAGGGCATTACCGACCTATATTGACCTTTACCTTGTCAATATAGGTCGGTAATGCCCTTGGCCTCCGCCTCCCACAGTCCTTGCAAAATATTTGATTTGCTAGTTTATTTATATGGAAGCCGTCAGAAAGTTGTCAAAAAATTGTCAAAAATTAATCAAAAAATGTGTCGAGTGGCAATAGTAGCGCGCTCTTCACTGTAACATTACTACAGAATATCTGGCCATTTGACTGCATCGTATCAATTGAATAAGAATAGCGACTACTGTAACCTACAAATAATTAACAAAGTGGACATGAAGTGACGGGGTATTCTGTAAGAAATCCTGAGCTTCATATGCTTGTTAATAATTATTTAGATCAAACTTTCTGCACTGTTTGTCAGAAAGTAACCTTTTACGCATACATTATTTTACCCTTAATGAGCAGAGTCCCCTTCAATCTCCGTAGAAAAATCAGGAAAAGGAAGGGTAACATTAGTTAGTACTGCATACCAAAGATCAGTCTTATTTTGTGCTTCTATCATGTTATCGATCAAAGGTGCCTTGATGCTGAGTTGTTTTTCAAGAACTGTCATGACATCTTCCAACTGCGATTCGCATTCAGGATGGCTTATATCACGTACATGGACAACTAAATCCTACATAAATAAGGGAAGAGGAAAATGGCAGATAAATGATGGAGGAATATCACTGTTTGATTAGCACTACAAGCAATCAAATGCCTACATGTACATGTATGTTAGTCTGGCCTGTTTCTGAGCAAATAATTCATCTGGCACACTCAGAAGAGAGCACTGTGTCGAACTGTCAGCAGTTTTATTTCTCTGCCAAACAGATCACAAACTGGCAGTTGTGCATGTATTGTGGGGGGGGGGGGGGGGAGGGCAAAGTAGTTTCATGTGGTACTGTTTATTATTTATAGCGTGTATCTAGACTGGGTTATATCAATAGATTTAAAAAGTTGGAACCACGCATACTGTAGTTGGAAGCAAAAGTGTAACAACATGCAGAACATTGATGGAAAATATGAAACCTACAGAGTCTGCAATATCTTCCAAAGTTGCAGAGAATGACTCGACAAGTTCTGGAGGCAGATCAGACACAAATCCCACAGTGTCGATAAACAGGACCATCATCCCCGATGGGAGTTTCCCTGGGTGAGCGGTCACATCAAGAGTTGCAAAAAGCTTGTCTTCAGGGTGCATCTTGGCCTCGTCTGTCAAGGCTTTTATCAGAGTCGTTTTACCTTTAATGCGAAGAAATAAAGAGACAGTTTGTTAGCGTCAAAAGTTGCAAGTTACATGTACACACTGTACATTGTATACATGTACAATCACATGGCCCGTAGTGCAGCTGAGTCCGATCATCTCTCACCATCACTTTGCGAGAAATGCCCAAAGCGATGCTTAGTGATACATGTAAATGTTGTTGGCTGCAATGAGGCAAAAAGTTATTGGAGTGCTGTATGTTTGCCAGATCCTTTAGCTTATAACAGGGCAAGTACACAGTGTTCCCATTAACGCACAACTGTGCGTATCTGACGCACAAAAAATAAAAAGGACGCACAGTTTTTAGCCACAGTACGTCCCAGGAACGCACATAAATCAGCGCTCAAAATTTCGAGTGTTTTCATAGTTTGGTCTACTCTTAAGATAAATAAGATTTTTCAAGATACAAAACACACATAAGAAACAATGTTAAAGTTTCACTAGTTTCCTTTACCTTTTCATTACCTCTCCAAGCTAGAAACTATGAAAATTTGGCTGCAAACTCGAAAACGAAGCAAGAATCACAATGATAATCACGCGAACGAGCGAACAACTCTCGGCTCATTGATGGTCAGCGGTCATACTTCATGTAATATTACATGATGTGTATATCACTTAAAATGCCTTTCTCCTTAGGGGACCCTTAAAAAATAGAAAGGACCCCCAATTACTGGAACTGGGGGTCCTTGGGACTCCTGTTTTCCAAAACTAGTGGGAACACTGGTACACTGTATTTGTTGAGCTCAAGGAGTTTACAATGTGAAGCACAGCTCACGTGATAAGATAACATTTCTAGACAAATACCTGTATGTGGCTCTAATTGTTTGCAAAAATTTTCAAGGTCTCCTGAACTAACCTTCCTAGCTTGTGTGTGCATTCATGGTCTAAGTATACAGTCGAACCTCCACTAACAGCCACCTCTCTATAATGGCCGGGATTTTTCGTTTCGACCATGTGACGCTCCTTACATTTTGTTCTTAATGAAACCTCCCTACAATGTAATGGCCACCTCTCTACAACGGCCACGTAATTCTGTTCCAGGGTGGCCATTGCAGAGCTGGTTCAACTGTAATTTATTACTACACTGTATTCAGTACATACAGTGCTCATTAAATATATCTCATCACCTACATGTACCTGCATTAGTGTATCCTACAACTGCAACAGTTGGTACATGTTTCTTCTGTCGTTCATGTCGGACATGTTCGCGGCGCTTTTTGATCGTCTGTAGCTTCTTTTTCAGCTTTTGTTCCCGTTCAGATAAAACCCTTTTCTGTTTCTCCAGGACAGTTTCCCCAGATCCTCCCATGGTGTACGTCCCACCTCTCTGTTGATCATAACCACTGTCATTTTCTCCTGCATGTGCTAATCTCGTCCTGCAGATGTTAAGAAATCTACATGGTACACTCAATTTCCAACCATTGTGTCCTCCTCTTGGGAGGAATGCAGTCACAAATGGCTCAAAATTGAACTTAAAAGAAATTGAGCCAAATCAGAAGCCTGATCATTCACATCCTCATTGTGACCCAGGGGCAGTTAGTGGGGGCGAGGGAAAAAATCGGCAAAGAAAAGTCGCTCGCCCCCACTTACTGCCCCTGGGTCTCCGAGGATGAATCATTCACTGATATCAGTGTGTTTGATTACCAAACTTGATCACTCAATTCATGGTTGATTACTGCATTTTATCTACATGTATTTACAGCCTCCTACCCTCTATTAAGCCCCTTTCTGGCATAATACAACATATTATATTGCAGGGTGTGGGGTGTGAGGGGTAGGGGCATATAAAATCAGGAGAAAGGGGAAAGGGAGTGGGAAGTCTACACAGGAAGTGGGAAAAGAGACGCCATGAAGCGGGATTCCCAAGGTGATGGAAACTGAGATAAATAGGAAAAATGTTTGCAATAATTTCCCAGATGTATATTTGTGAAGAGGTGGGAGCCACTAAGGAAGGGGCTGGAACTGAGAGTAACATGTAAGGGAATCTCCCCCCCCCCCCCCCCCCCCCCCATCCCCCACCTCCAATATGAATGGTTATACCTGATGTAAGGCAGTTCTGCTAATTCAACTTGAAGCTTAGCCTCTGCAGTTTTGGCCCTTTCCTTGAATATTTGCAGCACTACACCAAACCTGTCAAATATCTTCAAATCCCAAAGGTCTTCAAGTTCTTTGTGCTGCCGTGCATTAAGCTGAGCTACATCAATGAATACACTGTCGAATGGAGAATCTGAGGCCTTTTTCATTTCTTGGAATTTCTCAGTCAATTCCTCGATCTTTCCTTTCCCGAAAAATCTCTTTCCATCCTGCTTTCTGACGGATTCTACACTTTTACCCACCACCTTCCAATTTTCAATGGATTCCACCAGGGCGCAAGCTTCATCTAACCTATGTTCGGTTGTAACTGTTCGAAATCGGTTCCTTCCCCATTTAAAATCAGGTTCCAGGACGTAAACTTCGTGAAATTTCCCTACATCCTTGTCCTGGTGGTAGTGATGGCGAGCTCGTAGCTTGTGTAATATTTCGGTGCTCTCTGGATGATCTTCGTCGACATCGTGTGAAGTTGGGGTGTTTTTACTGTGCTTGGAAAAGCACCGAGATGAAGAAACGACCCCGCCACGAACCAAACGATTCCATAATGAACGCGTCTGGGAAAACTCGACGGAAAATGAACGCAGCCATCCCTTACCGTGCGTGCAAAAAATCAAATACCTTTTACCAAGGCAGGCTGTTCTAAAAACATTCATTTACACCATGCAATATTCCAAGTCTGAACAACAACAAAACAACAACATTTCAAGGCGTTCTTCTACCGCCGAGGAAATCTGGGTACGAAAAAAAATCAGTATTCTGGTCAGCGTATAAGCTCCGGAACATACGTTCGCGCATTACTTTTTTGTGATAGCCGCTGGTATTTGTAACTGCAGTTGCCAAGATGGCGCCAAACAGGGCAGAATATTTTTGTATTTGAAAATTCATGAAGTTTTCTTATGTGGGTAGTATCGAATATTGGAAATTTTGCAACATGGATAAAAGGAAGACTTGCTTTTATCACCCTTGTGAGGTAGGTTGACAGAAGCCACTGATTTATAGCTTATTTCACATGTATGCGCAAAGTGGAAATTAATTTTGCTGATGATGTGTTCGAACATGTAGTTGTTGTTTATTTAACATGATTAATGCTTTTTTAATATTTTCTTGTTTAGAGACAGAATATATTCAGAAAAATATTGGTATATTTTACAGGCAGCATGTAGCTTTTATATGTGATCAAATTATTAAATTCGTTTTATTAATTGTTTTTTTTTAAAAATAAGCTAATTAACATGTACGTTCATGCACAGCTTCAGATTTATTATTACATCATACAATAATCATATTATGTAGTAAAATAGTAGTTTTCCCACCTAAATTTAAGTGGTAATTACTCACAAATGGACGTTTTATTCTGCAGCCACAGGACTAAGGTATAAAAAACAGTGTACAATGTACACGATACAGTATATTTAACGATTATTGTCGTAAGTGAATATTGGTGAATATTTACCGAGATGAAGTCGAGATAAATATTCACCAATATTCATTCAATCATTTACCTAAATTCCCAATGCTTTGAATATCCCAAACTTGGAGGGGTGTATGTAAAACCCGGAACACACCCGGAACATCCCGGAACACCCCGGAACACCCCGGAACACCCCGGAACACCCCGGAACACCCCCGGAACACCCCCGGAACACCCCGGAACACCCCCGGAACACCAACAGAATACCCCAGGGACACAAAAAAATATAAAAATAATAATAAAATAATAATAAATAAATAAAATAAAAACAAATATATTTATATCATGGTTGAAGTAGTGAAATCGAACACGGTAAGCGGCCAAGAGCCGTTAACGAATCGACTGATACCGAACACTTCCGAAGATGCCCCGAAGATTTCCGAAGATGTACCGAAGATTTCCGAAGATTTCCGAACACTTCCGAAGATGTCCCGAAGATTTCCGAAGGTATATCGAAGACTTCTGAAGATGTTCCGAAGATTTCCGTACGTTTTCAGAAGACCGAATTTTTCCGAGGATTCTTATCTAAGAGTGAATAAGTGGCAAAGGACCGCTCAAAATTCAAATGTTTGCCAATTGGCCAACGCCACAGAGCGTGACATTGAATTTGAGGTAATCGGAGGTCATTGCCATGTGCAATTTCGTAGACAATTGGTCATTGGTCAATCATGTCGTTGTTTGTTCAGTCGAACCTCCCTAACCTGAGTATCAGGCGAATTTTTCTGCGCTCACTTTTACTCTTCGTCTTTACGTAAGTGGACACCCTCGGGACCAGAGAAAAATTCGGGTCTTCTGAAAACGTGCGGAAATCTTCGGAACATCTTTGGAAGTCTTCGAGCCATCTTCGGAAATCTTCGGGACATCTTCTGAAGTGTTCGGGAAATCTTCGGAACTCTTCGGGTCATCTTCGGAAATATTCGGAAGTGTTCAGGACATCTTCGTAAGTCTTCGGAAATATTCGGGGCATCTTCGGAAGTGTTCGGTATCAGTCGATTCGTTAACGGCTCTTGACCGCTGACCATGTTCGATTTCACTACTTCAGCCACTATATAAATATATTTGTTTTTATTTAATTTATTAATTATTATTTTATTATTATTTTTATATTTTTTGTGTTCCTGGGGTGTTCCGTTGGTGTTCCGGGGGTGTTCCGGGGTGTTCCGGGGGTGTTCCGGGGTGTTCCGGGGGTGTTCCGGGGGTGTTCCGAGGTGTTCCGGGGTGTTCCGGGGTGTTCCGGGGTGTTCCGGGGTGTTCCGGGTGTGTTCCGGGTTTTACATACACCCAACTTGGAGTGATGTCTCAGTTTATAAACAAAAATTTAATTCAATAACGAGTCGTGAACCATCTTTACTTGATGGCACAAGAAATGTGGCTTAGCTTAGCAGCGAGACCTTGAAATCCTATATTCACCGCTTAGTGCGGTGAATACAATAATTGTTCACCTCTGAAAATTATACTGAAACGGCTTTTTTATTTATTTGACAGATCACGTAGGAACACATTGCTTGGTATTGCTGTATTTGTGGTGTTTTTTATATGGACAGTATCAAGGTTTATGCCTCGTCACAGACAAGGGCAGCTTCCTGAAGCTCCTGGTAAGTATATCATAATGACAGATTAAATTTAATTGTTTCTCAGTCTAACCCCATTGTGGGAGGGCCGGTGGCCTAATGGTTAGCGCGTTGGACTCTGGATCAAGCAGTGCGGATTTGAGCCCTGGCCATGGTCATAATGTGTCGTGTTCTTGGGTAAGATACTTAACTCACACATTGCCTCTCTCCACCCAGGAGTAAATCCATGGGTACTGGCTAATTGTCAGGGAAACCTGACACAAAATGCTGGGGGGTTACCTGCGATGGACTAGCATCCCATCCAGGGGGAGAAGCGATACTCCTAGTCACTTCATGCTATGGAAACCAGAGTTAAGTGCCGGCCGGATAAGCCACTAGGCTTGTTAGTTGTAGACAGAGTTTAACCTTGACCTAACCCTTACCCAAATTGAATGATTATGGGAGATATGACTTTGTTCTGTCTCAAGCATCATTGCAGTGGCAGGGTTTTCATGGCTATAGGAATGCTACATATGTAGGAAACCCTGAACATATGAAGTTTCCAGGAGGTGAAATTATTTGCAAATCTTAGCTTCTACCACCCATAATTTTGCTTTTTTGCTGTGAAGTGCATCTCTATCTACTAGTCAACATTTCAACATCCATTTATAGATACTGTATGTTGTGGTTCAATTTTTTTTTGGTTTAAATTTTTTCAAACCAGTTTGATTTTTATTTTCCTTTGTCTAATATTAATTACCATAATCTGAAACAAAGGAAAATAAAAATCAAACTGGTTTGAAACATTTTAAACCAAAAATATTACTAGATATTTTGTGTTTTAAATTTGTCTTTTCATTTATTTTCCAATCCTTCAGTGCATTATCATTAATTTTGAAACCCTGCTCCATCAGGCCATGATACTGTTTGATTAGCACCCTAGTTACCTTATGCACTCTTTTTCTCAGCATATGATAAGGTGTGCCTTAGTGACATTTTAGCAAAGTGGAAGCAAGGTACTATGGATGGTGATGTGGTCATTATTCACAAACCTTTGGAAAAATTAGAAAATCCATACTTGCCTTTTGTTGGTAAGTAAAATAATAATAAAATAATAAATATTTATTAAATTAGCTTAGTGTAGTTACATTTAATAGATAGCTAGTTGGGCATCTCTATTACTAAGTTTTTAATTGACTGACTTGCATTATAATTTTAATACAATACAGTTGAACCTCTCTACAACGGCCACCCTGGGGCGGAATTAACTGGCCGTTGTAGAGAGGTGGCCGTTGCAAGGAGGTTTCAATAAGAGTGAAAAGTATGGATAGGGACGTACGATTGGGACAAAAACTCCTGGCCGTTGTGAAGAGGTGGTCATTAGTGAAGGTTTGACTGAAATTATTTCTTGAATTAATATTCCCCACACTAAAAAAACTGACAACCAGTATGCGGTGTGGATTAAGCATACACATGTCTTAGGGCCTCCACAGACTAGAGAAAAAACTGAGAAAAAATGGTCCACAAGAGTATTGAAATCAATATAGATCTACTGTTGAACCTGTAGCTATCTTGAACTCGCCGCTATCTCGAACTCAAACCCATTGATTCCCCTTGTTTTTCGGTCATTTACTATCAACTACACATGTATCTCGAACTCCCCACTATCTCAAACTATTTTTCGTTTCCCTTGAGAGTTCGAGATAGCTCGGGGTTCAACCAGGTACATGTAAATTGAATGTTTTCTCTACACAGGAAATGGAAATGTTGGAGTTGTAGCGACAGACCATTCTTTTCTTCATATTGCATTAATCCAACCCAGCATGAACTGGTTAAGGCTGCCATTCTCTCCTCTTGTCACTGCAAGAGCTGCCAATGTCCCCAACCCAAGAGGTAAGGTAATGACAGTAAGTACAATGTACCAGTAGGTTAACTGTAATAATTAGTAGAACACTCAGGGCCGCAAAACCAGTGTTGATCAAGATGATCCTGATAAAACATATTGTACTACATTACCGTAAAAGCTGACCCCCCCCCCCCCCCTCTGCTCACTCCCTGTACACTGTGGTAAGCCAAGAAACTGTGAACCAGAAAACAATTTATTTTGAGGTAACTACATATTAACTGTACTATAATTATGTTGTAGGAATTAACTCTGCCCATCTCATTGACCACCCTCTAATGAGCCCTCCTCTCTATTTAGCCCCTCCTCAAAAAGGTCTTTAAAGGCAATCCCAGAGGGCTTAATATGATTTCCATGGTATACAGCAAGTTCTTACCAGTGCCTAGTTACTCTGCTTTGTTTATTTTATTTGCTAAAAAGTGCAGTATTGCTACATTGTGCTTAAATAATAATAATAATCATATAATGATATTGATTTTATCACTTATTCATTTAACACCAGTGATGATAAATTCTTTAATTTATAGAGGCAACTATTATTGATTTCAAGCAAGGTTTGGTTCATCAACTCCAGACATATTCTTTTGTAAGTACAAATTACATTTTGTACACATGATCGTAGCTTTGATCACTTCACTAAAGTGGTCAAAACTAGTTTTTTTTTTAAAGGAAAACCATCTCTATATATACAAAAGGCTCATTGATACAGTAGTTGAAATGGAACAGAAGTGAGCAACAACAGTTTATAACAGATTCTTGTTATCATACAAAGCCTTGCAGGAATTGAGTCTCTTATTAAGAGAAACAAGTCTTGTATTGACAGAAACAAGACATGTCTCATGAGAATTAAAATGAGATTCATTTCAGGGAAAGGTAGCTAGGACTGTACAGGCTCTCTGTTGTATTTTAGTTTATTTCCCTCTTAAATAATTGAAAATTGCTAAATTGCAGAAATGCCTGTGTGATGAATTAAAATGTTTTTTTTAATCTACATCTTAACCCTAAAGGTGCGTGTAACTCCCTCCTGAGAACAGTTGCTTTGAAACACTTCCTAACTTTACTGATCTGATTTTTATGATTTCCTGTTTCCTGTTTACAGAGCCATGGATGTGTTATCATTGAGAATGTGGTGTATGCCCATCGCAGTCAGTCATCCGTCTTGGTCCAAGAAGTTGTGGTCGTTAACCACGGGGTTTGTTTACAAAACATCATTATTTTGATTTAAAAAATCATAATTAAATTATTATTAAAAATTGGTCAATAAGTATTGACTTTTGTTATTTGTAAGTCAAAGAGAAAGAAATATTTCTTAGAAACATTAATAATTATTATTATACACTCAGCAAGAAATAAAATAAAAAAACATATCGTGAAAACACACTAGTCTGAGGTAATAACAATCATGTCCATGGATGTACATGTTTCCTTGATTTTCAGCATTCTGGAATCAAAGTTGTACTAGCACATGAAGGAGCAAACTCTTGGAAAGGTTCAACAACTAAAAGTTTAAGGTAATTTCCTGTTTAGTACATAGTGATGTATATGTCATGTTAGTAGATCTTTGTTGTGATAGTGTGCTTTCCATCTGAGTGTCGAAAACCAAAACAATTAATAAACCAATGACAGCAAATGTAAAGTGGGTTGTCCAATATACTGTACACAACCTGATACGTACCCGTAAAATAATGGTATCTGTTTATTCGTACGACCCGTATGATGCATATGGTTCGTAAAACAGTGGCTTACAGATCGTACGGATGGTGAAACTGCATGTCATAAGTGACAGACTTAGTTAAAAAAGGATCAATATGTTGTAACAAAAACTGTTCAAAGTTGGGTTGAATTTGCTGCATAACTGATACAAGGTTATTTTATTCTTCAGCTTTGAAAGAACTATGGACCCATCCTTGGCACACTACACTCTTTCTCACGGGCAGGTCGCCCATGTGGATAGATCAGAGCCTGACATCAACGTGACAGTAGCGACATCAAGAGTACCTTCTGAGATGACTGTACAAGGCCAGAGGTGTGCAGTGCTTTGCACTACAGATTTTAAGTTTTATTAGAAGTTTTATTAGAACCCAAAAATATGTGGAATAGAAATACACTTATATCCAGGATTGAATACAGCTATGGAAATTACAAAAGTTGCAAATTTTTCACAGTCACTTGTGGGAACCATTTTGTCCACAGTAACAGTCCCAGTTGCTTCTCATTTCTGAAGTGGCGAATGAGCATGTTAATTGGTCAGCCAGGCCCAAGATAGGTTTCCATTGACACATTATGGCACTATTACACCATAGAAAGCTAAATACAGCCGGACACAGATCTTACAAAATAAAGGGAAAAACTTAACTTTTAATACTGCAAGGCTGCGTCTGATAGGCTGATCATAGATTGTCACAAGTATCTCAACTGTCTGACTCTCTTTTTACAAACGAGCAAACCGTGAGCTTTCGCGTGCTATGCTCACACCCTCTCTTCTGTGCCAGTAAAGTACAGTCAACTCTCTCTTAAGGTTACTGTAAACCTTTGTGACCATGTTACGCAAAAGGACTCACAAACGCACAGTTTTAGAGTAAAGTACACAAACCTATATATAAAGCTTATTAAATGAAGAAACATGTAAAATAATTTCGTATTTCCCTCTAGTTTTGAAAATACAGGCCCAAACGTAATTCACAGTGGAAGAAAATCATTACTTGAACTTTAAAATGCTTTTATTTATTTTTGAAAACAGATATAAAAATTCCCCGACACACTTTTGGCAGTCAACATCTGCTTAATATCATGCAATAACTGGATTTTTTGTACAGCTAAATGGAAGTGCGGGTAATTCCACGTTTATGAACACCGGTCAAATTGTGTTCAAATTGCCGTACCAGCCACAATTAAAAAAAAAAAAAATTGATATATTGGTTTGGGTACTTTACTTTAAAACTGTGCGCTTGCGAGGCCTTTTCCACAATGTGGTCACGAAGGTTTACAGTAACCTTAACGGACACCTCTATAAGCGGACACCTCTCTAAGACAGACAGTTTGTGCCGGTCCCTTTGGTGTCCGTCTTAGAGAGAGTTCGCTGTAGTAATTGATGTTAATTCAGATTGTCACAAATTGCATTATTCATCTGTTGCAGCAATGGGATTTTGCGGCACTTGACAGTTGTGCACACCTCAAGTTTGTTGGGTCATGCACCTGTTAACATTGAAAAGCTCCAGGAAGAAGCAAAAAAGGTATTACATAAAATCAACAAGCACTTAGATGGACCCATGAATGACCCTGTGTGAGCTATATTTAAATTAAAATTCTCCTTTGCGTTTCGTCTGACTCTGATGCAGACTTCACCAGGGTCTTTTACAATACAATATAAACTAAATAATGATTAGCCCCCAGGGAAACAGTTGGTTTTGTTTTCCCGAGAATTTCGATGTTTCCCGAGATGAAGTCGAGGGAAGCATCAATATTTAAGGGGGAAAAGACTGGCTAGATTCCAGAGGGACCAGTCATTACATGTAAGTGTTTTGTTTTAAATAGTGTTATATTATGTCTCTTAAGTAGACTTAACTTTCCATGTACGCAAACATCCCACTTTTACGCACGGGATGTGCATCTAGCAAGTTTGAAGATACTGGTTTGCATTCCAGTTATGCAAACAGGCGTAACACTTTAGCAAGTAGTGTCGTGACATGTTCTGTATTTTGGGATCACAGTTTTTTTGTACTAAAAAACGTGAAAAAGATATTTTTGTGTGTTGTTTTTAAATTGGAGTATTTTCCTGTCACAGGAACTCCGAGCCCTTGTCTCGTTGGACAAACCTGAATCACTCAGGGAATCTCACACAACAGCCTGGAAAGAGGTATAGACTTACTACATTCCAACTTCCAGAGATAAATTATAATATTGAAGTAGTTGTGAATATATGCATGAGGACCAAGGCTTTGTGTAAACAGTTGACTAGTTCCTATGTGTCTGAGACGACTGTAAAGCTAAGGCCAATCTGAGCGGTAATACATGCGGATATTTTGCGATTTGCGTGGTATTTTTCCAGCCAGCCAGAGGTGTCCGCCTTACAGTGGTGTCCGCTTTGAGAGAGTTGACTGTACAGTCAACTGTCTCAAAGTGGACACCACTGTAAGGCAGACACCACTGTAAAGCAGATACCTCTCTAAGGCTGTGTTCACACTTGGTGCCCGAGCACGGTGCCCGAGTACTATTCTCGCTGGGCACTAATGTGAACACCTTTTTTCAAGTGCCCACGCCAGAATTCGGGCACGGTGCCAGTGCCCGGGCACGGCCAACATGTCGATATCTACTCAGTGTGTGAACACAGCACCATTTTGTGCCGGTGCCCAGGCACTAGTGCTCGGGCACTAAGTGTGAACATAGCCTAAGGCGGACATGGTTGGCTGGTTGTACCCGGCCGAATTTCACTGTACCCTAACTTCCGCGTGATTAGTCAATACCAGAGGTCTATAACTAGACCTCTGTCAATACCTATTGACCTATCAGATCGAGCGCATCACCTTCAGTTGGTGCATAAATGTAATGCTAAATATCTGTTTCTTTTGGCGATTGATCGCATGCGAGTGCTTTTCCATTTTTTATTGTTTCATTGCGCAGTTATCCGAGACAGGCCTGTTTGTGGATCCTCATCATGACCCAGACACGCCATCTGGTCTGGAAGTCAACACTACTATGTACTATGTTCTGTCATCCTTTCCTTCTCCGGCTCACGGTGCTTCCAGCGCTCAAGCGCACAAGGAAGAAATGGAGAAACTCCTTCATGTTCCAGATCACTGCTTCGGTGGCCCTCCTACTATGTAAGTGTGTTATTATCAGTAATAATTATTATAATATTCCTGCTTGCTGGCTTGATGTTGAACCACCCAACATCCCCGATAGTGGCTCAGACGAAGCTCCAACTCCGGATGACCTCGTTGGTCCTGATGACTCTTCTGCTGAGTGCCGAGTAATATTATTTTATTAAGACAGATACTTCTGCGGGAATGAACGCTATAAGTGTGATCAAGACATCGGTTGGTCTTCAGTAATCTTCGGAAGTCTTCGAGTCTTCGGAAATTTTCGGAAATATATAGACGAGTTTATCTTCACAAATCTTCGGAAGTCTTCGGAAATATTCGGAACTGTTGAGCAAGTTTCAATATAATAGAGTGAGAAGAAACTGAAAGGAATGATGTGAAGTATAAATTTGTCATCATGCACTGATTCTCCCAGCAAAACGTTTATACTAACCTATTTTGGCGTTTTATCCTCTCTCTCTCTCCACAGGCATTCGGCCTCACTTTGGCCCATGCCCCGGACCGAAGCTGGTATAAGCAAAATGGCGGCGTTATGGCAGAGGTTACTGGAACAGAATGGCTGCAGTGCGCTTGTCAAAATAGGTATATTGTGGGGCATTTAACTCAGGCTGTCATTCCAAGGTTGTCAATGAACGTCCAGTGTATTTTGTATCACTGTTACAGCTCTTTTCCATGCATGATCAGATTGATGTTCAGTTTGTCAGTAGTCAACCAAAGTAATAATTACAAAGTAATAATACATTATTACAATGGCCAATCACAACAAACGCAAACAACAAAATGAACCAATGGGAACTCGAAGCAAGTACGCGTAACCGACGCCAAGCGCGGGAAAACGCGTGTGACCAATTCTCGATTCAGGGGCACCCAACGACAAAATTTTCTTGTAGGTGTCGGAACGTTGTTTTTACGTTATAATTGTGCTTTCTGTGCAGTTTAATGGCTTTAATGCAGTTTAATGGTTTAACTCTTATTACCCGAATTTACGAGCTGAATTTCCCTTTCCGAAAATCCTAGCTGACATTTTTTTGTACCCAAAACGACATTTTTATCTCTCCGAAAACAAAAGGCATTAATTTTCTCATATTACGAAAGTTTGAGATGACATTTCCCTTACCGAATATCTGAGGCGATTATAGGCCTTCCGAACAGATATTCCACCGAAACGATCCGTTGGGTGCCCCTGTCGATTGGCTTTGGTTTTGCATCTTATTGGTTGAGTAGGTAGCGCGAGTTTTTTTTAAACTTAAAAAAACAACAACAACAACAACAATCACAGAACGTGATAAAGTGAAACCAAAGCAATTCCGGATTACTTTCGACAGTCAATTGAAAACCGCTCTGACTGTGATTTTATTGTCTTAATTTTTTGTCTTTCTTTTTTCGCCTAAAGGTGTCATTGGCATAGTCCAAGCTATCACGCTTAGCTTTGGTGGTTTGCAGTTCTCGGCTGGACATTTTGAATTTGCCGCTAATCCCGCTTCGCTTCACACCACTATCATCTTCCGCCATATCCACCTGTACGAAGATATGGACATTTATCTCACGGTGACGGTGAACGAGGACACTGGACATGCAGAGAAGCTGCTTGTCAGACCGGTGAAGGGAGGGAAGACTCCTCTGTACGCATGCGAGGCAGGCTGCCAATACGACCCAGTTGAAGTTGGGTGAGTAGTAATAAAATGATCGTTCTTTATTGCAAGCTCGCCAAAAGATTGTCTAGTAGCTAGAGCGCGGTGGCCAAATAATGTTTAGCGCGTTGGGTCATGTCCATCGAGGAGTATAAATGGGTACCGGATAACTGTTAGGACAGCCTGACAAAATGCTGGGGGTAACAGTGTGATGGACGAGCATCCCCTCCAGAGGAAGAAGCAAATACCAGTTATTACAGTTGAGCCCGCAGTCAAATATTCTTTTGTTTTTAAAAAGTATGCAAACGAGTTAGGCTCGATTTCCGCCGCTCTATCGAGTCCGGTCTGGCTCATTTTTTCGACCAGCGGCTGGTAATCGAGCTTACAAATGAGGCTAATGGGCCAAATACAATTGATGCCAGATTGACCCTTTCGCCTCGTTTGCATGTCAAACCGCTGACCGTCTGTAATAACTGCTATTACCACGTACCGTAAAATTCCGAAAATAAGCCCCTGGGCATATATTTTTCAAAGGGGCTTATGATAGGAGGCTTTTTTGCGTTTCGAATTTGGGGGGCTTATATTCGGAGGGGCTTATTTTCGGAATTTTACGCAGTACATCATTTCTGTAGTTTTATCTGCTCAAAAACAACTTCAACTAATGTTTGTAGTTGAATAACTCTCCCATCTTGGATTTCAGTGAATCGGCAGTGACCTTCCCAGTGCGCATGACCAAGCCTGTTACACCGCTGCTCTATATATCGCATAACAAGTCGGAGCTGCTCGAGCTCAGAAAACACGTTTTTATTAAAGATGCACATGAAGGTAAGTGAAAAATACGAGACAAATCGTGTTATCTTGACGGGTTCTACATGGAACACACCCAAGAAAACAGTAATAAATTACTCCTGGGTTACTCACTCCCAAATGCCCTAGGCGAAAAGGAGCGCGAGCTCAGAAAAACTGGAAAAGTCATCGCTACGGGAAAGATAGTCTCCTATCTTCGTCACGCAACGCTTTTCCCCACTGGAGAAGCGTTGTGTGACATCACAAATAACGGCTTCGTGGAAGACTACGGGAAAGCGATGAGGGCGGGGTGCCAAGTGGGTGACTCGTAAAAATACCCAGCCGAATTACACAACTTTCCGCTGAATAACCTCTTTTTATGTATTTTATTAGCGGCTTTGACAGGACTTGTGTTCCGTTCTTTCCTCAGAGTCTCTCAAGAGCCATCATATTCACCACCGCTCGGGACTGCCGACAAAGTTCTGGGTGACGATTGCTTTTCTGATCGTCGGCTTTCATCTTTACCTGGCGAAACTAATATATTCGGAGTGCTTCAAAGAGAAGGACATTGTGCGATCGAAGATCTATATGAGCTGACATCAAGCGAGTAATGGAGATCTGGAACCAGGGAACCTGTTATTCGAAAGCAGATATAAACGCTAATCTAGTAGCCTGAGATCAGGCTCCGAGAGAAATCAGCGCGGACTGTGGTGGGATCGCCTTCGTTCCCGCCCCAGTCCGCGCTCGGCGATTTCTCTCGAAGCCTGATCTCAGGCTAATCTAGAATTCGAGCGGTTTTCAATTGACTGTCGAAAGTTATAGCTGAAGTGCTTTGGTTTTGCTTTACTATACCCTGTGATTTGTTTAAAAAAACTCGCGCCACTTTCTCAACCAATCAAATACATTCACGACTTGGGTTGCACGCGTTTTCCCGCGCTTGCCGCAGGTTACTTGTATTTGCTTTCGAGTTTTCATTGGTTCATTGTGTTGCTTACGTTTGTTGTGATTGGCCATTGTAATTGCTTTGGTTTTGGTTTTGGTTTTGGTTTCAAGACACTCAGTTGAAAACCGCTCTAAAACCCTGTTTAACTTAATCCCATTCAAATATCTCGCGGGCTCATTAACTAATTATGTAAAAAAATTGTTTTTAATTTGTCAACAGGGGGAGGGGAGGGGGGCACTATTAATAGAGAAAAATATGGGAATATGGTATTTTGAGGGAATGGTTAAATGGTGTAAATTTTTTTGAGCTTCAAGGCACCTATAGTTACAAAAAGAAAATATATATAATTATGTAAATGTTATGGCAGTACCACGCATTTGGGATGTATTATTTAGTTTATTTTTACATTGTGACAGAATAGCCCTATATAAGGGAGTCTCAATAAAGTGTATGTATGTAGTGTATGTATGTATCTGGAATTTAACAGCTTGCAGTGGAGACTCGCGTGTGGGAAACGATTTGAAAAGATTCCCCGCGTTTAGTTAAACTGAAAAACAGGCCTAGATTCTGCCCGCGTACGCGGCCTCAAAAAGGTTTGTAGCATGTGAATGCGTGGATGTGCGGAGATTGACACGCGATCTTCACTCGCGAATATTTGTACGGCGCTTTGCGTATCCCAGTCACTTCCCGCTAGAACTTTTTTGATAGAAAGGACTGAGGTACTGTTTTGCAATCTGCACATTAGCCTCCGATGCTTCAATTCAACCGTGGAAATGCGAATATCTTTTGTTACGAAATTATTACTGACTGAGGTTAGAAATAATAAAGTGCTTGACATTGTTTTTGGAGTGAAATGTTTTTTTTATAAGCGTTGGACAACATCTTTCATAGTCAGAAGTCTGCTGTTGCTTTAACCGGGACTATACATGTCATAGACTATTAAATTAAACAGTTCTTACAATGTTGGGCGAGTCGTGATGACGAAATATAAAAGTAAGGGGAGTTTCGGAGTTTTCGAAAGGAAAGTACCAGAATTACGTTTTGTGGGCGTGGCTGTAATTCATTTTGACCCCTTTGAATTGAGGTGCCAATCCTAGCGACAAGCCGGTTCCAGTCAAACGTTCAGCCCCTAAGCATTACCACGATCACCCCTGTCACTTTTGTATGGAAGTGCCTCACCTGTGATGAATACTTACTAATTTTACAGAAATATTACAGCAAGTTTCTTTCTGTAATGTACTGTCATCATCATTTCCTCTTTGTCCCATGGGGGACATAGGGCATCTATCACTATTGTCTTCCATTTCTGTCGATCTTGAGCCGCTCTTGGCTTCGCACCAAGTCATGTTGATGTATTCCTAGGTCTGTCACGTTTCCGTGTGCCTTGCGGGTTCCAGTCCATCACATGGCGGGCTATGTTCCTCTCATCCTTCCTTAGTGCATGACCAATCCATCTCCAGTGTTTTGATGATAGGCTCTTGACCAGTTCTTATCCATAAATCTCTGTTGGTGATCAGTTCAGGCCAATTCTCCTCAGACACTTGTTGATGAAAGTTTGTACAGTGAAACCCCGATTTAACGAACCTCGATTTAACGAAGTCCCCGATTTAACGCACAACTTTATTCAGCCCGGCCAGAATTACAATAAAATGTATGGGAAAGAACCCCGATTTAACGAAATACCCGATATAACGAACACAATCTAGAAGCCCTAATGTAAAATCTACCCCGATATAACGAATAAATGTCATCACGCCACAGAAGATGAATAATCGACTACAGTAAAATATTTTAATTCTCTAAGAAAGTTGTCAGCAGTCCATTACAGTCATACATGTTGCTAAAAATAGTGCTGTCGTGGCCATCTAATCGGCTTTATCTTCTTTGTCTTTAATCAGTTAACATTACGGCAAATTAATTATTAACGAAACCCCGATTTAACGAACCAATTTCCCCAGTCCCTGGCACTTCGTTAAATCGGGGTTCCACTGTACTTTATTTGTTGAGACTGCCATCATTCTCCATTCAAAGCGGCCATATTGGTTTTCCCAAACAATAGGAAATGCTTGCAAAAAAATAAAACTCATTTCCCAAATGGAGAGAAATTTTGGGAACACCGCCGTGACGTCACGTGAAACGCCCTACATGAGATCGAGACCAAATGAGACAGCATGGAGAGACACTAGAGAGACACGACCGGTAACCTAATTGTTATGGATACTGTGTGACACATTACAGGTGAACTTTCGACGTTAAAAGTGTAAATAATAACTTTATTTCCAGAAAACTACAATAAAACTACAACCGTTACCTTAATTACTACAATAAAACAACCGTTATTAAAACAAAAAAGTGAATTATTACACCCCATAAAGAGAAAATAATAAAAAATGAAAATTTCTCCCGCCTGACCCTAGAAATATGATTCTTATGATCCTGATTTAAAATATACAACTGTACTTGATTCACGCCGAATTTTGCCCCCGATGAGCCGAAAATGTTTTATTTATTTCACGAGCCGTCTCCTATACCCTCATTGCTTTAATTTAGGAAACATATTTTTCGTTCACTCAAAAATCAAGGTCGTGGCCACGACACAATAAAACCATGAAAATTTGAAACAAGAGCGTGAAGAAACAGCTATCTCAGTCCCAAACCAAGACTAAATCAAGTAAAAACTGCGACAACACGGTTGAGTAACATGTACAGTTATAACAGTTACGTACACGCATAAAAATTAATTCACGAATCACGTTTAGTTCAGCGCTTGGTTCACGCGTCATAAGTAAGTGAAAAATTGTGTTAACGGTACGTTAAAATATATACAAGAGATCAATCACGTACCACGGCGGTAAAATAAATTACCCAATCACGTAAAAAGGTATATAATGGACACTCTTTACGTGTATCGCGAGTTCCTTTCCACTCATCACAGATAAGCGACAGCGATATAAAGTGTCCTTCGAAAAGCATCGAAGTTTTATAGCCTTCGTGCTGTTCATCAATCAGAATCATCAGTATCAGATAAATGCAACGTTCCAATTCCTTCAAGGCATGATTGAAGGTTTGTGGCTGGCTTGAAATAAGTAAAGCTTTCGCAAGTAAGTGCAGCATCGACGGTAAACTCCTTTTCCGCTGTTTTACGAGAAGTGCTGTTGAAGCAAGCATGGGCTACATACTCATGGCCTTCATTGAAGACAAGCATCTTCATCGACTCATATCGCTTGTCATTGATGTTTTCCAAGTAATCTTTGTATGTATGATAGTTGAAGAGACAGTCAAACACTTCCTTGATATCTTGTTTTGAAAGTCCGGGCAGTGCATCACAGAGATAATCGGCCATGTCGTCCCTTATTGTAGATTTGGCTGATCGCGTGAAATCATAGACACAACGTTTGTTGTCGAAGACGAATTTATCAGGCTCGTAACTGCTAACGTTGTCGTCTTGGAATTCAATATATCCGTTTTGTAGACCGTCTTCTAAAGAAGCCTTGTTCTTATGGTAGCCAGAACCATCTTGTATCGAGGATACGATAATCGCCATACTTTTAGAAGTTTAAGCATTTAAACTGGGGTTAATGAGCTCTGCGGTCTACGTCAAAACCATTGTTGGCCTGTCACTGGCTCTGTTATCTTGCGGCGGTTAGTCATTGAGCAATAGACTGGGAGGTCAATGTCTAGCAGAAAGTAATTGTTGTCTGGAAACATATGACAAAGCTCCCAGTGATTTTCCACTCATGCTCTCATGTGATATCAGCGTGCTTCGCCCCTCCCCCAACTCTGTCCCAATCCTCACTTAGTAAAATCCCTTTGATATCTGACCCCGTCACAATTGTGAGCTACTCTTCAAGCTGTTGGTTGTTCTCTGCTTTTCTCTGCTTTTGTCGCGCATATAAGATGCCCAAACAAACGCAAATTTAGCGACGACCGTGCTACAGGAGTCCTACAGCGACCGCCAACCCAACCGGACCCGATCGTCTAATCTCTGGTGCCAGTTCCTTCAGTCTGATGCCTATGGAGTCTCTTCGACGGTCTTTGCTGTCTCAACCAAACCGCTCCACGTCGTAACTTGGTCAGAGCGACTCTCCGACCGCTAACGCTTCGCCACCAGTGCCTGACCAGTTGTCTGCAACGATAGCTTCTATGACTGCTATATACTGACTGTGGAAGAAAGGCTGGTTAACATGTCTAATCCTGGCTAATCTCATCTGACCGATCAACAAGCGGAAATGGATCAAGTTCCGCCAGCACTGCCAGGCGCGCGTCAAATCTACGTCCCAGTCCACACCGAGCCAGTAGTTCCCACTCCTCCTCCAGCGCAGTTAAAAATGGCGAACAGCGATAAACTTGACAATCCGAAAGACGACCAACTACAGGCTCTCGTCGCTGGCTAGTCACCTCACCAATAGTCAGATAGCAGCCATCACAAACGGTGAGTACGTGGACCTTGCTAGTCTTCCCCCTTTTTTTCAACCCTCATACGCGATCGTGTTAATTCTAACCTAAAACATAAACAGCTGGCAACAGACCCGGTGATACTCGACCTGTTGGGTGATTTTCCCCTCCGTGGTAAAAATTTTGACCTCCCTGGTCCTTGCTGATTATATAAACAATCCCTGGTCAATTTAGTTCTCCCCGGTGTAGGATTCAGTTTACCTGGTGAGGCGTGTTCCCCTGCCAAAAAAAAAAAAAAAAAAAAATCACGAGTTTGTTTCCGAATCCCGTTCTTGTTTCCTTCGTTATAGAGATCGATGGGCTGACTGTAGTCTAATTAGCTCCCATACCACTCCGGTTACTAGGATTTCGTTTGTTTCAAACGTCAGTTATTTAAGTCATGTTTGACCACAACTACAACTGAACTGCATTTTATTTTAAAAATATTTCAACATTTCTTGTGGGATCCTGGCATTTGCCAAAATTTAAGCGCCCAGAATGCCCCAGATTGCATCTTGGAGTACTTAACTTATCAAAATATTTTCGGGGGGAATTCCCCTGGACCCCCCCCCCCCCCCCAGAAAGGCGCGCTTTCAGAATGTCTCTCATAAATTGTCTCTAGTATCGACTCCAGTATCTTTCTACGCCGCCCCCCCCCCCTTCCCAAAGTCACCAGCATCGATCGATGGCTCCATGCTTTTGCCATAATTATACTCAGACTTTGGTTTGTCCAGTTTTATCCACCCGTCCCATGGGGGGAACAGGATGTCCAGACACGTTTACTGGCCTCCCTAAGTCTATTCTTTGTCAGTCCTGCAGTGTAGTTCAAATTGTCCCCTTCCACTCCTATTAATATCGCTAAGTTTTCCTCCTACCTGTATGATCATCCTCACCGTGCAATCATTGACACCCTCCTTTCTGGTCTCACCAAAGCGATTTGAAGCGTTTAATTTTAATTTTTTATTTTATTTTAATTTTTTTTTTAATTTTTAATTTTTTAAATTGGGTTCCAGGGTCTCCAGGTCCCCAAATAATACTCTACCCTCCTTTCTGCCTGGGTCAATCCCTCCATCACCAGCAAAACATTTGAAGAGAGAGCCAAAAGGGGTCACATGGCTGCCCCTTCCACTTCCACTCCCTTCCCAACACGCAGTTCTTATCCCATTGGGGTTGTCCAAAAGAAACACTCAACATCTTGGCATACTATTTTTCACCTCTCCTATCATAAACATCACTCCACAAGACCAACGTTAATATAACCCAACTGCCAATCCCTGTCCCAATGACATCACCTTTATCCCCAACATTGAATCTCCCAACCATATGTTTGTTACCATTTAAGCAATCCAATATTGACCACCTTCACAAAGGTTGTAACTTGACCATAGCAAGGTCCACTAACTCTGTCTGTTCTGTGATGGCTATGAGAGACTACCCGCTACAACACAAACCAGCTGCTACAGGCCCATTGTTTTACCTTCACCAATGGCAAGTTGCTATCCTGTGCCTCTCCTATCGAGGAGCTCTGTTCTACACTGCAACATTGTGGCCTACCTGCTTAACACTATTACACACACAGCTTCCGTATTGGTGCAGCTACACTGTACCACCACAGCTGCAGCAAGTCAGTTCATTCATGGTGGATAAAGGTATTGTGCCATTGGAGCTCAGACTGCTATGAACGCTACATACGAACTCTTCAAGAAACACTACTAGCCTTCCCTAAGAAACTAACATGGTCCATTCTAGTATTGTAATTTAGGCCTGTTATAAGATCTGCTTCAACCTTTTCAGCCCCAAGTTCAACAGACAAATTCTCCCCACTGGCCTCCTCCCACTTGCTGCGGCACTTGTTGGTAGAAATAGGTGTTCACATTCCAACCACGATTATCTTCTATATTCCCTTTCTTATGGCCTGATCTCCCACCATGCACTGTCCTTACAAGAACAATATTACTGATTAGATGTCTTAACATATTTGGGGCTTAAAAGGTTATTTGTTCCAGCTTAATTAGTACTCTATTGTTTAATTAATTAAGTGTGGTGTGGGTTCACACAATTGTGGCAGGGACGTGCACCCGTAGGCCGCACTTCGCCCCACAGCAAGTGCTATGGCCATGGAAATAGGTCCGGTTTTCCAGGATGGTACCATCGTACCATCTGACCTATTCTCCTCCCAGAAGGGCACCCCTCTTCTGGTCCGGCCTATGTTACACTCTAACATAGGTTCCCCTAGAGACACTGCTACTCTAGGGGATCTCCCCTTGAGACACCGCTACTCTAGGGGAGACAGGCTCTGCCTTCCCTGCCACCCAAATAATTAATAATTATTGAAAATGTCATACAGGAATAACAGAAAACTATTGTCGGTGAAAGACCTCCCACTACCTTCTACACATACATGTAGAGGTCTGCTTTTCCTGTTTACTTTTACTGTGGGGTAATTGTGTTCCCCCCTCCCACCTTTTCCAGGCTAGCAGTGGGTTCACACAATTGTGGCAGGGAAGTGCACCCGTAGGCCGCACTTCACCCCACAGTGAGTGCTATGGCCATGGAAATAGGTCCGGATTTCCAGGATGGTACCATCGTACCATCTGACCTATTGTCCTCCCAGAAGGGCAACCCCTCTTCTGGTCCGGCCTATGTTACACTCTAACATAGGTTCCCCTAGAGACACTGCTACTCTAGGGGATCTCCCCTTGAGACACCGCTACTCTAGGGGAGACAGGCTCTGCCTTCCCTGCCACCCAAATAATTAATAATTATTGAAAATGTCATACAGGAATAACAGAAAACTATTGTCGGTGAAAGACCTCCCACTACCTTCTACACATACATGTAGAGGTCTGCTTTTCCTGTTTACTTTTACTGTGGGGTAATTGTGTTCCCCCCTCCCACCTTTTCCAGGCTAGCAGTGGGTTCACACAATTGTGGCAGGGAAGTGCACCCGTAGGCCGCACTTCACCCCACAGTGAGTGCTATGGCCATGGAAATAGGTCCGGATTTCCAGGATGGTACCATCGTACCATCTGACCTATTGTCCTCCCAGAAGGGCACCCCTCTTCTGGTCCGGCCTATGTTACACTCTAACATAGGTTCCCCTAGAGACACCGCTACTCTAGGGGATCTCCCCTGGAGACACCGCTACTCTAGGGGAGACAGGCTCTGTCTTCCCTGCCACCCACGTTTTGCCACCATAATCAGTATCTCTCTTTGGTCTCTTGTGTCTACCCTGCACCGGGGTGGGTGGGGACTAGCATCGGCTCCCCTTAGCGCAGCTTTGCTCCTTCCTCGTATGGGTGGGGTTTTTAAACCCCTTGAAGTACGGAACAGCAGAGTCTCATTAATTAGAAGTTTAAGCATTTAAACTGGGGTTAATGAGCTCTGCGGTCTACGTCAAAACCATTGTTGGCCTGTCACTGGCTCTGTTATCTTGCGGCGGTTAGTCATTGAGCAATAGACTGGGAGGGTCAATGTCTAGCAGAAAGTAATTGTTGTCTGGAAACATATGACAAAGCTCCCAGTGATTTTCCACTCATGCTCTCATGTGATATCAGCGTGCTTCGCCCCTCCCCCAACTCTGTCCCAATCCTCACTTAGTAAAATCCCTTTGATATCTGACCCCGTCACAATTGTGAGCTACTCTTCAAGCTGTTGGTTGTTCTCTGCTTTCCCACCCTCCCTCCCTATATTGGAAGCTTTGTCATCTGCCATGTTCTAAACGTTTAGTTGTAATTACACTTCATCAGAAAGCAGATGGCTTTCGCTCGAATGACTTGTTTTACCTTCCTTGATGTTGTTGTTGTTATTTATGTTGTTAGTAAATCATAGCTGCATAGTGAATAAAGGTTATTTGGTGGCAGGGAAGTGCACCCGTAGGCCGCACTTCACCCCACAGTGAGTGCTATGGCCATGGAAATAGGTCCGGATTTCCAGGATGGTACCATCGTACCATCTGACCTATTGTCCTCCCAGAAGGGCACCCCTCTTCTGGTCCGGCCTATGTTACACTCTAACATAGGTTCCCCTAGAGACACCGCTACTCTAGGGGATCTCCCCTGGAGACACCGCTACTCTAGGGGAGACAGGCTCTGTCTTCCCTGCCACCCACGTTTTGCCACCATAATCAGTATCTCTCTTTGGTCTCTTGTGTCTACCCTGCACCGGGGTGGGTGGGGACTAGCATCGGCTCCCCTTAGCGCAGGCTTTGCTCCTTCCTCGTATGGGTGGGGTTTTTAAACCCCTTGAAGTACGGAACAGCAGAGTCTCATTAACTACCTTTTTACTTTCAAAAAGTCAACATTGATTTCTTGTACTACACCCAACCCCTTGGACCCAACCAATCGGATCTAAGCCTCCAACATCCTGTTTTTCTTGGAATTAGGGGAAACCCCTAATTAATACTAGCCGTACATTTACTAAGAGATGGACCATTGGGCAATTTTTTTCTGAGCAAGAATGTTTCTCCCCTACTTCAGGTTGTGCAATAATTTTGTTTTTGGGCCGTGAGCGTGTAAGTGAGTGAGTGAGTGAGTGAGTGAGCTTTGCATGATTTTTTTCTCTCAGCTTTTGCTGCGCAGGTTTTTTTTTAGGTAATTGCCCCACCGCCCCTAACCTGCGATCAGGCCAATTTTTTCGCGCTCCTTACATTCTCTTAACGAAGAGTAAAAGAGAGCGCGGAAAAATTCGCCTGATACTTAGGTTAACAACCGCCCCCCCCCCCCCCCCCCCCTAAAAAAAATAGTGTCCATCCCTATAGATGAAAAACGTATTTTTCAGTTTTATCTCGTGGCCGGAACATTTTAACGCAACTTGCAGGCTTTCAAATCGCATTCAAGGCTTTTGCGTTTAATACAAATAATGCGTCCAGTGCGCCATGTGTTACACCACGGCAAGAAATTGAAAATGTTTTAAAAGTTAGATGTCTGCTATTGTTTTAATTGAGAAGGGTGAAACAATTTCTTACAATGTCATAAAAGTCTTGATACCGTAAACTTCGCAACCAAAACTATGAACGAGCGACTGTATTACCGGTGCATTTTTACCGTACTATGATCCGGACACTATTAAATTCACAGTACTTGCGAGCTTTGGGGAAAATATTTATACCGGGTTACTTGTACTAAAAAATAATCGTAATTAATCACGAATATACACTTCATGGACCAAATTAAAGTACGGTTTATGGACGTTTATCCACGTACTGGCCCTTCGCTAAATTAAATGAGCAGAATAAACCCCCCTTCTCTATTAAGCCCCCTCTCCATTAAGCCCCCCCCCCCCCCCCCAAACGTGCTTGAAATAAATAAGCCCCCCGGAAGGCTATACGGTATATGAGAAATAGCAAGAGACTATGATCTTGGAAATAGACAGTATAATCTGACTGTGGAACTTGCCGAGCCGCCGCAAACTCATTCCGCCCTTTACCCTCAACCATGAATTTAAAATGTATTTGATTGGAGGGGAGACTAAACTGTGGTTTACACGAGAGGGACGCAAAGAGTTTTTTATAATCCTCTACACGCATAAGTAAAACCGCACTCCGGGCCAAACTGGCGCACACTGCCGGAGCTTATCCCATAATTCCAGTTTCTGTAGCAGAAGTATATATATTGTTACTCACCCCCCCCCCCCCCCCCCCCCCCCCCCCCCCCCCCCCCCCCCCCCCCGGTTTCCCACGATAATACGAGGTCCTCGAAGGCAACTATACCACTGTGGGCAAACAAAGAAAAAATTAATGTAAACTGGCATTGTATAAGTTTAATGGAATACCTCCAAAATTGCTGCTCCGGGCCGATGGGGCGGAATTTGCAAGTCTATATAGCATTTAATTATGCACTCCAAAGCAGCAAACGAGAGATGATATTAAAAAGGTTGTTTTCACATATGGAACTCTCTGAATTGTTCGAAATTCTTGCAAACTAGCTACTCGAACAAACGACATTTCATCACCTGGCCAGAACGTGCATTCAATTTCTAGTGATTGGATAGAGGGAGATGTTCTTTCTTTCTCTAGCACAATGTCGTATGGTTTCAGCTGTTTGAAATGGTCGCGCAACCGATGGTAAGTTGACACATAATTCCTGAATACTACACGCGCGAATTGAAGCTACGCGAACAGGCCGGAAAAGACTCGATACTGCTGTCGCATATCAGTTTCCCATTGATCAACGAATATAAGAAACAGCTAATAAACGAATAGAAGATAGATGAGAAAACTTAATATTCTTGGCTCGGTGACAAGTGCTGGTAAGCTGAATGCATGTTATAAATAGGGAAGTTTATAAATGAGAAACTCGTAACGCGCAAAAATCGCGCGAGTACGTGCGTGTATTCTGCGAGTGGCGTCACAAGTACCCTGGTAACGCCTCTTGGCCAGGTTCCCAAGCTATTTTTTCTGCCTTCCAAACAGTTTGCCGCTTCTGTATTTCCTCGATCGAGCTTGACGTCTGATCTTTCAAAGAAAAGGCTTACCAAACCTATAAAGAACATGGGTTGTGTGAAATCGAAAGAAGACAAGGACTCAAAGAGAATCAATGGAAAAACCAACTTTTAGTTGGCAAGTATCTGCAATGATTTAATCGATCAATTTTAATATCACAGGTAATTTGCCTGAAGAATCACACGATTGATTCTTGCGTTTGGTTACTCCGTAAAAACTAAAATCTTAAATTAAGACGTTTTTTTCTGGTTCTGAGATAAGACGACTCTTTTATCTTAATGTAAGTTTTCTTACATCTTACATTAAGATACATTTCCGTCTTAATTAAGATGTTTTAACTCTTAAATTAAGATGAGAAAGTATCTTTGACCCTCAGAACTTCCAATTTTAAGACGTTTTGAAAACTTATTTTAAGATGTTAAGACGAAATCCATTAGAAAATCGAGTAATATTTCTGGCCAGTGGACAAAATCCTGTACTAGATACTTACACTCGACCATAAGCTTTCAAAAGCTTAAACTAGACATTCATGAGCCGTACCATAACGGTATCCACCAATAATATACTCCACAATCCTTCAATTGCTTTCCGCCTTGAGTTTTCCCTCCCGTGAATAGGTTGAGTCATGAGAGGTGGCAGCCATGTTTTTGAGACACTTTTTGGATAACACTTATTACATTATCTATGCATACTCCGAGTATAAAGCTTAAGTTTTCAAGTAAATTTCTTAGTTTGAGCTTTAAAGCGGACGACTTCGCAATTTTTAAGACATTTGAATCCACTGTACTTTATTTGTTGAGACTGCCGTCATTCTCCATTCAAGTGGCCATATTGGTTTCCCCAAACAATAGGAAATGCTTGCAAAAAAATAAAACTCATTTCCCAAATGGAGAGAAATTTTGGGAACACCGCCGTGACGTCACGTGAAACGCCCTACATGAGATCGAGACCAAATGAGACAGCATGGAGAGACACTAGAGAGACACGACCGGTAACCTAATTGTTATGGATACTGTGTGACGCATTACAGGTGAACTTTCGACGTTAAAAATGAGTAAATAATAACTTTATTTCCAGAAAACTACAATAAAACTACAACCGTTACCTTAATTACTACAATAAAACAACCGTTATTAAAACAAAAAAGTGAATTATTACACCCCATAAAGAGAAAATAATAAAAAATGAAAATTTCTCCCGCCTGACCCTAGAAATATGATTCTTATGATCCTGATTTAAAATATACAACTGTACTTGATTCACGCCGAATTTTGCCCCCGATGAGCCGAAAATGTTTTATTTATTTCACGAGCCGTCTCCTATACCCTCATTGCTTTAATTTAGGAAACATATTTTTCGTTCACTCAAAAATCAAAGTAATTAATATTCAGCCGAGCACGTGGTCGGTCGTGGCCACGACACAATAAAACCATGAAAATTTGAAACAAGAGCGTGAAGAAACAGCTATCTCAGTCCCAAACCAAGACTAAATCAAGTAAAAACTGCGACAACACGGTTGAGTAACATGTACAGTTATAACAGTTACGTACCGACGCATAAAAATTAATTCACGAATCACGTTTAGTTCAGCGCTTGGTTCACGCGTCATAAGTAAGTGAAAAATTGTGTTAACGGTACGTTAAAATATATACAAGAGATCAATCACGTACCACGGCGGTAAAATAAATTACCCAATCACGTAAAAAGGTATATAATGGACCCTCTTTACGTGTATCGCGAGTTCCTTTCCACTCATCACAGATAAGCGACAGCGATATAAAGTGTCCTTCGAAAAGCATCGAAGTTTATAGCCTTCGTGCTGTTCATCAATCTGAATCATCAGTATCAGATAAATGCAACGTTCCAATTCCTTCAAGGCATGATTGAAGGTTTGTGGCTGGCTTGAAATAAGTAAAGCTTTCGCAAGTAAGTGCAGCATCGACGGTAAACTCCTTTTCCGCTGTTTTACGAGAAGTGCTGTTGAAGCAAGCATGGGCTACATACTCATGGCCTTCATTGAAGACAAGCATCTTCATCGACTCATATCGCTTGTCATTGATGTTTTCCAAGTAATCTTTGTATGTATGATAGTTGAAGAGACAGTCAAACACTTCCTTGATATCTTGTTTTGAAAGTCCGGGCAGTGCATCACAGAGATAATCGGCCATGTCGTCCCTTATTGTAGATTTGGCTGATCGCGTGAAATCATAGACACAACGTTTGTTGTCGAAGACGAATTGATCAGGCTCGTAACTGTTAACGTTGTCGTCTTGGAATTCAATATATCCGTTTTGTAGACCGTCTTCTAAAGAAGCCTTGTTCTTATGGTAGCCAGAACCATCTTGTATCGAGGATACGATAATCGCCATACTTCTACCTTTTTACTTTCAAAAAGTCAACATTGATTTCTTGTACTACACCCAACCCCTGGGACCCAACCAATCGGATCTAAGCCTCCAACATCCTGTTTTTCTTGAAATTAGGGGAAACCCCTAATTAATACTAGCCGTACATTACTATTAAAGAGATGGACCATTGGGCAATTTTTCTGAGCAAGAATGTTTCTCCCCTACTTCAGGTTGTGCAAGAATTTTGTTTTTGGGCCGTGAGCGTGTAAGTGAGTGAGTGAGTGAGTGAGCTTTGCATGATTTTTTTCTCTCAGCTTTTGCTGTGCAGGATTTTTTTTAGGTAATTTAGGTAATTGCCCCACCACCCCTAACCTGCGATCAGGCCAATTTTTCGCGCTCCTTACATTCTCTTGACGAAGAGTAAAAGAGAGCGCGGAAAAATACGCCTGATACTTAGGTTACACCGCCCCCCCCCCCCCCCCCCTAAAAAAATAGTGTCCATCCCTATAGATGAAAAACGTATTTTTCAGTTTTATCTCGTGGCCGGAACATTTTTAACGCAACTTGCAGGCTTTCAAAATCGCATTCAAGGCTTTTGCGTTTAATACAAATAATGCGTCCAGTGCGCCATGTGTTACACCACGGCAAGAAATTGAAAATGTTTTAAAAGTTAGATGTCTGCTATTGTTTTAATTGAGAAGGGTGAAACAATTTCTACAATGTCATAAAAGTCTTGATACCGCGTAAACTTCACAACCAAAACTATGAACGAGCGACTGTATTACCGGTGCATTTTTACCGTACTATGCGAGCTTTGGGGAAAATATTTATACCGGGTTACTTGTACTAAAAAATAATCGTAATTAATCACGAATATAACACTTCATTGACCAAATTAAAGTACGGTTTATGGACGTTTATCCACGTACTGGCCCTTTGCTAAATTAAATGAGCAGAAATAAACCCCCCTTCTCTATTAAGCCCCCTCTCCATTAAGCCCCCCCCCCCCCCCAAACGTGCTTGAAATAAATAAGCCCCCCGGAAGGCTATACGGTATATGAGAAATAGCAAGAGACTATGATCTTGGAAATAGACAGTATAATCTGACTGTGGAACTTGCCGAGCCGCCGCAAACTCATTCCGCCCTTTACCCTCAACCATGAATTTAAAATGTATTTGATTGGAGGGGAGACTAAACTGTGTTTACACGAGAGGGACGCAAAGAGTTTTTTATAATCCTCTACACGCATAAGTAAAACCGCACTCCGGGCCAAACTGGCGCACACTGCCGGAGCTTATCCCATAATTCCAGTTTCTGTAGCAGAAGTATATATATTGTTACTCACCCCCCACAACATATGGAACTCTCTGAATTGTTCGAAATTCTTGCAAACTAGCTACTCGAACAAACGACATTTCATCACTTGGCCAGAATGTGGTGCATTCAATTTCTAGCACAATGTCGTATGGTTTCAGCTGTTTGAAATGGTCGCGCAACCGATGGTAAGTTGACACATAATTCCTGAATACTACACGCGCGAATTGAAGCTACGCGAACAGGCCGGAAAAAGACTCGATACTGCTGTCGCATATCAGTTTCCCATTGATCAACGAATATAAGAAACAGCTAATAAACGAATAGAAGATAGATGAGTCCACGGTCTCCTCGGTCAGCGGGTCGTCGCCAGGTTAGACTCTGGGGGAATGGAATAAAATCAAAAAATTCGATATCTATTCCATTCCCCCAGAGTCTAACCTGGCGACGACCCGCTGATCGAGGAGACCGTTGACTCTGGGCACGAGATTGCAGAGCTCCTTGTTGACTGCTCCACCGCAGGACAAGGGTAACGAGGACTCTGGGAACGAGATTGAATTCGGTTTGGATGTCAGAATCCGCGCATGAGGTCTACGATTCTGTGATGTCACCTACATCAGGGCACCCAACGACAACATTTTCTTGTAGGTGTCGGAACGTTGGTTTTACGTTATAATTGTGCTTTTTGTGGCAGTTTAATGGCTTATTTTTAATCGCTAAGAAAAATGTTTCTTTTCGGATACGTTAGCTGAACTTTCAAACATCAGAAAATTTTAGGGATTGAAATCTTTTTACCCGAATTTACGAGCTGAATTTGCCTTTCCGAAAATACTAGCTGACATTTTTTTGTACCCAAAACGACATTTTTATCTCTCCGAAAACAAAAGGCATTAATTTTCCCATATTACGAAAGTTTGAGATGACATTTCCCTAAGCGAATATCTGAGGCGATTATAGGCCTTCCGAACAGATATTCCACCGAAACGATCCGTTGGGTGCCCCTGCTACATCCGTCTATTATGTAACGTCACGTTTTATTCGCGTACGATTGTGTACGGTCACGTTTATTCAATGCATGCGGTCAGTCTACGATTATGATTATGTAACGTCACGTTTATTCGCACAAATTAAATGGAGCACACATGCGAAACCATTCTTATTTAAAATTAAAATGGAGCAGAGTTGAAGACCAAGGTATTGCTAAGTATACCCAGTCAATTGAATCGTATTTCATTTGCTTTAAAATGCTGTCTTGTTGTAGCTTTCGAAAGCATTAGAGACCATTAGACGCATCTCTCCTCCGCAGAGGCTTCTTTGGATCGTGAAATCGAACGGAGGGTAGAGAGGGAAATTAAGCGAGTAGAGCCTGGGGAGAGATAAATCTTAAAGTGCGCGGGGGACGCGTGCCCCCTTTCTCCCCTTTCCACCTGCCCCCTCTCCTAGGGAGCCTCTGCGGAGGAGAAGACTGTACGCATGCGAGGCTGGCTGCCAATACGACCCAGTTGAAGTCGGGTGAGAATTAAATGATTGTTCTTTATTGGGAGCTCGCCACAAGATTGTCTAGTAGCTTGAGCGCGGTGGCCAAATAATGGTTAGCTCGTTGGGTCATGTCCATCGAGGAGTTAATTACGTTATAATTACGTGTATTTGCGTTCGAGTTCATAGGTTCATTGTGTTGTTTACGTTTGCTGTGATTGGCCATTGTAATTGCTTTGGTTTTGGTTTTGGTTTCAAGACACTCAGTTGAAAACCGCTCTAAAACCCTGTTTAAATTAATCCCATTCAAATATCTCGCGGGCTCATTAATAACTAATTATGTAAAAAATTGTTTTTAATTTGTTCACAGGGGGAGGGGGGGGGGGGGGGGGGGCGACTATTGATAGAAAAAATATGGGAATTTCGTATTTTGAGGGAAGGGTTAAAGGGTATAAATTTTTTAGAGCTCCAAGGCACCTATAGTTACAAAAAGAAAATATATAGAGGATATTACACGGCGGCGCGAAGATATGAATTTTATTTTCGAGTGGTAAAAACAATATTTTACGAACGAGCGCAGCGAGTGAGTAAAATATTGTTTTTACCACTCGAAAATAAAATTCATATCTTCAAGCCACCGTGTAATGTTCTTTTTATTATATAGACAAATGACAAAAGCACAAACTTTATCGCGAACTCTTGCAGCTCGGTGGCTGGACTTTCCGAATATCTCTCCTTTCGTCTTGACTTGCAAGGAACTCCTTGAATAATTTTAAGTCATATGAAGTTTTCTTCTTCGTGTTAACATTTTTCTACTCCTCTGTGAACGATTTCATGTCGGCTTCAGTGAATTTCACGAATCTATCGCTCGCCATTTTTAAACCGGAGTTTGGCAGCTTTGCACAAAAAGCCATGCAAAGCGGGAAATGACGTCATCGATATCCTCACTAGTGAGGATATGGAAAATACGCCACTCGGGTCCCGGATGTAGTTTCGTATGAGTTTTACGAGTGGTCTATTTTCCAGTAAAACACTCGTGTCTATATAATAAATATAATTATGTAAATGTTATGGCAGTACCACGCATTTGGGATGTATGTATCTGGAATTTAACAGCTTGCAGTGGAGTCTCGCGTGTGGGAAACGATTTGAAAAGATTCACCGCATTTAGTTAAACTGCAAAACAGGCCTAGATTCTGCGTGACTGCGTACGCGGCCTCAAAAGGGTCTGTAGCATGTGAATGCGTGGATACATGTGCGGAGATTGGCACGCGATCATCACTCGCGAATATCGGCGCTTCTCGTATCGTAGTCGCTTCCCGCTAGAACTTTTTTGATAAGACTGAGATACTGTTTTGCAATCAGCACATAAGCCTCCAATGCAAGCTAGTTTCAATTCAACCGTGGAAATGCGAATATCTTTTGTTACGAAATTATTATACCGACAAAGGTTAGATTGAATAATAAAGTGCTTGACAATGTTTTTGCAGTGTAAGCGTTGGACGATATCTTTCGTGGTCAGATGTCTGTTGTTGTTTTAATCGGGACTATAAGGCCCAGTTCAGACGCCGTACTTCACATGAGCCGAATCGAATTCGATGAATTAAGTTCATGTGAGGTACGGCGTCTGAATCAATTCAGAACGGCTGAATGAATTCGGATCGGCTCAGCCGTTCTTCCCGCCTAGCGCGCGAAGGTAGCTTATGTAATAAGGTCAGCCGGGAATAACGGCTGTGGACCGGCTTAGATTCAGACGCCGAACTTCACATGAGCCGAAACAAATGCATGAATTCTTATAATGTATTTTCAGTATAACAGCAATTTTCCCCTATTAATTTAAGTTCGGCTGAATTAAGCTCGGCGTCTGAATCAATTCAGCCGGTCTAAATGAATTTAGGTCGGCCTAAATTCGAATTCGATTCGGCTCATGTGAAGTACGGCGTCTGAACTGGGCCTAATCATTGAAACGGTTCTTATAATGTTCGGTCTTTTCTCCTCAGATCTTTGGCGCGAGTGAAACCATACGTATACATTTCCTTCCTATAGTGGCGAACAGCTCTCGTATGCAGATCGGATATTATTTTCTTCAGTTATCGGCTTCTTGTGAGGGTTCAAGTTGACAAAATGGATGACAAATTCCCATACGAGACTATTTACCCGAAGCCGTTATGTATATACTGCATAAAAACGGCGAAAACAGTGTTTTTTTCGACACACGATCGCCTCTCTCCCTTCTTTGCTGGATTTGCCGCGAAAATGGTATCGTTATAAACTGGGCGGAACTATCAATCAAATAGGTGTCAAAGGCGGCAACTTGAAAGATCAAAGATTCCACCGCAGTCTCTTTATTAAGCGGCCGATGCATCATGGGCATCGAGCCGCTTCAAGAAATGCACTTTTTTTTTTTTCATGTCGCTAGCCTTAGTCCTCTTCACGGTTGACATGATGTTATCGCACAACATCACGGTCTAAAATTAGCCAGGAGAGAATTTATCTTCCACATTCTTTCTGTAGTGTCGTGTAAGTGCGTAGATGTATTTAGTTTATTACAGTAATCGCATTGAAAAAAGCAAAGACAAATGTCCCACAGCGTGAACAGCAGTGTTGTTGCGAAATGTGCTAAATTTCCGGACGATTCTTAACGATTTTCTTTCTAACCCAAAAGGCTAAACTACTAAGCAGCACTGCGAGTTGTAGTTGTAAAGCTTTTTTAACACTCCTACGCGTTTCCTTTCGTCTGACTACTTCATCTACCCTATGCCAGAGTATCAATTACCGATCTTCATGCCAACTCCTGGGAAACTGATACCCAGATACCCAAAAATGCCTTTTGGTATACCCTGTTCCAGACCAAAATGCTCAAAAACCATACCCTGTCCAGCTGCACGTCCCTATATAGCGAAAATAAGGGCAATCATGTTGCATCATGTTGAAACAAGGGCAGAGATGCGTTTTTCGCTTAACGAAAAATAAATTATGAATGATTGACATACTGTGGAATTGTGTGAAGAAAAACTGTTATGTTTTTGGGACCGGGTTTTATCGTTCGTTTAGTGATTGAGGTGCATGTATTAGGTTTAAACAGAACAGAAATTCTCTAGTGGCTATACGCCATGCCCATGTACGTCATGCCCATGTAATGGGAAAACCCCTCTAGAATTTAAACTGAAAGCAGATGACTATTACATGTTATTTTCCACTGTCTCGTTAAATATCTCGCTTGTTTCTTTTTAAAGAAACATGGAAAGAGCACTTACACGACACAAAAATCGAAATTTTCTCTAAACGTAGGAAGAAATTTTCCAGAAAACCTGTGGAAGAGATATTCTCTAGTGGCTAATTTTAGCCAATTTCGATTGCGTCATATTGACCGTGAGGTAATCACAACCGGAGCTCTGGGGTAAGTCACTATGAAAAAGCTTCTATTTCTTGAAGCGGCTCGGTGCCCATATATGGGCATCGGCCGCTTAACAAGAACCTCTGACACATTGAGGGAGGGAAACAACAATCCACCTCTCCTTCCCCTCGATCACTGGACTCTGAGGTCAAACACCCCCCCAAATCTGAGAGTCAACATACGAACCTGCGTGACGAAAAACGTGACTGTGTGATGCAATATTTTGGCTGGCTTAAGTTTTAAAAGCTTGAGTCAAGACTGCGTAGAAACTGTAATATCTAACCAAATGCCGTCAACAAAAAGCCAAATAAACATTTAAACATTTCTAAAAACACGGATACTACGCATACAACTAGCCCGATCCGGAGTCCAACGCGCTAACCATTAGGCCACTAGCTGTGATAGCAATGAGCACGAGTTAATTGTTAGACTTATGGTTCTTTCAATTTGCGGGTAAGCGTCCAACTTGAAAACTGCCGAGACGATAATACGTATATTAACGGGAGATGATTTTTTTACTCAGAGTCCAGGAATAGGTAAATAGTTGTCTTCTGATTTACCGTATTTGGTCTGTTATGGGATGCAGAATATCACATGAAATTTAAATTGGAAAGGGTAAGAGGAAAAACCACCTTTCCTCAAAGGTGTAGGACATTTGTAGTGACATCGCCCTTGACTATATTACAGATATGGAGTTCCTGGATGAGCTCACAGAAGGACTGGACCGAGTGCTTATGGTGCGCGGAGGAGGACGGAAAGTCATTACCATTTACTCGTGACGTCATTCACTTCTCGTTTGCGTGGAGATGTCGTGCAGTTGGCTCGGAGAGAAAACTAAAGAAAAAGAAATCTCAACGCAGTTTATTTTTAGTCGTGGTCTGGGAAAAGAAGCTGTATATAGTTACATTACTTGGAAATGGAAGTTCACAACCATTTTTACTAGGCGTGTTATTGATTCAGATTGGAACATTCGTTGTTATACTTACGTAATATTTCAAAAACGAGTGCGACTGTTTTATTGGGTTTCCAACATTGTCCAAACACGAGAAAACAGATGAAAGCACGAAGCCGCATTTTGTTTTCGAGTGTTCGGAAACCCAATGAAACACAAAGCACGAGTTTTTGAAATTTCTTCTCCAACAAAGAAACTTACATTATATCTTATCCCTCTACGGTCCTCTAATGAGTGAGCATTGCTTATTCAGAGAGTCATTAAAAGCTGTTTTTTCACAATTGACGCATAAGCATACAGCTGTTTCGAGAAAGGTTGTCGGGAAAAAGCGCACGCGACAATCCCGAAAAGTATTGCGGGAAGTTTTAAGTTCACGGTTCCTTGACTTCAGCATTTCAGGGAAATCTGAGAAAATGGCACGAGACGCCATGGACGTATGTTTGCGAGTGCTAAAAGAAAGCAACAAAAGTAGGTTCGACAGCTACAGTGTCAGGAACGTACCTTGCTGATCATTTCCCAGATTACCTTTCGGGATTGTCGCGTGTCGCGTGCGCTTTTTTCCGACAACCTTTCTCGAAACAGCTGTAAACACAAGCAAAACACACCGACGCATTAACGTCTTGATCATTAGCGCCATTTTATTCTAACAAAAGCCCCTAATGATCAACATGTTGCTTGTATTTATGCTCATGTCCCTTGTGAGAACCAACCGTATTAAAATGGTGACTGAATTTCATCGTAAGCGAGGCGGAATACGATCATGCATGCATGCCACCTATCAAATTCTTTGTTTTCACACAACGATCTGAATATATTTACCTCGGTATTATTAGTTGGTCGTTAATATTCAAGGTGGACAAATACCGAACTCGGACGGCGGAGAAATGGCTGAGTCCAGGTTCAGTAGAGGTTTAGACCCTTCAAAACGATCGAAGAGGGAGAAGTTTTGGTAAAAAATGCGATAAAATATTAAAGTGGACGGCTTCAATTTTCGAAGAATGGCATGCAGAGAGTTCGAACTGTAAAAGTAGCAACGCTGGAACCAGGAGGCTTATTGCGACGTTAACAAAGTGCAGTCCTTGGAAGTGTCGCTAGTTGAAATGGACGCTGTTAGCTTTAACTATATATATTGCCTGACAATATTTATCCAATAGGTGGCAAAGCCGTCCAAGGAGAGATATCCTCCCAAAACCTTGTACCAGAGATAGTTTGCGGTATTCGTTGGTACCGTGTTGAGAAGAAATCAAATGTTGATTTAAATCCTCTGGATACTTCAGACAAAGGTAACAATATTTTTAAATTTTGCACCACAATTCATTACTTCATTGACTGACTTTGGGTTCGGTTTAATGTTGTCGTTTATTCGCAGATTTGCTATCTTTCGTCGTACTCTTGATGCTGAGATGGGGACACGATTAGGACTTGGCCTGAAGAACAAGAAAGAAGAGAAACTACCAGTATGGCCGCTATCGGACGGCGATGAGAAAAAGTTCTGGGAACTCGGACTTTTAGGAAAGGACACAGCTAAGTCTTTTAAATGTTGTGTACTATTACAAATTAATGGAAAATTGTTTGGCCTTCGTGCTGTCGAGCATAGAAATATTTATTTGAATAATTTTGAAATTGGCGACAACTATATTCGATTTGAATAAAACGTCTCGAAGACTTTCCACAGAGGCTTGCAAGATCTGAAGTACGAACCACGTGTTGTAAGCACATATGTCATGAAGTAGGCCAAAAACATGAGCGGCCTTGTCGTGTTGAATACATAGGCTTCCTCGCTGAATGTAAGTCGAGTAAAGATTCAGCTTTCTACTATAAGTCTAAGGGCCTGTTTATATGGAGAAAATTTGTCCCTGGTAGGAGGGTCACCCTCCATACCGAGCAACCTCGGGTGAGATAACTTTTCATACATTTCTTTATAACTAGCAGCGAACTGTTTACATGAAAAATCGCAAAGTTGGCTCGGGGGGCAGGGTGACCCTGGGTGGAGGGTCACTCGCTTTGAAGGTAGAGTGACCCTTGGGGGGCGGGCCAAATTTTTTCCAAAAAACACTTTGGCTATTGTTGTTTCGCCTACCAGGGACAAGTGTCGGGACATATAGAGCATGCGCGAGCGCGAGAGGGCCACGTTTTGGCTCGGTAAACAGGGACAACTTTCTTCATATAAACGCTCGGTAAAAGATGGCTCGGGGAGGAGGGTAACCCTCCTACCAGGGACAACTTTTCTCCATGTAAATAGGCCCTAATGCTAAAACATTCTATTTTGATGATTCTCCAGTGGGAATAAATACACTTAGGGCCTTTTTAGTGTTAATTACGAATCAATTATGATATCATGTCATGCCAAAATAACGTCATACTTTAAAAATGTCCGCCATCTTTGATCCGCCATCTTGGATTTTTAAATTGTTAAGAAATGTCAGAAAATCACCAAATTTGATTTGAAAAAATCGAAAACAATATAAGGATGCAAAAATTGCAAAGAGTTTGGATGAAACTCTTCGTAAAAAGCAAAAATATCATGTAAACGGAAATTTAAGCTGAAAATACCAAATTTGGCTAAAAACGGCCTGTCAAAACTTGGTTGCCATGGAAACATCAAGTCACGTGATCAAAAAATTGACACACCAAAATGTTCCCAGATAATGTTTAGGCGGGCACTATCTGTCCCCCCCATCCCCCCACCCCCCAGGCAGAATAGGGTTAAAAACCTGAATGCCGCAATTTTGGCAGGACTAGATCGATGGCGCATGGGTAAAAAATCATTAGAGTATTGTCTTGATATATCACCAAACAGAAACGAGTAAGGCCTTTGTACGAGATTGTTTGCCAATATTATAGAACTTTGGGGGAGTGTATTGTCTTGATGTACTATCAAACTCTCTGAACATAGAAGAACCTGGGACTGAAAGGGTCAACATCCATATCAAATATCCAACTGTAGAATATTTTTGCTTTATAAGTAAAATAAAGTCCAAATCGAATGACGTGTTTCTCAACAAACGAAAAAGTTCGACAAAATCAGGGGGGGGGGAGAAACTCCTTATAAATGGTCTGCATAATTACGGACATAGCGGTGCCGGGCAACCGAGCGTGCGCAATAGCACTCAACTAGTTGCTAAGAGGATTGTCCCACGGGAACTTATTGACAATAAAAAAGCTTTTCAGGCAAGAAATTCACACCTAAAATTAGTATGCATGATAACAAAAATGTGTTTTTCCTTGGTTGTTTTCGCTCGCAAAGGAAGAAAAAGGGTTGAAGGGGGTTAACATCCATGTCAAATATCAGACTGACGAATATTTTTGCTTTCAATGTTAGTTAATGTTTACGTAACGATAAAATCCAAATCGAATGACGTAATTTGATCAACAAACGGAAAAGTTCGAACAAATTAAGGCAACTCGGATATGCTCTTCGGAGAACTCGGAGAAAGTTACTGCAATTGATGTCAATAGTTCTCCGGCGAATTTATGAAATAAACGATTAGAAATCAGCTGAATGAATGAAAAAAGCTTAATTTATTGACGATTCTTTCTTCTTTCCAGCCATGCAGCCATTTTGAATTGCAGTGTGTAGCTCTTGGAATCTGGCGCAAGTCGACTATTGGAAACATCTTATTTCAGATAAGTCCATCGTAGTTTTCTCATTTGTTTTGTCGTTTACCATTTAACCGCTTCAGTCCAAGAGTCAATATATTTTCATGTATCTTAAAAAGAAAATCGTTAACTAGAGGGTGGGGTGGGGGAGAGTATTGTCTTTTCAGAAGCGTGTAAGGCCTTTGTACGAGATTTTTTTGGACAATATTATAGAACTTTATAACTGAAAATGATATAGCGACAAGGTCATTACCACTTTGGGAGTGCAACTGCAACATTTTTATTGTTTCAAACACGACTAGAAATTTGTTGAATGAAAGAAAGTAGTATTAATTGATGAGGCACAGCAAAAATTATCGTATTTTGTAGCGAATTTACGAAATTAACACGACTGTACAATTGCTGAACGAGAGAAAAATAGCTTAATATATTGATGGTTCCTCTTTTTTCCCAGCTTGAACAAAGAAAGTGCAGCCATTTTGGATAGCAGTGTGTAACTCTTGGACTCTGGCACAAGTTGATTATTGGAAACTTCTTATTTCAGATAAGTCCATCGTATAATTCTTTTCTAGTTTACCATTTAACTGTTTCAGGCGAAGAATGACCAAAATCTAATGTCTCCTTACCATACCGCACATCATGGTCAAGTATCTGAAAAAGAAAATCGCTGTGTTGGAGTGGGGAGGGTGGGGGAGGGTGGGGGAGGGTGGGGGATGTATTGTCTTGATGTACTACCAAACTCTCATAGAAGAACCTGGGACTGAAAGGGTCAACATGCATCCATATCAAATATCCAACGGTAGAATATTTTTGCTTGATAAGTAATGATAAAGTCCAAATTGAATGACGTATTTCTCAACAATCGAAAAAGTTCGAAAAAGTTAAAAGAACTCCGATATGTTGAACGAAACAAAAATCTTAGAAAATATTGTTCGGTTATTTTAATTTCGAGAAGAATTTAAATCAAAGAGGAATAAATAGTAAAAATAACACACTTCACTAAAGCCCATCCTGTACATTGTTAAGAAAATTGCTTAATTTTATCGATTACTAAGGTACGGAAGCCGATAAGGGCCAATCCAAATATATTTTCCAAATCCGTAAAATATTTTTCAAATCCCTAAAATTATTTTAAATCGCAATGTTTTTTGCAAATCACTGTTGAAGAGTTTGCCAAATCTAAAAAATTATTACAAATCCTAATAAGATTGTTAAATCCAAAAATAACTTTTTACAAATCCGAAATTAGTTTGCAATCCAAGAATCGTCGTCAAATCCAGAAAAATATTTTGGAAATCGGAAAAAAAACAAAACTTTAAAACAAGGAACGGGGAATGGAAGAACGGGGAACGGGGAATGGGAACGGGGAATTTTTTAGAGCAAGATGTTACTCGTGAGAATAAAACCATATACAGTAGAATCCCGATCTCTAGAAAAAAATCGGGGGAGTTTGAAATATGGGAGGTAAAATTACAGTGAAAACGACTATTGGTTCGAGTTAGCGAGGTTTTGGAAATCGAGGGTTCGAGAAATCGGGATTCCACTGTTGTGGCAAGACTGGCGTCAGAACAAAGTGGTCAGTACTACGAATATCGAGACGAGATCAGATAAAAGACAGAATACTCAATTGAATTGATGCAAGAAACAGGAAGAAATTAGCCTTAGCGTCAGACAAAGTATATATCTCTTCTCCAAATGCAATAGCCTCTTGGAAGCTACAGTACTCTCTGACGAAATTGGACCAAGAAAAATATTATATCCGTGATCAAAACAAAGCAAAGCATCGGAATTACGGAGGAGGGCGAAAGCCTGACGTACAGACCGGAAACCAACATGACCTCGCTAGAGGGAAGAGCCTGAACACAGTCGAAGGCTTGAAAGTCGTCCTCATAATACAACATATACTTCAAATATTGCCCGTTAGTAGTATATATAAGGGGGGTACTGGCTCACTTCCCCACCCCCGGTGGGCCCCCCAACCATTGCTCAGCCACATTGCTGTACGCCGCCGGCCGGCGTACGCGAACTTGGCCCAGTAAGCTAAGCGGCCCCGGCGTACATGGCCTCCTGCTACCCGGGCCCCAGCCCTCCCCGGCCCGGCGTACATGGCCCCGCTGCCCTTCCCCCAGGGCTGGCCCACCCCCTCGCCGGCCCACACCCCAGGCCCCAGCCCCTGCCCTGCTGCTCGAACACCAATTTAGAGAAACGTGGGTCATGGGGTATATCCGCCCGGCAACAAGACGACTATGGATGACCTCATAGAAGAGATGCCTGTAGAGTATTAAGAGCTAGCTCGAGTCCCCAGCGCTACCCACCCGTGGCCCCAGCAGTGAGCCCCTATCCACTCCAGGGGGACAATCCGCGTGTGATATTACCGAAGCAATCAAAGCTAAAATCCGTGAGCGCGTTGCGATGAGATGGAAAGCAATAAATGCACATATACGGGCCGCCCCTGTATATGCATGGCGGGAGCGAATCGTCCGTGCATATGCATGTACATTGTGCCCCATCGGCCTGGAGTGTGCCTGGGGCGGAAAATGTGTTGAGCGCTACTATAGGGTAGGCGCTTGGCACGACGTTCAAAACTTTGCCCTCTATGACGAGGAGTACGTGGTCCCCGCGACTTGCACACTTTGGCGAGGATGAGTGAGTGAGTGAGTGAGTTAGAGATCGATGCCCAGCTCAGGCCAGCGGGAACCGTGGCTACTTGGAGACCCCAGGCCAGCAAGAACTGCGGCCACTTGGAGGTCCCAGGCCTCCGCCCCAGGGAACAACGTGGTTAGCCACTAGCTAGGGCTATTAGCCGCCCGAACTTGAGAGAGAGCAAGCCATCAGCAGAGGACAGCTTCTTTGAATGATGTAGTTTTCTTTCAGGTCCTTGTGAAGAGACTTATCGCTGTCGATTGGAACGGCTATAGCCACTGCTTTGCAGACGAGTTTGAGGAAGTTATTGACGAGAGTCTCTGTTACCCGACTGGCGAGAGCAGCTTGGTACCTCTTATAGTACTTTTTCACCACTTCCTCGATCAAGCGTTGGACATCGCCGTGGGTTAAGCGGCGGACGTCGATGAAATCTTTCGCTTTGCCTGTGGCAACCAGGATAACCAACTGCTCTCTGGGATCGTCCAGCGCCGTTCCGGTGGTAGCCTGCGAATACAGTCGCCTTCAATTCCATCGCGCTGCAAGCGGAGCGCGATGGAAGGCGGCTGTATTCGCAGGCTATTCCGGTAGCCGCTGCTTCAAAGATGTTGTTTCCGATAGCTGTAGCCGTCCCGGCGGTGGTAGCGGGGGCAGCGGCTGCCGTTCCAGCAGGGGCTGTCTTCCCGCCTTCGAAGAGCGTGTCTTCTAACAGTTGGTGCGCATTTGACATGGCTGCTGTCTCAGCTGAAACAGCAAGAGTCTAATAGGATGTCATAAGTGTACCGGAGGCTGAACACAAGGCGAGAGTACTTCTAGTTTGATAGGAGTTCTTTCCCCACTGGGCAGTCGCGGAAAGCTCTCCAGCGTAACTTTCGAATATAGCCTTCATGTCTTTCGAAGAGGGCGTGTAGAACAACACGATCGCAGCGACGTTTTCTCGAACCTACTGGACCGCGGAACCACGCAAACACAAAAGGGGGGACATAAGACACACCTGCCAGACCCTGGGGTGGGGCGGAGGCCTGGGACCTCCAAGTGGCCGCAGTTCTTGCTGGCCTGGGGTCTCCAAGTAGCCACGGTTCCCGCTGGCCTGAGCTGGGCATCGATCTCTCACTCACTCACTCACTCACTCACTCATCCTCGCCAAAGTGTGCAAGTCGCGGGGACCACGTACTCCTCGTCATAGAGGGCAAAGTTTTCAACGTCGTGCCAAGCGCCTACCCTATAGTAGCGCTCAACACATTTTCCGCCCCAGGCACACTCCAGGCCGATGGGGCACAATGTACATGCATATGCACGGACGATTCGCTCCCGCCATGCATATACAGGGGCGGCCCGTATATGTGCATTTATTGCTTTCCATCTCATGGCAACGCGCTCACGGATTTTAGCTTTGATTGCTTCGGTAATATCACACGCGGATTGTCCCCCTGGAGTGGATAGGGGCTCACTGCTGGGGCCACGGGTGGGTAGCGCTGGGGACTCGAGCTAGCTCTTAATACTCTACAGGCATCTCTTCTATGAGGTCATCCATAGTCGTCTTGTTGCCGGGCGGATATACCCCATGACCCACGTTTCTCTAAATTGGTGTTCGAGCAGCAGGGCAGGGGCTGGGGCCTGGGGTGTGGGCCGGCGAGGGGGTGGGCCAGCCCTGGGGGAAGGGCAGCGGGGCCATGTACGCCGGGCCGGGGAGGGCTGGGGCCCGGGTAGCAGGAGGCCATGTACGCCGGGGCCGCTTAGCTTACTGGGCCAAGTTCGCGTACGCCGGCCGGCGGCGTACAGCAATGTGGCTGAGCAATGGTTGGGGGGCCCACCGGGGGTGGGGAAGTGAGCCAGTACCCCCCTTATATATACTACTAACGGGCAATATTTGAAGTATATGTTGTGTTATGAGGACGACTTTCAAGCCTTCGACTGTGTTCAGGCTCTTCCCTCTAGCGAGGTCATGTTGGTTTCCGGTCTGTACGTCAGGCTTTCGCCCTCCTCCGTAATTCCGATGCTTTGCTTTGTTTTGATCACGGATATAATATTTTTCTTGGTCCAATTTCGTCAGAGAGTACTGTAGCTTCCAAGAGGCTATTGCATTTGGAGAAGAGATATATACTTTGTCTGACGCTAAGGCTAATTTCTTCCTGTTTCTTGCATCAATTCAATTGAGTGTTCTGTCTTTTATCTGATCTCGTCTCGATATTCGTAGTACTGACCACTTTGTTCTGACGCCAGTCTTGCCACAACAGTGGAATCCCGATTTCTCGAACCCTCGATTTCCAAAACCTCGCTAACTCGAACCAATAGTCGTTTTCACTGTAATTTTACCTCCCATATTTCAAACTCCCCCGATTTTTTTCTAGAGATCGGGATTCTACTGTATATGGTTTTATTCTCACGAGTAACCTCTTGCTCTAAAAAATTCCCCGTTCCCATTCCCCGTTCCCCGTTCTTCCATTCCCCGTTCCTTGTTTTAAAGTTTTTTTTTTTTCCGATTTCCAAAATATTTTTCTGGATTTGACGACGATTCTTGGATTGCAAACTAATTTCGGATTTGTAAAAAGTTAGTTTGGATTTAACAATCTTATTAGGATTTGTAATAATTTTTTAGATTTGGCAAACTCTTCAACAGTGATTTGCAAAAAACATTGCGATTTAAAATAATTTTAGGGATTTGAAAAATATTTTACGGATTTGGAAAATATATTTGGATTGTCCCTTATCGGCTTCCGTACTAAGGTGACAGCTGGTGACGTCCCTTAAGGACGGGACTTTAATAAAGTTCTCACTCACTCACTCACTCGGCGTTTTAAAAACCTGAAAGCCGCAATTTTGGCCGGATTCGATGGCGCATGGATAAAAAAATCGAACAATTTAGACTTCCAACATCAAGTTTTTTATTATAACTTTACAGAATTTATGAAATAAACGGCTAGAAATCAACTGAATGAATGACAATAGTTTAATTTATTGATGCTTTTTTCTCTCCATGTTGAACGCGTGTTGAAAGAAATTGCAGCTATTTTGGATTGCAGTGTGTACGTTTGGACTCTGGCACAGATAAGATAAATCCATCGTAGTTTTCCTATTTCTTCTGTAGTTTATCATTTAATCACTTCAGTCCAAGAGCAACAATATATTGTCAGGTATCTTAATTCGTTAACTAGGGGGGGGGGGGGGGGGGGGGGGGGGTGTTGTCGTGATGTACCACCAATTGTTCAGAACCGCAACGCGGCCTTTTTACGAGTTTTGTTTGCCAATATTTCTCAGAGCTCTGTAAATTGAAAATCTTATAGCAGCTACGTCATTACTGCTTTGTAGTGCGACTGCAAAATATATCTGTTGTCTCAAGCACGACTAGAAATGTGTTCAATGGAAGAACATAGTTTAACTTATTGATGATTCTTTTTCTTTTTTCCAGGTTAAACACAGAAACTTTGAAAGAAATGGCAGCCATTTTGGATTGCAGTTGTAGCACTTTGACTCTTGCGCAATTTGACAATTGGAAACACATTATTTCAGATAGGTCCGTCGTATTTCTTCTGTCGTTTACCATTTTACTGTTTCACATATCGAATTATCAAAATTCAATGTCTCCTTTATACCATATCTCACATTGTCAAGTATCTGATAAATAAAATTGCTATCCAGGGAGGCTGGGGGAGGGGTGGGGTTTGTATTGTCTTAGTGTAACACCAAACTCTTTGAACCCTGAAGGGCCCTGAAGGGGTAAAATGGGAACTGGGATTGGTCTATTTTTGCACTGGGATAATGGGATTTGGAACACTGGAACTGGGATTAACAAACACAAAATTGGGAATGGGAAATATATCTACACATTGCACGGGACATCACATTAACGCTCTTATAATATACTCAACAAAATATGCAGCTTCTGATTGGTCAACGACGAATGCATAAATAAGTTATAGAGTGCAATACGGAATTGTGATAAACGGTACCGGACAAGTAGAGACGTTTTTGCCGCTTTATGACATTGAAATAAGCTTTTAAGTTAATGCTTAAATATTTTCTGCAATACAGTACTGTGATTCTTTCAAAAATTTCACGCTTGGTTTGCCTGCGCGTTCAAATAAAACGTGTGAGCACTTTGGAAGCGTTTCGTGTACAGAGTATCGTGACGGCAGCAGCAAAATTTTGTTGAGAATATTATAAACAAAAAATCGTATGAACTGCTCGTGCAATTCGTTATTTATGGTCACTCGTGATGTTTTGAAAGTTCTGAAATTGCACTCGCCTAAAGGCTCGTGCAATTTTGAGTGCAAGTAATCCTGTAACACACATAAAATTGTATATTATATAATTGGCATTCCTTTGAATTGTTCGCCCCCAAAAATGGAGAAAACATTTGTTTTTTTAACAATTTGAATTAATCCGTGAGCCCCAAAATTAAACATTTTTCACGCAGTGTTTCAGCCATATATATCCTGTATGTCAGTTTCTTGTGCCGGGGTGTTCTGTTGTTTCACACCCTTACAGGAATGTGATTTGCGCTGAGAAAGTTAAGTATGAAAAAGTTCCTCAGAACTGGCAATCTTGTTAAACCTCCTGATAAAGTCTGTAGCAATCAGACGAAACTGGTCGAAAAATAAAATCAGTCAACAAGATTCTATGCTGTGTGCTGCTCACTAGTACTCTGTTAAAAAATAAATTTAAAAACCGGTACCTGTTTAAAAAAATGGCGATCGGCGATCCTTAATAGAATGAATAAATATACGATCTTAAAATGTTGGTTTGAATAGAGTGTTTCTAAGCAAATGATTAATGTTCTCATATAAATTTATCAATTTACGTCTGTTTCAGTCATGTACAAATTTGTTTACTGCTCTCCTTCCATTTATTATTGATTCTAACCCTGGCCACATGACTGTAACACTATTTTTCATGAATGGGATTTTCTTGAATTTCACTGCTGGGACTGGGATTTGGGCAGAAATTAGGCTGGGAAATGGGATTTGAGCAAAAATTGGGCTGGGGAAATGGGATTCAGGACCCTCAACATAGGTGAACCTGCATGGAACTGAAATGGTTAACATCCATGTCAAATATCCAACTGTCGAATATTTTTGCTTTCAATGTTTACATAGAGATAAAATCTAAATTCAGATGACGTATTTATCAACAAACGAAAAAGTTCGAAAAAATTAAGGGAATTAACTCGGATATGTTCTTCAACCAAACAAGAATCTTAGACTTTAATCGCTTATTTTCAAGATGCATTAGTACTGGGAGAAAGTTACTGAAAAATGTCAACGGGCCTCTGGCGAATTTATGAAATAAACGGCTAGAAATCAGCTAAATGAATGAAAAATAGCTTAATTTATTGATGATTCTTTTTTCTTTCCAGGTTAAATACAGATGGTTGGAAGAAAATGCAGCCATTTTGAATTGCAGTGTGTAGCTCTTGGAATCTGGCGCAAGTCGACTATTGGAAACATCTTATTTCAGATAAGTCCATCGTAGTTTTCTTATTTCTTCTGTCGTTTACCATTTAACCGCTTCAGTCCAATAAAAAAAGAGTCAATGTATTGTCATGTATCTTAAAAAGAAAATCGTTAACTAGGGGGTGGGGGTGGAGAGGGGGTGGGGGTGGAGGGGGTGGGGCAGGGGTAGAGTATTGTCTTGATATATCACCAAATTTTCAGAAACGAGTAAGGCCTTTGTACGATATTTTTTTGCCAATATTATAGAACTTTGTACATTCAAAACCATATAGCGACAAAGTCATTACCACCCCCGGGGGGTACTCCCTATAATGGACTATACGGGGAGGCTCCGCCCGAAAGGGGTCCTTTTTTAGGCTCGTGTTATGTGAAAGGGTAGGGATTTCACGAGTTGAAGTATATGAAAGGGTAGGGATTTCACGAGTTGAAGTATATCAAAGGGTAGGGATTTCACGAGTAAATGATATTATTGTTTGGTTAACATCTCTACTGGTAATGATTGATGATTTCTGGTGATATATATTGTTCATTAAGTTCATTACAAGGGTATAGAAAAGGGATGCAGTGCTTCTACTGTAGGTATGTGAAAGGGGTACGTACCATTTTCATAATTTCTATGGAAGGTATATGAAAGGGGTACCATTTTCTATGGAAGGTATATGAAAGGGGTACCTTTTCTGCGAAAAATGGTATATGAAAGGGTAAGGGGTTGGACCTCTGGGCGGAGCCTCCCCGTATAAAACTTTTTTGAGTACCTCATTGCTCCGAGGGTTTTTCTCCAGGTACTCCAGCCTTCCTCCCTCCACAAAAATCAACATTTAAATTTCAATTCAATCTGGAATATGAGGGTCACAGGTTTGTCAGTCGAAGACTGTTAAGTGTCACCATCGTTAAACAAAATTTATTTTGTGTCTCAACCAGTGGCTGGAAAATTGACCTTCTTTCTTGTTTCTCTTTTCAGATGGACCAAGATATCTCGGAATATACTTACGAACGTACATTATTGATGGAACAGATACATCAAATGTTCCGTGAAATACATGTACAGCTCTCAAGAAAAGAAAGCAAGCGAGAAATACAAGACGTGGTGGAACACTCTTGGAAAAGGCGATCGCTTTCCGCACGAAGGTCGAATTCCGATCACAAAAGTGGCAAGGAAACGGAGTACCTGAGTTATGCTGTAACACCGACAACGAATCGAACCGTGTCGAACGGGGTTCGAGTACATCCGACTTGTCTGAAAAATACCGAGAAAACTCCGACTGAGGTGGACGTGGACTGATAAGAGCGAAGCAAACACTGGATACAGTACTACACCTGAACACGACTGTTTGTCATTAGCAGTGTTATCGAGGATGGACTTGTAGATAGAAATACAAACATTGAGAAAGTAACGGATGACGGCATTGCTTCACACTCAGGGCATGAGCCAAGTGCGGCTGATCAGAAAAGTAAGATTGAGAGGAACGCCGTAAGTTGTTCCACTTATCCGCTTTCTGATTGGTTCCCTGAGCGGTCCGAATTTCGCAATACGGACCGCTAAGATGGACTGCTCGCGAACTCATTTCGCGCAATTCCTTTTATGAAACATTGAACAAAAGAAAACTGTTTGGCTGACAATTTTGGTTAAACTTTTTGCAAAGTGACCTGATAATGCAAGTATACGCTTAACTTTGGCGCGCGCGCGTTATCCGAGAATGGGAATTTATCAGCAAAGTTTTATAAGAGCTATTATAAAAAAACGTTTTATTGAACTAGCTTAATTGTTTGGTCCGTATTGGGGAATATTGGTCTCGTTCTTGTTTTGCAAGTTTATTTGACCTCGCCTTCGGCTCAATATTTCCGCAATACGGTCCTCGCGCTAGTTCAATGACATCTATTTATTATATGGCAAACACTGGTCCACGACGAAAACGAGCATTCTGATTGGTTTCATGAGCGGTCCGAATTTTGCAATACGGACCGCTAAGATGGACCGCTAACGAACTCATTTCGCCGAATTCCTTTCATGAAACATTGAACAAAGGAAAACTGTTTTCTATTAAGTAGAAACATTTTTCCCTATGTCTGGCGGACAATTTTGGGCTTTTTTGGCTAAACGTTTCGCAATTATGCAAAGTGGCCTGAAAATGCAAGAATATGCTTAGCTTTGGCGCGCACGCGTTAGCCGAGAATGGTTGCATTAATTTATCAACAATTTTTTTAAAAAGCCATTATAACAAAAACTTTATTGAGCTAGCTTGTTCGGTCCGTATTGGGAAATATTGGTCGAGTTCTTTTTTTGCAAGTTTGTGGACCTCGCCTTCGGCTCGGTCCATAAACTTGCAAAAAAAGAACTCGACCAATATTTTCCCAATACGGACCTCACGCTAGTTCAATAACATCTATGTCTTTGGCGCGCGCGCTTTTGCCGACAATAATGGATTTAATATTAATTTTGGAGAAACTAAACAGCAAAGTTTTAAAAGAGCTAGCGTGTTCTGTCCGTATTGGACTTGGGTCTTTACTGTCTTGTACTTTTGTCTTGTCCTGTTGTATCTGTAGGAAGGAGAAGAATCTACGAATAATGAACACAGCAGTGAATTAAGTTAAACCAGCTTGTGAAAAATAGATCAACAGGAGCTGAACGTCTTGTCATCAACTTACCTGGAGCACCACTGAGCAGAGGAAAGCGACTGGCTGCACTGTATCCTCGTCACTCTCCTGGTGGGGTGAGGTAGATAATGGGGGAATGACGGAAGTTTTTGCTCGTTATAAATGAGTTTTTTGGGAGTTGGAGGGTGGAAGTTATTTTTACCCACCTGGCTGTACACGCCAGTGGTACCCAGATTCTTCGGCTACCAGTGAAAAAGGGACTAAGTGAGTATTTCCCAAGAACACAACACATGACCCTGGCCAGCACTCGAACCCGGACCTCTCGATCCGGAGTCCAACGCACTAACCATCAGGCCACTGTGATAACAATGAGCACGAGCAGGAGATATGCTCCTGGCACGAGGTAATTGTTGACACAGACTTATTGTTCTTTCGTCCAACTTGAAACTGAGAAGATAATACGTATACTAACGGGAGATGATTTTTTTACTCAGAGTCCAGGAATAGGTAAATAGTTGTCTTCTGATTTACCGTATTTGGTCTGTTATGGGATGCAGAATATCACATGAAATTTAAATTATTGGAAAGGGTAAGAGAAATGACAACCTTTCCTCAAAGGTGTAGGACATTTGTAGTGACATTTCCCTTGACTATATTACAATGATATGCATGGAGTTACTGGATGAGCTCACAGAAGGACTGGACCGAGTGCTTATGGTGCGTGGAGGAGGACGGAAAGTCATTACCATTGCTGGTTTGCAACCATTCCCGAGAGATTTAAATGACAAAGACCCTGGCGGCCATGTTGGATGACAGGAACAATAAAGCTAATTAGAATTATTTTGTTAATGGTCATCCAACATGGCGGCGATGACGTCAGTTGCAAACCAATAATTGACTCGTGAAGTCATTCACTTCTCGTTTGCGTGGAGATGTCGTGTAGTTAGTTCGGAGAAAAAAGAAAACAGATAAAAGCACGAAGCCGCATTTTATTGTTTTCGAGTGAGCATTGCTTTTTCAGAGAGTCATTAAAAGCTGTTTTTCACAAGTGTCATAAGCATACACTGACGCATTAACGTGTTGATACAATTTTGTTCTAACAAAAGGCCCTAATGATCAACATGTTGCTTGTATTTATTCTCATGTCCCTTGTTAAAACCAGCCGAAAATGGTCACTGAATTTCATCGTAAGCGAGGCGGAATGCGATCATGCCACCTACATGTTTGGTTATCAAATTCTTTGTTTTCTCACAACGATCTGAATTTACCGCGGTATTATTATTTTGCCGCGCAGTGATGAAGTGGTCGGATCTTCCTCGGCAATCTTCGGTTATCTTCGGAAAAGTTCGTAAAATATCCGGAAACGTTCGTATGACCTTCGGACAACATTCGGAACATCTTCGGAAATCTTCGAAAAATGGTCGGAAATCTTCTGAAAATCGTCGAAAACTTAGTTATTAGTATGTTTATAAAATAAACAAAATAATACGTGGTTGCTTGGAGATAAAAATTTATCTCGTGTTCATGTTCAAATCGATATCTCAAGAGTGAGCGCATATCAAATATCTCCGTGCAACCATGTATTATCCTATATTTATCGATTGTTATCGATTTTTGCCAATCGATAACAATGTCGATTAATTATTTTTCTGTGAGTTCGATTGTTATCGATATCAATCGATAGCAATCGGCGATTTATATCGATTGATATCGATTGATTTCCGATATCGATTTCTATAGATTGATTACGCCTGGTTGATGAAATACCAGGATTTTTCCTGTTACTACAGAAAAAGATATATTCGTCCCGCGTCGTAAAGATATCATTTTTATATTTTCACATGTAAAGATATCGATTTCGTTATCTTTGCTGACGAGTTTGCAATGTCTCATTGCTGAATATGAGCCAAAGTTTATCGATATTAATTCGAAACATCTTCGGATCTTCCTCGGCAAACTTCGGAAAAGTTCGGAAAATGTTCGGAAACCTTCGTATGACCTTCGGAAAATATTCGGAAAATATTCTGAAAATGGTCGGAAATCTTCGGAAAATCGTCGAAAACTTAGTTATTAGTATGTTTATAAAATAAACAAAATAATACGTGGTTGCTTGGAGATAAAAATTTATCTCGTGTTCATGTTCAAATCGATATCTCACGAGTGAGCGCATATGAAATATCTCCGTGCAACCATGTATTATCCTATATTTATCGATTGTTATCGATTTTTGCCAATCGATAACAATGTCGATTAATTATTTTTCTGTGAGTTCGATTGTTATCGATATCAATCGATAGCAATCGGCGATTTATATCGATTGATATCGATTGATTTCCGATATCGATTTCTATAGATTGATTACGCCTGGTTGATGAAATACCAGGATTTTTCCTGTTACTACAGAAAAAGATATATTCGTCCCGCGTCGTAAAGATATCATTTTTATATTTTCACATGTAAAGATATCGATTTCGTTATCTTTGCTGACGAGTTTGCAATGTCTCATTGCTGAATATGAGCCAAAGTTTATCGATATTAATTCGAAACATCTTCGGATCTTCCTCGGCAAACTTCGGAAAAGTTCGGAAAATGTTCGGAAACCTTCGTATGACCTTCGGAAAAATATTCGGAAAATATTCTGAAAATGGTTGGAAATCTTCGGAAAATCGCCAAAAAATTCGTTATTAGTATATTGAAAATGAATAAAAAATTTTAATCAGTATATATATAATAAACAAACCATTACATGGCCGCTTGGGGATACGAATTTTATCTTCCACTCGAAGATAAAACGGCCATGTAACATCCTCTAAGTACTTTACCCATCTGAATGTTGGTATTATGTACTCTTGGCTTATTTTTTAATTTAACTCAAGTCTTTGTTCCTTGATTTCTGTATTCAAGTAAAACCACATGTTTCCATCACTCACAGGATTCTTGAGCAAAAATTGATCCTATACTTCCAAGAGATTCCATGGAAATCAAAGGAATTCCATTTCCGATATCAACTTACAGTTAAATGGAAACTTTCCATGGACCCTATCTATTTCCATGGAACTCCAAGAACAAAACGGCAGGGGCGCAGGATACATTCTAAGCCAAAGCCGGAAATATTTATCTGTGCCATGAATGGATGGTAATGGTTATAACATTTATATAACGCATTTTGCAAAGTCCAAATGTGCTTTACAATTCAAATCAAGGGTGACATCGGACATCAGCTTGTACAGGCGCCTTTGGCAGCCGCTATCAGCTCATTCATGATCTCACCCCACCCACTCAACCCACGAATAAATGTGAACAGGTTAGACCCCAACACCGGGAACTACGTCACCTACTATTTTTGAACAGTGATGTGGGGACGATAACGTCCCCTATTAATTACGTATGAGAAGGTGTAGGAGGCAATGCCAACAGCTTAATGTTACCACCCAATGACGCGATCATCAGAACTGAGGTAAGTTAGCAGAGTAAGAATAAAGTAAGCAAGCTCTTTAAAAAATCATTGCGCTTGGGAAGCTCAGAAAACAGAACAAAATTTTCATTTCATTTCATTTCATTTCATTTCATTTCATTTCATTTCATTTCATTTCATTTCATTTCATTTCATTTCATTTCATTTCATTTCATTTCATTTCATTTCATTTCATTTCATTTCATTTCATTTCATTTCATTTCATTTCATTTCATTTCATTTCATTTCATTTCATTTCATTTCATTTCATTTCATTTCATTTCATTTCATTTCATTTCATTTCATTTCATTTCATTTCATTTCATTTCATTTCATTTCATTTCATTTCATTTCATTTCATTTCATTTCATTTCATTTCATTTCATTTCATTTCATTTCATTCATTTCATTTCATTTCATTTCATTTCATTTCATTTCATTTCATTTCATTTCATTTCATTTCATTTCATTTCATTTCATTTCATTTCATTTCATTTCATTTCATTTCATTTCATTTCATTTCATTTCATTTCATTTCATTTCATTTCATTTCATTTCATTTCATTCATTTCATTTCATTTCATTTCATTTCATTTTCATTTCATTTCATTTCATTTCATTTCATTTCATTTCATTTCATTTCATTTCATTTCATTTCATTTCATTTCATTTCATTTCATTTCATTTCATTTCATTCATTTCATTTCATTTCATTTCATTTCATTTCATTTCATTTCATTTCATTTCATTTCATTTCATTTCATTTCATTTTCATTTCATTTCATTTCATTTCATTTCATTTCATTTCATTTCATTTCATTTCATTTCATTTCATTTCATTTCATTTCATTTCATTTCATTTCATTTCATTTCATTTCATTTCATTTCATTTCATTTCATTTCATTTCATTTCATTTCATTTCATTTCATTTCATTTCATTTCATTTCATTTCATTTCATTTCATTCATT
>MU826397.1:285734-501594 GCA_029204205.1 Desmophyllum pertusum | reverse complement strand
AAAGTGGGAAAAAACTCGTTATTGAGGCTCAACCAAATGCAGGCTGTCGAAGCAAGCAAGTTAATTTCAACAAACATTTGGGGACTTGAGTCAGAACATTTCCAGACATACTGGATGCGCAATGGCCTTGAATGTGAGCCAAAGGCGATATGCAAATATGAAAGTGTCACCAAGGCAAAAGTCGAACCATCAGGTTTGTGGGTCAACCCAAGTTTCCGTTTCTTGGTTGTTCTCCGGATGGCCTTATTAGCAATGACACTGTTGTCGAGATTAAATCTCTAAAAATCTTAAAGCAGTACAGTGTGGAGACAGTCACGTCTCCAAACTCCCCAGCTGCTAAGAGTGTTTTAAGTAGGCAATGCTTCAAAATAGAGGATGGAAAGTGTGTTTTAAAGCGTTCACATGCATACTACTACCAATGTCAGCAAATCCTTCTCGTGACTGGTAGAAAGTATTGCGATTTTATTCTGCATGCTGCAAGTGGTCCCGATTCGATAGAAAGGATCCCAAGAGACGAACCCCTCATTGAGAAGATCTTGGAATATCTCACAGCATTATGGACTCGTGTTATTGCCCCTGAGATCTTTGAAATGCGTGTCCCCAGGAAACTCTTGCCATTTGTTTTGGCTGTGCCTGTTGACCTTTTAGAGTCTTTGGAATCACCTCCTTCTGCATCACCTGTTGATGGCATGAAGCCCGAAGACCCTACCACATGTTCTTCTTCAGCATCGCCAGTGGAGTCCCTGGGACCTGTAGCACCCCCCGAATCTGCATCGCCCACTGATAGCATGGAGCCTGTATCACCTGCATCACTCACTGACCTGTGTGAACCCACAGCATCTGATTTGCCAGCATCCACCAGAGAGTCAGAACAGCCCTTTCCTGCTGACAGATCATATAGCCAAGAAGAAATCAATGCTGCAGAAGCTCTCCTTCTTTCATTCACTGGTTCAGCCTGTAACCCTACTGCCAGTCAACAAGACCAGGAGCTTACTATCTTCCCGTGGGGTGGACTGACAGGTACTGGAATTACACTTACCAATACTTGTCCTTTGGATAATTGGCTAATGATTTACCAGGCCCTTATCAAATCAAACAAGGTGAACCTCAAGGACCTTCCAGAATCAGGTCACACAATAGGAACAGCTTTGAGGCTCATAGATGATGGCCTGTATGCAGATGCAAAGTTATTAATATTGCAGTCTCTACCACAACAACATCAAGGTACATTGTTGTATGCCTCATCACTTTTTATTTCAAAATAATTTTACAACAATAGGCAATCGAGCATTCGGTAATCGAACTCAATCGAACTCCATCGAACTCAATCCATGAGTTCTATTGAGTTCGGCAAATGAACGCAATCGAACAACAAATTTTCTGTGAGTTTGATTTCCGAACCAATGAAAATCTAACTCAATCGAACAAAATCCGTGTTATGTGTTTAATATTGTGAGTTTGATTGAGTTCGAAAATCAAACTCATTAGAACAAAATCCATGTTATGTCAGTTTTATTGTACCAATCAAGAGTTCAGAAATCGAACGTTCGATTGCGTTCGACTGATTCCTAACTTTTTTTGTGAGTTCGATTGCCAAACTCAATCGAACTCAATCCATGGATTGAGTTTGATTGAGTTCGATTAAAAATTTGTTCGATTCGGTTCGATTGCCTACGCCAGGAACAGAGAGTTGTATTTTTACAAGTCTTAAATTGTAATATTTAATGATAATAAAAATATTATAACATAGATACATGTAGGTAGAGAAATCTAATTTAACTTTACTTTATGTTTTTCTTTCCATTTACAGTTGTGGCTGGTACCTTAGACTTGTATGGTAATGAAGGTGACTTCTTCCTAATGCTCCTACGTCCCTACCTGACAAGCACCATCACAACAACTTGCTGCCTTAATACCTGTCCATCACAAGTACATACACTCCAGTCGTTTTCAGTGATACTACCACAGCCCTCGAACCACATGAACGACAATGTGTTTTTGGATGCTCTTGATGACTGGCAGCACCCACCAGATTCCCAATGTGGAAGGAAATTCTCAAGACAGCCTTTAGAAGGAATCCCCTTCAGCGAGGATATAACTCTAGATGAAAGTGGGAATGCAAACCTGACATGGCACTGTGTTGGTGCAAGGGTGAGCAGCCCTCGTTCAATGTTTAATTTGAAATCATTTCTTGTGTTTTCAGTTGACATGCTGAGTAGGGGAAGTTTTCTTAAACTTTCAGACACACCACTTTCAATTTCCTTATTTGGAAGACGTTTTAAAACTGTATGGGGCAACACTTTGGAATGGTGGCCACTATATTTGTATATTTTATTTTAAGAATAACTGGTACATGTATGATGGGCTAAGGGAATCTACAAGGAAGGGTTCTGGAATTTGGTTTTTCTCCAGCTATGTTTCATGAGCCAATGGGATTTTCATTAAGCTTTTTAGTTTATTGTATTTAGGTCATAGGTAAAAAAGACAATCCCGAATGTTGCAATAGCCCCCCCCCCCCCCCCCCCCCCCCCAATTCAATATAAAAGTGGCAGGGGTGATCGTCGTACTTTTTAGGGGTTAATATTTGTGGTTTGGTACCGCTTAGGGGTGTTAAAATCTAAAATGACTACCATTAGAGTTCCAGTACCTTTCAAGGTATTAAGCGGGAAAACATTATGACAAGAACTAGTTTTGTCTTAGAATTGGTACCTCCTAGGGGTGAAAATAAATTGGAGCCACGCCCACAAAACAAGATTCTGGTACCTTTTACGGGTTCTTTTCAAAATTTCTGACGATCACCCCCGACCCCTTTTATATGGCCCGTGGCGCTTATTTCAAATTTCAGGTTTTCAATTGTCAATTCTGTAATTGAACCAGCTGTAGTTTTGTCAAATTTTATTTGTAGTAAGAAATCTGGAGTAATTCTGCCTTCTCTTGCTGCATACATTTGTTTTGTCTGCATTTAAGGAGAGGGGTAGGTTTATTTCATGATTCTATGGGGGCACTTATTCGAGGGGGGGGGGGGGGGGGGGGGGCGCTTATTCGAGGATTTACGGGTATAATGAAAAATTAAATCAATGATTTTTAGGTAAGAAAAAGATACAAGAATCTTTCCTCTTTAAAGGTCTACTATAAATGAGGCAAAACAAAACCATATGCATGTTTCAGTTAAAAACAAATTTATTACGTTGTGTAAAGGCTTGTACAGAATAAGTTGAAAGTACTGACATAAAAAAATGTGTTTTTCACTCACATTTGCTTGTTTTGGAACATGATGGAAGGTGCAAATAATACGACTGTAAATTATAGCTGAACCAACCTTACATTGTGCTTGGCTCTTTGGGTTAATTTTTTTCGCCCATGATATTCATTGCCCTTTAGATTATGACGGATATGATTCTTGTTGCTGCTATGCACCAGCATCTGATAGGTTTTAAATTTTGCATATAACCTTTCTGTAACAAGCATTATATAGTTTTTATCAATATGTATATAGAAGATGAATACAATTTTTAGTAGTAAAAATGTTATGTTTGTATAAAAAATAAAATCTTTAAAAGCAATGAATTTTCGTACTTTTACTGGAATATAGTTTGTCTGCCACCCTTTCCACAAAATGCCATTTGCAACAGAATCCCCCATTTAGAATTTGGAACAAAATGTCAAAACTTAAAGGGGGTGGTAGGGTACATGTACAACTTCAAACAGGGACTATAAGAAACTATCATCTTGATGTGAAGTGAAACCCAACCCCCCCCCCCCCCCCCCCGCTCTTTTTTTGCGATTGTATTAACCCAACAACAAAGAATCAGCATGTGCATTCTCTCTCAATATTTATTAGACACGCCTGAATTAACATATTAATTAGCATATTATGTGCCCATGCGCGGTTGGTCTCTTATCACACAAACCTCATGGTTCATTGGACATGGTTGTATTCACAGCTTTTGTATGGCCTCGTTGGCCCGGCTTGTAGCCTCTACAACGATGTACAGTAAACAAGACGTATGAACTCAAAGATTAAAGAAAGTGCAAGTATTCAAGATTAGCCTACTATAGCACTGATTAGCCCCCCGAGAATAAACCCCAGTTAGCCTACTGTAGCACCCCGGTTAGCCTACTATAACTCTGAGAATGATTAGCTTTCTTTTGTGGGTTGGGCTAACGTCTGATCTCATTTTGTGGTATCCATTCTAGTCATGACCGATCATGACCATAACCCAGGGCTTATCACCATCACTGGGATTCTATGGTAAGTTATAATCAGTCTTCATACAACTGGTCTGGGTAAACTCTATTTACAGAGAGTGTCCTGAAAGTTAACGAGGCATGAGGCAACTAATACCATTTGAGTTGCAAGAGGAGCAATAGATAAAGGTATTTTTCTACCAATGAGTTTGAACTGCTTAAGACGTTCATTAAAGCGTTCCACATGAATCCTTGCCTTTGCAATACGACGCGTTTCCAGTTCCTCTGCAGCGCTAAGACTTTTTCTTCCTTTCAAAATGATGGAATTTTCAATTCCACTTGGAGAGGATTAAGGAGTTCTTGCACAGTAAAACCACGATCAGCCAATACTAGATCATATGGTTTCAGATGTTTCATTAGTCCACTTTCTTTGAAGATGCGGACATCATCAATATCCCCCTCGAACAAATCAGACACAAAACATGCACCGCCATTGGGGGTTACTGCGATGAGACACTTGAATGTGTTGGTGTGCTTGTAGGAAGAGAAAGTGTTCCCTTGCCTGGCAAAATTCCTGGAACATTCCACTCTAAACTCAGTACAGTCAACAATACACCGTATTTTCCTCATGGTTTTGAAGACTTTGGGGAGGAACCTGCTGAGTTGAGCTCTCTGCGGAAACATGAATATTTGCATGTCCTTAAACGTTACATACATCAGCTGGATGAAGGTTGTGAAAAATCTGCGCACATGGGATTGTTCAATTTTCCTTTCTGGGGTACTGAGAAGAGCTGCAAGAGTCTTGAGAGTAAATCCTCTTCTCAGTCTCAAAAGGCAAATAAAGAGTTTTTCCCTTGTCGAAAACTCACTCTTTGGGCCAGTTCTTGCATTTTCCGTTGCAGGGCAATCCTTACTGTTCCAATAGTTAATGGTCTCCAAAGGACAAACATCGTCAAGAAAATCATGCATAACCTCGAACTGCGGAGGTGTGAGGCAATGAAGTGTTTAGTAAGACCTGGATCTCGCACGATATTTTCGTAAGATAGAGTACTTACGATTTTGGTAGCCTTTATCGTGGTGGAAACTTCGTTTTTCAAAATCATGGTCTCGACCTTTGCTGATAACTCGTATTTTGAATATAAAGTCTGAGAGCCTTGATCTGTAACCAGCTTTCCTGTAAGGTTCTCATACACGTGTGTACGCGTCACATCACATTCATCGATTGTAGATTCGTTGTTAACATGTAAGCTTATTTCGTCTGTATCGCCCGTTCTAGATTCGATTAACTCGTCCTCGTCAGTTGGTAAGTCGTTCGATTGTTCGCCACAGTTCTCGACGACTACCTTTGCTTTCTTTTCCACTGGCTCCGCTCTTGATTTTGGGGCCTTTCTCTTCGGAGCACATGCTCGTCTCGCTTGTGCTGGAGTAAAATTTGCCTTCAGCGGATCAGGAAATTCGGCCGTGGGGCCTTTTTCTCCGGGCCAGTGAAGAGCACAAATGTAGGTGTTTCTGGAAATGCTTTTCTCAGTAAATGATTCCCGCGAAACAAGCCAGTAGCCAACGTCTACACTTCGCAATGTCTTGCGACGGTTTTGGAAACGGTAAGAAGGCTTTCTTCCCCGATTCCTGCACCTCTTTGAGGGATTTCGGCCACTTATCTGGATATCTGGAGTCCGTTTTGCACTCTCCCCAACAGCAGTGTTTAGTACTAACCATTCCTCGTCCTTCTGGAAAGCAAAGCCCATGATTTCACCAATTTTTTCGTTTTTTTGTTTCACTGTCGCCGCTCTCGCACATACATTTGCCTTTCACAGATCGCAATGTTTGTCTGAGTCCGTGCGGGGGGTCTCATGTGGGTCTCATGTGACAAAACCTATTTTTAGTAATAGGGCGCAGCGCTATTGGTATGAACATGGAGAGAAAAATTCAAAATATTTCTTAAATCTTGAAACCAATAAGATCAGGAGGACATCAATTCGTCGACTGTTTAACGCTGATGGAAAATTAATTCTAATTCAAAACGATAATGAAAGAACTTGAAGATTTTTACAAATCACTTTATAAGAACCAAGATTCAATTGATAGCGACCAAAATATCCCAGATTTTCTCGATAGCAACCACATTCCTAAATTAAGCGACGATCAGAAAAATCTCTGTGAAGGAAATTTATCAAACACTGAGTGCTTCAACGCCCTGTCAAAATTTCAAAATGGTAAAACACCGGGAAACGATGGATTGACACCTGAATTCTATAAAAAATTCTGGAATCTCCTTGGCCAACTTATGACCGACTCCTTGAATTTTTCTTATCAACACGGAGAATTATCAAACTCACAAAAACAAGCAATAATAAGACTCATAGAGAAGAAAAACAAGGATAGACGTTATATTAAAAATTGGCGACCTATCTCCTTGTTGAATGTCGATACTAAAATTGCTTCCAAAGCTTTAGCATTGAGATTAGAAAAAGTATTGCCACAAATTATCAACGAAGGTCAATATGCATACGTCAAAGGTAGAAATATCTTCGACGCCGTTCGGTCAATTGATGACATCATGGAATTTACAAGAATCAATCATATACCTGGGTTAATGGTCGCAATAGACTTTGAAAAAGCATTCGACTCCATAAGTTGGAATTTCTTGTCAAGAGTATTAAAAATCCTTTAATTTTGGTGAGTCCTTTATCAAATGGTTTTCTGTTTTTTATTCAAATATTTCCAGTTGTGTCACGAATAACGGTTTTTCGACACCACTGTTCAAAGTTGAAAGAGGTGTTAGGCAAGGAGACCCGTTGTCACCGTATCTTTTTATTATAGTATTGGAAGTACTTTTAATTAAAATCCGAAATGATCCTCATATAAAAGGCATTAGAATTGACAACACAGAGACAAAACTGGAAGCCTTTGCGGATGACCTAACAACGTTTCTGTATGATAAAGCCTCCTTTGAACACCTGTCCAGTACACTAGGACTATTCGAAAAGTGTTCAGGCTTGAAGTAAACAAAGACAAAACGGAGGCCTACTGGCTTGGCAGCAGTCACAACTGTAAACAAAACTTGGGTATAAAAACTATTAATGAACCTATGAAGATCCTAGGAGTTTATTTCACGTATAATCTACGTCTAAAACAAGAACTTAATTTTGACACAACACTAAAATCTTTAAAGAAAACCTTGAATAACTGGCAATGGAGAAATCTCACAATATTTGGTAAGATTCAAATTATCAAAACATTTGCAATGCCGAAACTCATGTTCCGTGCCTCCGTATTAATTCTAGACAAAGAAATTACAAAAAAAAAAAACTCTGTTATGTTTTAATTTTTTATGGAAAGGAAAGGATAAAATCAAACGCCTAGCTCTAATCAGCGAATACAAAGACGGCGGACTGAAAATGCCTCACGTTGAATCTGCAATTAAAACCCAGAGAATTATGTGTCTTAAAAAGTACATAGAGAACTACTACAGTCCATGGAAACTTATTCTCTCGCGTCTTCTTAAAGACTACGGCGATAAACTCCTTCTTCACTGTAACTATAATATCGCTGACCTACCAAAACAACTTCCTAAATTTTACCGCGAATGCTTCGAAGCTTGGGCCACAGTAAATGCCAGACAGATATCCTCGCGCAACCACATTATGAACCAAATACTATGGAACAATCAACATATGCGTATCGGCGACAAACCTCAATTCTGTAAAAAGTCATATATGGCTGGAATCGTACAAGTAAAGGACATCCTCTTTCCAAACGGAAAATTAAAACCTTGGGACTTCTTTTAGAGCAAAAGGACTGAACCTGAATAATTATTTATTGATATTTGGTCTAGCAAAAGCATTTCCAGATTCTTGGAGACTCTTGTTAAAGTCATGTACTTTACACACGGTCAGAGCACACCGCCACAAACTTTGATTTAACAGAATTTATCTTACATTCTAATAATGAAGACATCAGTCTAAATCAGCTCACCAGTAAAAGATTGTACTGGAGTCTTGTAGAGCAAATACGCGTTTATCCCACCGCAAGATTAAAATATGACTCCTTATTTAATGACCAATATATTGACTGGAAACAAATATATTTAATTCCACACAAAGTGACTCTAGACATAAGAACAAGAATGTTTCAATTCAAATTACTCAATCGGTATAATATATACCAACAAATTGTTATACAAAAATTAAGCTGGCTGAGACTGCGCTTTGCACGTTTTGTGGAGAATCCGAAGAATCCCTCGAGCACCTGTTTAGTTACTGTAAATTCAGTAAAGACTTCTGGATACAAATTATTAACTGGTTGAAGAATTTTAACATCAAAATTGGTACATTAAACGATATTGACATTATGCTTGGCTATACCAAAGTTATACCACATTGGACACTTGTTAACCATATTCTCATTGTTGGTAAACAAATAATCTATTATAATCGGCTTAGAAAAACAAAGCCAGCCTTACCTCAATTAATAGCCAAGCTTAAATATATTGAATACATCGAACATTCTATTGCTAAGAAAAAAGGTAGACTAACATTTCACCCAACAGAAGTGGGAAATGTTAAAGTTTAATGAAACAACTACTAAAGTAAAATATATTAAACCGCCTAATTGATGATGAGGCGCAAACTACTAGTAAGTCTTATAGTTGTGTAAGGAAGTACAGGTAGGAAAGGTGTAAGTAATTGTATCGTAAGTGGTGTAAGTAAACGTATTGTAATAATACTTATTAAGTAGTGCAAGTAATTGTATTGTAAGTACTGTAATGAAGTAATTGTAAGTAAACGTATTGTAATTAAGTAGTGCAAGTAATCGCATTGTAAGTAGTATAAGTGTATTGTAAGTAGTCTAAGTAATAGTATTGTAAGTATTGTTCTGTGTTGCAATTAAAAAAAAAAAAAAAAAAAAAAAAGCTTGTTATATTAACCCGCTATATATAGTTAAACTTTAGCTTAAAGTTCAAAGTTGCATCCAGAAACAAAGAATACAAACAATGTAGAAACCAGAGGAAATAAAAATAATGTTTGTCTGCAAGCTACAAAATGTATCAACATTTCATCTTTACAGGCATCTATTAAAAGAGGCATATCAGCAATCCTGTATTTGCCAGTGCAATATATCACAACTTAAAAGAACATGACATTAATTTGGCTGCAAGTATTGTCATTCCACTGTAAAGATTGCTCTTAATATTATTTCGTTGCAAACTTGTAGTAACGTCAGTGCTTTTCGGTGCCATTGACAAGGATTCAATTCAGACTCACTGGTCAAAAAAAGTCTCAGTTCACTTTACTAGTTAATATGACATCTATTGTAAATACCGTAAAATTCCGAAAATAAGCCCTGGGGCTTATATTTTTCAAGGGACTTTTTTGAGGGGCTTATAAAACTCAGTAAAACTGATTGAAACAAAACTGAAACAAGGAAAGAGGACGTAAATATATCAAACACGAGAGACAGTGTTTCATCCGATTTCCACACACCGAGAAGAGAGTTGAAAATACGCGCAGTGGAGTATTTTTGACGAAATTCGAGGTGTTTAGATAGCCGATGAAACACTGTCTCGAGTGTTATTTTGATATATCTTCTCAATGGAAACAAGGCTAAGGAGTAAACGGAGAAATAAAATCGTAAAGTTTGTTTTTAACTTGATGAATTATTAATGAGTTTGAGAAGGTAAATTAACCGCCGTTAAATAACGAATATGGAAAGCTGACGTTTTGGTTTTGAGCGTTAGCCCTTTCGTCTGAGCCAAGGGGGACGTGAGCTTTCGCAATTAACTACGACTGTTAATTTACCTTTAGCAACTTCAAGTTGATAATCAACTATGTCCTTGATGTACTTTGCACACAGCTATTACTGCATGTTAAAAACCAGGAGCCCATTGTAAAAACCTATCTTTATATTATTATATCAATATATATTTCATAATTCTAACTAATTTCAGCTGCTCTTATTATTTTAATTTACGAGTTTAAGTGTCGAGCAAATTACTGTAATTGTAGTTATGAGTACAACTCATTCACGAAAATTTAATCAGACCTAAAATACCATTTATTTACATAAAGTAAAGACAATACTTTTGTCATTGGTGGGAGACGTGGTGGCCTAATGGTTAGCGCGTTGGACTCCGGTCTGGGTTCGAGCGCTGGCCGGGGTGACTGCGTTGTGCTCTTGGGCGAGACACTTTGCTCTAATAGTGCCTCTCACCGCCCAGGAGTATAAATGGATACCAGCGAAATGTTAGAACAACCTGGCAAAAATGCTGGGGGTTGACTAGCATCCCATCCAGGAGAGTAGCTATACCCCTAGTCACTTCATGCTATGGAAACTGGAGTCGAGCGCCGACCTTATAAGCCGCCTAGGCTTGCAGTCAGACTTTTTAAAGGTTAAAACCTTTAAACGTTTGTTGTTATACAAATGACTATAGACTGTAAGTTGTACTTGATGAATATACTTAACTCTAATACTCTAATAACTTTTCAACTTTCTAAGAGGATAAGTTTCCATTCCAGTCAAACATGTCAACGTTTGTCCCTGAGCTACATGCTCTAGCATTTTAGCGGCTGCTTTCTGTTTCTTGATCCATCTGTTTGTCACCGTGGAGGAAGCTAGTCCAGTTAACCTGTAAAAACAACATCAAACAACAAAATTAATATGAGCTTTATGATAGATAAAGGCTTTTATGTTTCGGTCGCAAGGTGTTTCCGTTAGATTAAACCACATTACCGGGCGGTTAATTTAGGTTACTTGATTCTTTCCTTAACGTAACAATACCTGGAAGTCAAGGGCAGATATAAACTGGACTATCTTGTAATACAGGCATTTTAAGTTTGAACTCCACGTGAGGCAAGATCTCAAGAAAAAGTTTTCACTTCCTCTCCTCGTGGAACAAGTTAAGTACATTCTTATTTCTATTTCGCACCCCACCCCCCCCCCCCCCCCCTCCCTACGGGCCTGGGGACGAACAGTACCCAAAACTTGTCTTTTCGACTGCGAGACAATCAAGAGTTTTAATCCTGACGTAGTGATTTTGGAGTTAGGATCTGATGATTTAAGACATTTAACAGCCGAAGAAGCACGCCCTGAGACGGTCGGCTCGGCCTTAGCAGATTTGGTTATCCACCTCTTCGAAGTCACGAATGCAAGGAAAATATTCGTATGCCAGATCCTACATAGAACAATTTATCCTCGACCTTCCTACAATATAGACGTTGATAAACTCAACAAATACCTAAAAACAGTTATCAATGACATTCCTAACGCACGCTATTGGCGTCATCGTGGCATGCTTTTGCCATCACAAGACATTATTGCCGCGTAGTTATCGCGTAGTTATCGCGGGGCTGTTTCTAGTATAATGTGCGCCCTACTTTCATATATTAGTTATTATATTGAGCAGCGTCTTGTGCCTTTGTATGCGATACCGAGTTTCGCCTCGGTTTTTGCCAGCGTTCTGGTTTTAATGTTTTACTTTTACCAGCGTTCTGGTTTTAATGTCTTACTCTTACCAGCGTTCTGGTTTTAATGTCTTACTCTTACCAGCGTTCTGGTTTTAATGTCTTACTCTTACCAGCGTTCTGGTTTTAATGTCTTACTCTTACCAGCGTTCTGGTTTTAATGTCTTACTTTTACCAGCGTTCTGGTTTTTACGCTTACTTTGCGAGCTTGTCTCGCACATTGCCAGCGTTCTGGCTTCATTATGTTGACATGACTGAGCTTGGCCTCAGTTTTTCCCAGCGTTCTGGTTTTTCTATCGGCCACTCTCCCTATAGTGCATTACTTTGCGGCGGCTTCATTGCCTGCCATTTGCACTGGGACAGTTAATGCTCACAGTAGCTATCCGATAGAGTTATTTTAATTGCATTATGAGACAAGGCATTTCTCTTACACTGCGTAATTAAAGCACTTGCACGTGGTTCTCCACGTTTTTCGCCGTTTTAAGCCTAAGTGTGTATTCCATGCCTGCTTCTTTTCCAAATAGTATGCAGCCGAGACGTAACAGACGAAATATACAAGCCATACAAGCTCCAGCTCCGGCTCCAGCTGAGGAAGAACCCCGTCCGGCGAAGAGAGGACGTAAAGGCAAATTTACTATGAGCACACTGGCTTTACGTCTTATTTTACCACATCTTTGTTGAAAAGTAGCTACACTGTTATCGTCATATATCAGATCAAATAACACTTTTACATATCATATCATAACTTTGTAAAGGAACTTACTCGGGTCTACACCTGAAAAATCCGGTTAATACTACCCCCAAAACCCCCCACCCCTCCCCAAGAAAATTAAGTCCCTCGTATCTTAGACACAATGTTAAAAAAACACACGACTCGGCCCGTTTTGATGTTCACTCGACACTTACAGAGCTAGTGTAATGGTTAAGGAACTTTTGATCTCATTAGACGAACTGCCACAAGGTATCTTATTTGCAAACCCCCGCCAATAATGAGTGCCTCCTCGCAACTTCATCCCTCTACTCCAAAGTGCTCCCCTCTGATTAGTTTAGACAGTGCATATTTCATTAATTTTTTATTGTTGAGGGCAAAATTACTCCGAAGATCGCCCGAAGACCTCCAAATATTCCAAAAGTGACCCGAAGACTCCGGATGATTTCCGAAGATGACTCGAATCCTTCCGAAGTTGACCCGAAGATATCCGAATATTTCTGAAAATGTTCTCCAAAGATTTTAGGGAACGTGATCGAAAGGTCAGCAAATATTTCCGATAGTCTCCCGAAGATCACCCGATGTCTTTATCACCCTTATTTTGCCCCTTATGTTATTACCAAGTAATCTCATGATTCCTTGTAAATTTAAGGATTAATATCACTTGTGTTTTAAGAATTTGCAAATTGCTCTCGTTGTACTATTTCAACAAACTTCTGAAAACATAATATTAATCTTTAATTTTACTCAGCCCCAAGCGATTTCCTATACTTAGCCAGCGAGAAACCCTTTTTATACATGACATATTGGATATATAAAGCAAAGGAATTCAATGGAAGTCTTACCATGAACTATACTCCACATATTTTCAACAAGAGCTTCACACTGTCTTTCCCAGCTGAAGTGCTCTTCATAACATGTCCGCAATCTTTGAATCTCTTGAAGTCGCTCTGCTCTGTCTTTCTGTCGGACACCAGCAATTCCCTTCGCCCACTCTTCAGGGTCCTCAGATTCTACCACAAATGATTTGCCTAATGGTAAGGTGTGCAGTGCATCTCCAAATCCCGAGTTACCACTCACAAGAATGGGAAGACCAGCAGACAAGGCTTCCAGCGCAGTCAACCCGAATCCCTCCGTCCTGGACGGCATGATGGCAAGATCAACCTCGCAAAACAACTCCTTCAATCTTTCCTTGCTTTGCACAAACTTTCTGACAGTCAGCTGATTTCTCGAAATACCACTCTGTAGTAGGTTTTCTGCGACTGCTTCCTGTTTTCCATCAGGTGCGCCTACAAAGATCAGACGGTAAGAGCTGTCTTTCAGTTCAACTATTGCTTTAGCAGCAATGTCGTATCCTTTGAGACTGAAGTCTTCAGGATCACCACGACCAAAGGTTAACACCTTAAACGTGTCACTCTCGTTTGCAGCTTGCTTTATGACTGCAAATTCACTGAATGTGCCTGGAGTCAGCTGAATTATGTCTTGGTGTTTTTCGCACGAGCGTAGGTAAGAAGAGTAGGCCTCCGTCAACTTGGGTCCAACTGCCACAACAAGATTTGCCAATTTGCACAAGTCTACTTCTGTTCTGTTTTTCTCCTCACCTTTGGAAATGGCTCTAGGATAGTCTTTGTGCATTCCGAGTTCTTCAGGAGCAGTATGAACTACTTGTACCCACTTGCAACTGTGCGACTCTCTGATGACTTGAGCCTGTTACCAAGCTTCCCTCCATGACCCAGTACGATGTCAATGGCAAGGTCATTTGGTGGGAAGCTCAGCCAGTCAAGGGAGTCGTAGCCTGGGCGACTTTCTGCTTCTCTAATGGCAACATTGTGACTTCTAGCGGCCCTCTTCTCTTCTTCACTACAGGCAAATTGTGGCACTAAGAGAGTGACTTCAACTTGCTTGTGTTTCGCCAATAGTGTGGCAAGCTGTCTGTTTATGGTTGATAAGCCACCCATAGATGAACTCCACTCACTGGCCAAGAGAGTAACTCTCAATGCTGTGTCAGACGTCCCTGGGTTACCTTGTGCTGGTGGACCGTGTGATGTGTCGACTATGGTGGAAGGAGACGACTCCTACAACAGAAAAAGATGACTTTAAAAACTAAACACGCAATAAGTAACCAACAGGCAAACAATACAACTGCAAGATCCTTTATCAAGTAGCTTCTAAACGACTACTTTTACAGAGGTAATACAATTTAACTGGCCACTCAGTTCAAATGTTTTACCGGAGTTACAACTTGACCTACAACAGCTTAACACAACCCCTTACATGTACCAACTGTAGGTAACATAACAGCGATGGCCACTTCTTGTAAACGCAGATCATTTTACACATAATCACACAATAGAATGATTTGACATCTCACAATGTTTAAGAACACAAGACCAGGACCAAAGACCATCACATATTTTATATTTATTAAAACATGAATCTCACCTGGCTTGTTCTCTTCAACAACCATTTCCCCAGTCCGTGGACGGTGAGTACTTTATCACAGGGTTTCCTCTTACAGATCAGTTGTTGGTCTTGTTTTATTTCACGGAGGTGGAAGCATTTCTCGTGTGTGCATGAGATTGTGCCGTGGCTAGAACACGCTTGACCAACCTCTTCTGTCTGTTGATGACAGTAGGGGCATGCTACACAGAACTTATACTGCAGTCCACTCAGGTATGGCAGCTCCTGTGACAAATCTTGTAAAGTTTTCTCCACAAACTCACACACAAGTGTCGCTAGTTCTGCTGACGTCTCCCTTGAAACCTGCTGACTTTGTGTTCTTTGCCTTAGGACAATCTTGATGAATCTTGTCTTACAAATAAGAACAAAATCGTGAATTTGCTTTCCAATAACAAACCATGCTCCATTTTGGTACAGGGTAGGATGCTCATCCATGGACCAAGTCTCGCAACACCAACGAATGGACCGCGAGACAAGCAGTGGGAAGAGACCATGAGGTACAAACCCATGGACAAAGTGGAGATACAACGAGCAAGGATCAGTGGGTGATGGCTCCATTTTACAAATGCTATCAGGTGACGACGTAAGTTGAGCTGGTACAAAGTACTTTATATCAGCTGGGGAGGGTGAGAACTTGGCGATCAAACCAAACCGCTCCATCATGTCCAAGATGTCTTCTTTGATAATGCCTTGCTGATAAAATCTGGAGAAAAACGTGATCAACAAGTTCCAAGCTGAGGATGCCGTTTCTCTCCAGTTCCTGCCAGTACTTAGCATACACAGGATCCTAAAAATATAACAATAGTAATAACAACCACATAAATTTTATTGGCAATCACAACTTTACATGCATGGTAGTCCCCTTTTAATGGTGAATGCTTTTATTTTATATCCATAAAAACGCAAATTCTGGAACATCTCTTTACGTTAATTAATTACAGATTGACGGATGGTCTCTTACAGACTTTCACAGAAGATGGAAAGCTTACCGAAGCTTGCAAAATAGATAACTGTCACTCACCTAAACCAGAACTCATTACAAGGAAATGTACAATGCGGCTCACAATACTTTACACCTTCCCGTCTTCTTTGGCATTCTATTACAGCTAGACCGATGATGCGTATAAGAATGATTAATGTAAACCAGTAAAGTATTTATCAATGAGCATGACGTTGAAATCTATTCCCATGGCAATGTGAAAAGAGGTCAAACGTACCCTAGTTTTGACGTTTTGAGGCTAATAGCTTGGCAACTACTCGGTGAAGGATTTTGTTTTTGATTTATTTTTGCCCAATCAACAAAACACACATTTGTGTAAAGTTCTAAAGTATCATGTCCGGGGTTGAGCCACATTATAAAATTGTCTTTAATATCGTTTAGACGTTTACATGTACATTACTGATGTAGCTGTGATAGACTGCCCAGGATGGTCCGACGTATTATGAGACGATGAAACAATATGATTATTTTCTGATATGTCAGCCTGAATATCGTATTGCATGTGTCATACACAGACAAATGTATCACATTCATTATGAGCTTGTTTTCCAAGCAAAATAGCTCATAACCAAAGTAATGATATCATACCCTAAATGCCAGGTGTTAGCCAAATCAGTACTAAACATACAAACAGTTGTAGTTTCATATTTTTCAGTTAAACAGAGACTAAGGGTGCGTTCGATTGAATTTATTCCGGAATAATTAAATTAAGAATAAATGGGAAACACACATATAATATGAGGGTTCTGGCGCAGCAGTTTACATTTTGTTCCCTCATCGCTGAAAGCCGTTTTGCACTAAACTCGGCTCTAAAATGTCGCCGAGTTTAGTGCAAAACGGCTTTCAGCGATGAGGGAACAAAATGTAAACTGCTGCGCCCAGAACCCTCATATTATATGTGTGTGCGCGAGAACAAAGAGAGCAAATAACGCAAACAAAGAAGTGAGCAAAGCGTGTCCAAGGACTTTAAGCCAAGCCAAGCGAGCGATGTGCCACAGAAAATAATCTCTGTTGAAGATAATTTGCAAATAATTTATTATGAGTGATCGAGCGAAAATGAGCTGGAAAGTTGTTCATCAAGAGCTAAAAAAAGCACCATTCTGCCAAGAACGACAAATGATTGTGAAGGCGCTGTTATGTCTTGAATGCAATCATTGCTGGCGTGACGGCCTTTGTGCGTGGTGTTATGAAGCGAATTTTAATCACTACGTTTTGCCGGATATTAATGAACACATCGATCTCGGACCCTTCGTCAAGGTGTGCGACGATCTAGGGCACGAGCGCGATTGAGTCTGCTTGAGGTGTACAAAAAATCCAAGCGGGTTTTGTTGTGGAGCAAGTAGCTGTCACAGATGTGAAACCAGAACTGGGGGTTTTCTATGTGTGTTGATATTTCGATTATGTAAAAATCACGAGCCGCCCCCGCATTGATTGATGACATATTATTGTTTCAACAATATCATGCTCGGTCAAGCAGGGAAACTCCCATTGACGTCACACACCGAATTTTTCAACTTCTGAGCCGTTTTTGAGAGCAAAAAACGCCAAAAAGTTTCGTTTTTATTCGCTAGATCGGGTTAGGGGGCATGTTAAAGTGAGCTGTGAAGAGGGGGAAGAAATTCACCCGTAAAATTCCTTTGGGCTTCAACATTCCAAAAGGCTTATGAAATTCTGATCCGTCACCGATTTTTTTTCTCAACTAAATTTTTTTTTTTCAGATTTTTAAAAAAACGGTGGCGTAATGGAATGTGGTGGCGAAAAGGAATGTGGTGTTCCTTGTTGATTACACACGATATTTTAAGACCGGTCGTCCGCCTCGTGCATGGCCAAAATTATCTCTCTTGCAATATTTCGCACTTCTTTTTGCCACGAAGGCGTAAAATATTCGTTTACAAGTAGAAAGAGAGTTTGGAAAGCAACTATCATGATTTTATAATATGCAGATAACATTTATGTTTTTTAATTTTAATTCGACCCGCGACAAGGTTTTGCAACAACAAAGTCACGCGTGACAGTAACGCGTTATCTTTTTTTTATAACACTCAGAGAGATTTTCGTGTTTTTCCTCTCAAAGTTCAGTTCAAATTTGCGCTGGACGCCGCCAGTTTTTTTCGAAACTCTTGCCGAATCTGGCTTTTTATCTTTTCAAGATCCGGCGGGCGTGACACGGTTTGTTTTTTCGTGAAGTTTGAGCGCAAAGTATCTTTGATTTCGCGATATTTCTGCATTTCACGTGTAATTTGTTTGAATTCTGTGTCGGAAACATTGTTATTTTCAAGGGCAGTGGACACAAAGCTTTTTATTGAGTCATGCTTTGCAAGGGCCAGGGCTTGAATTTTCGTGTGTTTATTAACTTTTCGTTCAAGCTTCTTATTAATAGCAGACAGGCCCGTGGAAGCAAAACCTGATAGGGCCGCGATTCCAGCCAAAGGTGCCCCTATCACAATTCCGACACCAGTAAGTGAAGTTGCGACAGCCCCGGAAGACAGAAAGGCTGACACAGCGCCGAGAGAGACCACGGAATAGTGAATCACTTTCCGAGCCTTTTTGTATTTTTTCAACACAAGCCTGTAATGCTCTGCCTCATCGGCAATTTTTTTCTCAATTACACTTATTTCAGTTAGCCGGAAATTCTCGGCAAGGCTTGGATAAAGCTGTGTTGATCCCAGTTTCTGCACTGGCGTGGAGTGACGTAAGTTATCAGGTTGTGAAGGTAGCTGTGGATAGAGAATTTGTGTTTCAGATTCATCGAAAGCCGGGGCACTCGGTAAGACATTTGCCGAAGACATTTGTCGTATAAAATGGAAATTAACTTATTTCTAATTCAAATTCAAGCGGTGTGTCGATGAATTCAAACAGTTCATTGTTTTCATCTCTGACCGAAAGGGTCACACTGTTTACAAATTCACCTGTCGAAGCGGCGCGAAATACTTCTTGCGTCTGTTTGTAGTGGACTTTTTCGTAAGGACGCCCTCTTATGTCAAATCGCGCAAGAATATTTGAAGGTTTTCCGTTGTATAAATTTTGCTCTCGATCCATCAAGTCACAGTGGATTAGATACGTAGAAGGTGTATTAAACCGCTTGACATATTGCACAAACGCCAAGTCTCTTGAGACGCCTAACATGTTTGCAAGATTGCGATCAATTTTGATTTTGTTCATATATGGAGAAATAACGAGCTGCCCGACTGGTGTGAAGGTTTCAGTGGGTAATTCTACGTCTTCATTTTTAAAAACTTTTGGCAGCTCTTTCGCCAGATATTCGACTGTATAATGCCCCTGAGGGAAACTACGGCTTATTTCGTTCCCGTCCCTTTTTGTGAGGAATATTTTCCCACTGTGCTTAAGTGTTTGGAAACTGTTGTAAAGTGAGCAGCTTAGCAGCCTTACATAATTTGGTTTTCGCAGGGGCTGATTGAAATAGACGGTGTGTTCATTCGAAGGCGCAACGATCGTAAGCACAACCATTTTATGTATTGAAAACAAAAAAAAGTTCAATATAAGTTGCGATGGAAGCTCTATTGAAGTGGACGCAAACACCCGAAGCTCTCAGAATCTCGCAAGACGCAAAAGCTAAAGCGTTGGGAAAGTTTAAACAAAAATACCCAAATGCCGACATGAGCAAGTTCACGATAGAAGCTTACTTTGATTCTAAAAAAGACGCAACGGCAGACGTGCTTTTCAAAGAAGGGCCGGGCTCTCTGCTGAGCGTATCTGACTCAGACAGTAAGTACTGGAGTGAAGAAATGAAAAACGCCCTTGGTTTGGGGGATTTTCCTGTCCAGTTAACACTCAGGCGAGGAGAGGTTTTGCCGATTCCCGCAGTCGGTTTCACAGACACGGCACCGAGTTTGAAGAAGCTTTTCAACGCAGATTTTCCCATTTATGTTACGCCGGATGAATATTTCACGACAACATTCCGGGAAATCTTTCAAAAAACAAAGTTAGAACACACGGCAGGGGCGGAGTCAAAAAAATGGTTGGCAGCCCCGAACATGAGTTATTGGCCACAGCAGCTGAATTTTGCAGTCTGGTGCGCATCAACAGGATGTGGGATTTCACGTGAAATATTTGACAAGGGCAGCGCAAGCCTGTCGCTTCCTGTTCAGGTGAAAGCTTTTTACCTCTTTCACGTTTATTTCACCGTAAGGCGAATATTGTACCAGCTGGGTGGTATTCAGAGCATAAGCGCTTTGCCTGAAGATCCGACCTTCAGCCAGAAAAACAACCATTACGACGTAGCTTCATACAAAAGGCTGTGCAACGAATTCGGAGTTGACCCGTCGAGTGATTTTCGCTTCACACACGGTGCTAACCACGGGCTGGGGAGCGTTTATATTTACGTCTCAAACGCCGGCCCAATGAAAACAGGAATGGCTTACCCAGGATACGACAAGTTCAGCGATGAGGGCGGCGCCGGAAGCAAGGGCAACTTGATTTATTACATCGAGCCTGACGATATTGCTAATTCTCAATTCGATTGGTTCGCACCAAACACAGCGCCAGGCTTGACACAGGTTGGAATGTCGCGCGTAAACCAATCAATCGAGGCGTTCGTTTACTGCGTCTTGGGCGCGCAGGTGAACGTGCGAAGCAGCATTCTGGGCAGCGGAGGTCGAGCGAAAGAAGCCCAGAGCGAGTTTCTGGTCTTGTTGGAAGACGCAATAAGGCAGCCGGACCTGTCCAAGAGTGTGCAACGGTATCAGCTGGCGGTTGACGAGGCTAAGGTTAGGCTGAATCTCGCGGTGTGCCCGGGCGCCTGGCTGATGCCCGCGCGCTTGGTGATCAACACAGAGAGCACAGTGGGCTACAACAACCGGTTGATGCAGGCAACGAAGGAAATGAAGCTGGGGATCAATGATGGTGTTAACACGGGAACAAAAAAAGTGGGCGTTCCCAACATGGCTGGAGGGCCGTCCAAAACAAATCGTCCAAATAGTCACCCCTCAAATCCAATACACAAAGCCGCGGTTGCCACCCAGTCCGGAAAGAAAACAGCGCAAAGTCCAGCGAAAAAAGAGCCACCACACCCAGACACCCCGAGTGTCGTTTCGACTGGCGACACGAGTGACAGTCACGAAACAAACAAAATCTGGCTCATAGCTGGGCTGGGTTTGGGCGTTTTTGCGCTTAGCCGCGCTTGGTAGTGCGCTCGATGAGAAAGGCGGCAACCGCGAGAATCAATAGCCAAGCGTTTTTGCCGAGAAAGGAAATCACCTGGCCGGCCGTGCGAAACACAAAGCTGGCGATCGAGCCAAGAAGACCTGGCAAAAGGGAGCCAAATTTTTTCCCCAGTTCTTTCAAACCATTGCCAATCCCGGTGGCAACCGATTTCAGACCATTTGAGAGAGAGGAGAGGATAACACCGATTGTGGCGCCAACTGCAAGGAGAACAGCAGTCACGGTGAAGCCGTATTTTTTGAAAATCGCTTTCACCTTTTCTTTGAGCGACAAACCTTCCTCAAGCTGTTCTCTCTCGTTTTCAAGTGCGGCCAGCTGCTCTCTTCTTTCAATAACTTTTTCACGGGCTTGCTCTCTGACAGCAGGCTCTTCATTTTCGTTATTTGCGATCTGCTCATCTTCAACGATTTCTTGACGGACTTCTTCAGCTTGTTGCTCGTTTTGCTCAATGAGAACCTTCCTCTCTGGTCCGAGAGTTTTCATGTCCGTTTTTGATATTTTTGTGTTTAATGTCTTTCCATCGGCTTTGAAAAGCACGGTTTCGCCCCTGCTTGGACCTATGACGACAACTTTCCCAGGATGTTTTTCTTTTGAAACTACAAGGGTTAAAAATTTTCCATCTTTACCATATTCAGGATACTTTTCTTGAAGCGTCGAATTTGCCAGCGTGATTTTTGAAGTATCAGGGTTCAAAACACTCCCTGATGGAGTCCCCTCGATGAAAGAGGTTTCAGCAGTCCCGCCATGCTCACGATGCCCGCCGGACATTGTGGTCATCGGATGCTGTTCGCCCGAAGGTCTGGGCGTTGATGCGCCCCCAGGTTGAAAGGGCCTCGTTGTGTCAGCATCACCGCCTTTATCGGCAGCAGCCCCGGGTTCATCAGGATCGACCTCTGGAACGGGCTCATATCCTCCTCTCGACATACTTATTTTTTATTCGCAAAATAGTTTTACTAACATATATTGAACATTATTTTATCTTCAAATAATAACATGGCTTCCGTGAGCGAAAGATTCAGACCGACCTTCGAAGAGAAAACTTCGCACGCCCTCAAGGCCGACAGGGTCCGGCACCGGGCCACCTTCAACCCGAACAAAGCCTCGCCGGGAGAAACCGTGTATGTGGCTGTGCCCAAGCTTGAAGAGGGGGTGGTGCTCGCCCCCGGCTCGTTCGCCCTTGTATTCGATTTGACCGTCAGCGGGCACGCTGACAACTTCCTCGTGAACAATGTCGCGCGGGCGCTGGTCTCAAGGCTGGTGGTCAAGTTTGCTGGAGAGATACTGCAAGACACCAACGCCATCGACATCTACAAGCTCTATGAAGACCTTTTCCTTCCCAAGGCCCAACGGGCCAACATGTTCCTCGAAGGAATACAGAGCGAGGCTTTATGCAAAATACGTTCAAACTCGGGGGACAAGAAAACTTCAGGCGTTGACGCGGAAAAAAAGCTGAACAGCGTTTATGGCAAAAAATACCGAATCCTGCTGGGCGGGCACGAAATCTTAAAAAATCACGGCGTTTTCTTCCCTCGTTCTCTGGCCGACGAGCTTGTCTTCGAGCTCACGCTTTCTCCTGCGAATGTTGTAGTGAAGGGCTCGGACGCGAACGATCTGGCTTATGAGCTGACGAACATACAGCTCGAGTACGAGGCTCTCCACGACAAGGGCCTGGCCCAAGAGGCCCGAAGTACATATCTCAATGGCAAAGCGTTTCTGTATGACCACGTCACCCACCATAAAATGATCACGATCAATAAAAGCGCAGACTCTGTCATCAACGAGAGCATCAACATTCCTCGCCGCTCCATGAAAGGCATCCTCTTTCTCTTCTGCGAGCCTCACACCGGCGGCGCAAGGGACTCGGAAAAATTTGAAAACCCCGACATCACCAGTGTGAAGGTGACCGTGAACGGCATTCCAAACAAAGTGTACAGCCAAGGAATTGAAGGGCGCGACCTGTGGGATGAGGTTTACCGGCATTTCGGTGATGTTGCGGCAGCAGGAGAAAGCAACATGAACGCCACTGACTTCTACACAGGTGACAAGTTTGGGCTGTTTATCGATCTCCGCTCCATGGAAGACACCAAACTGCACGGGAGCGGCCTCCGGCTGGTGAACACCAAGGATGGAGTGCAGCTCAAAATTGAGAGAACCACTTCGGGGTCCGGCACCATGAAATGCCACATCTTCATCATTGCAGACGCGCAGTTCAGCATTATGAATAATGAACTTGAATCTATACAATATTAGGATGGACCTGATCAAGCTTCCGTTCAACGCGCTTATTGTGGGGCCGACGAATTCAGGAAAGACGCAGTATCTTGTGAACCAGCTCCAAGGCTCTTTTCGAGGCAAGTTCGACTTCATCGTGCTGATCTGCCCGACCTTCGCGCACAACAAGACCCTCTTTCGCTTTGCTGAGAGAGACCCGCGATTGTTTGTGTTAATCTGCGAGCAGCACCACGTGGAAGCTTGGTTGAAAGAGGCGAGCAGGCTTTTTGAAGGCAACAACACGCTCATAATACTCGATGACTGTGCTGCCTCAAAAGATGTGAAAGGGCGCACGGGCCAGCTGGTAAAACTCGCTTTTTCTGCGCGCCATACAGGCCTCAGCGTGTGGGTGCTGGCCCAAAAGATGACCAGCATAACAGCCTCCTTCCGCGAGAACGTGGCGGCGATCGTTCTCTTTTACACCCCATCGGTCAAAACCATGAAGGCCATTTTTGATGATTACGGCGGCGAACTCTCCCGGGATGAGCGCAAAGAGCTGATTTCATGGCTGAAAGCGCGCAAGTTCTCGCACCTTGTTCTCTCCATTCGCCACCCTTACGGTGTGACGCGGCATCCAAATTAAAGAGAAATATTTTCACAATAAGTAATAAGAAGAAGACGCGCAATGGCTTCGCAAGTTGCAGCCGACGAGGGTGGAATCCCTGCTGAGATCATGAACATACTTGAAGCAGAACCGGGCGCTGTGCCCGTTGCGGGCCTTACGGCCGGACCTGACATCCCTGCTCTTCGCGAGCAGCTGGCAATACTCGTTTCCACAGGCAAAACCAAAGAGGCCATCGGCGTGCAGTTGACGCACGAGCAGGTGAAGCGGCTGAGCGATAAAGATGTTGAGAAGTATAACAAAAGGTACGAGAGCTACATCGCCGGCAAGACCACTGAAACTCTTATCACAAGCTTTCTCATTGTTGCTACCAAAGCGGCTGGAATGGTTCTGCCCATCAAAAACGTTGAGGCCTTGCAGAATGAGCTTCAAAGTGACTACATCATCACAAATGAGCTCTCCGCGCTCGCGGGCAATTTGGCCCTTAAATGTGGAAAGCTGCTTGCGCTGGCCAGCGCTGCTCTGATAACGACCAAGCACATCGATTTTTCCGCACGCCCGTTCGACGTGACGCAGTACATGGACGCAGAGCAAAATCCTGAGGAATCTCAGTAATTGGTGAGCATTCCTCAGTAATTGGTGAGCAATCCTCAGTAATTGGTGAGCAATCCGCAGTAATTGGTGAGCAATCCGCAATAATTGGTGAGCAATTAAAAAATACACCTTTCATATATAAACAATGGCGGACGCAATCGAAACGCAAACACAGCAAGTGACTTCAGAAACTCCTGCCACGCAAACACAACAGCAAGTGACTTCAGAAATTCCTGCCGCGAAAAACCCAAGGCGAGTGGCTGCCGGCAAACTCGTCGCTGAAAGAACACGACAGGCTCGCGCAGCCCAGAAAGCTGCGGCAGAGGCAGCTGCGCAGAAAGACGCTCCCGCGCAGAAAGACACTCCCGCGCCAGAACCGCCGCAACCTCAACCAACTGATGGCGGCACTGATGGCGGCAAAGCTGCCTCTGCAATGAGTACCACTCAGTGGCTCGCCATAGGCAGCTTTGTCGTTTCACTGCTTGGTCTTTATTACAAGCGTGAAGAAATCAAGTCTGCTTTTAGCTTGCAAAAAAGCGCGGCAAAAGGCCCGCCCCCGCCAGAAACAAGCCTTACGCCGGTCGTACCTTCAAAGATTCCTGTTGCGAACAAAAACCCCGCCAAAGGTCTCCGCGCCATGGATTGAACATTGAGAAACAATAAAAATACCATGCCAAAAAGATTAGACGTTCTGCAGCTGTGTATCAGCACCGGCGCTGTTTTCGGAATTGGGCTGATTTGGATCAACTTCAACGTAAAAGTTTTCAAAACCGTCCGCTCCCTTCTTGCCGCGCCATTCACTGATGAGGAGGGGGATGCGCCCGCTGATTTAAATACTTGAACTTTTATGAAACATTAAAATACAATGTCTGACAACAAGCTCGTTAAGGCGATAACAAGTGCTGCAACGCTCACCGGCCTTGCCGCCGGCATTGGCTGGCTGGCGAAAAAGGCTGTGAAAGAGAATTTCACCGCGGATCCCAGCGCCAACGTGATGAACTATGTCAAGTTCACCGCGGTCATGGCGGGCAGCATCGCGCTCAAACAGTACCTCGAAGACCAAAAGATTCTCCCCGACAGCATTTGAAAATAAAAATGCAATACGTGTATACCCGCGAAAAACATGGCAAGCATCGCGATTATGCTCGGCGGCGCCGTGGTTAACGCTGCAAGTTTCATTGGAGGAAATTATCTCGCCCAGTATTTGACTGGTGCTGACCCCAAAGCCGCTCTTGAAGAAAAAAAACGACATGATAAGGCCCTGGAGGCGTATAACGATGCCTATGGGCGCTATCAGAAAGACCGCACCAAACTTCTTGACTGGATCGCCACCAACGACCGGATGAAAGATCAGGCTAAGCAGAACTTCACAAATACCGACTACGCCTTCAAGCTATATAACCAGGCTCATCCTGACGACGCGATCAGAGCTCCGAAGGAGCCTAAGTTTTCTGATTTTTATCAGCCCAGCGCGCAGCAGAAGCAGGGCGAGCTCATGTTTGTTGGCGCCGGGGCGCTTGCTCTGGGGTATGCAGCCTTCCGGTTCCTTTGAACTTTTTTACTCCTTACTATATACGCGATGGACGCCAAACTCGCAAAGATTTACTACGCCCCTGGTGGATATTGGACAGGCATTGCCGCTATCAAAAAATTATCCGAGGCCGCCAAGGTCTCGGAAGACAACGCAAAAAAGTGGCTTGTCAAGCAGGCGTCTTGGCAGATTTACCTCCCTGCGCCGCGGCGCATTCCTCGCCCAAAGTTCGACGTGCCCACTCCAAACTCGGTTCACCAAGCTGACCTTCTTTTTCTGCCTCACGACAAACTACCACGTGGGCGCAAAGTTTTCAAATACGCGCTGACTGTTGTTGACATCGCCAGCCGCTACAAAGAGGCCGCACCACTGACCTCGAAAGAGTCTGCCGAGGTTGCAAAAGCATTTCGGTCTATTTACAAACATGGGCCTCTGAAATGGCCAAGCATGCTGCAGGTTGACCCCGGGCGCGAGTTCATGGGCGCTGTTACAAAAGAGATGGAAAATCACAAAACATATATCCGGCGCGGGCGCGTCAACATTCACCGCGACCAGGCCATTGTTGAACGTTTCAACCTCACCCTTGCCGAACGCTTGTTCAGGCACCAGTACGCCGAGGAAATGCTACTCCCTGAGGGCCAGCGGTCCACTGCGTGGGTGAAAAGACTTCCAGAAGTTGTTTTGGCTTTGAACAACGAGGTAACAAGCCTTATCGGCAAGAAACCCGCCGTTGCCATCAAAGAAAAAGCTGTTTATGCAAGGCCATCGACATCTTATTCAAGGCCTGTTGGGGAAAGCGAAAAAATCCTCCCCTCTCTTGTCCGAGTTCGTTATCTCTACCAACCCGGCGAGCTTGAAGGTGGCGTAAAAAGGGCCACAGATCCAATCTGGTCATTGAAAGTTTGCAACATTGAAAGATCTTTTACCAAACCAAATCAACCCGTTCTCTACTATTTGCACGATGGACCAAAGCGCGGCTTTGTGCGTGAAGAACTGCTGGTTGTCCCTCCAAACACACAGTTACCCCCGATAACATAAACCAGCTCGTATTAAAGAATAGCGGCTTTTTTAAAAATGGGACGCGGACGCAATGGTGTTACCGTTCAAACCAAAAATACAGGCAAAAAAATGAAATTAAATGATGATAAAACCAGGAGCTTTGAGTTGCCTTTTGTTTTGCAAAAACCTCTCCACACCGGCAAAGAAAAGCACGTTTCTCTCGAAGCCTCCTGTATCGATTATTTGCGCAGTCTTGACCCTTCCGTGGTGGTAAGTATGCTTACAAACAAAAGGTTGCTTTGATTTCAGCTTCAAGCGCGCCCCAGTTGAAATCAACATCTGCTTCTGCAAGCACGCCCCAGTTGAAATCAACATCTGCTTCTGCAAGCACGCCCCAGTTGAAATCAACTTCAACATCTGCATCAGCAAATAAAGGCCTGGTGTACCCGTAAGCATTTGTGTGGATCCCGTCGTCCGATATATGCCGCTTTGAATCGAACGCCGACAGCGAGATCTTGTTTACATGCGCTCCGTATATCTTGTGGCCCTCGCTTTTAAGAATGTTCATTCCGTGCCATAACTGCTTCGCACCGAAAAGCGTTTCCTTGTACTGTTCGTGCGTTATCTGTTTCTTGACAACGCACTTTTTCACACCCTTCGCTTTTTTGATATTTTTTTCGTCCACCTTCATGATCGAGTACATTTTCGGTCTCAGACAAACACACTCTGCTATCGGCGTTCCGGCACATTCATCCTTCATTTTGCCCAAGACTTTTTTGTTGGCGTTTGAATAAAGTGGATGCTCTTTCGGGTAATCGCTCGTATCATAAAGAAATTCATTTCTTTTGATGTCTTTGTAGATGTCATCCGTTTCAATCTCAAGCAGAAGGCTGTCGGTGTCTGTGTACAAGAGATCGCACTTTGGGCCGTATTGTTTTTTTAGCTTGTTGTAGTAAAAGTCATACATCAGGATCTTGCTGTTGTCAAGGATCGTCATGCCCGTGTAAACAGGTTTATTCAGCAGCAGCTTGCTTTTGTGCATGTGGATCCCCGCCATGTCGTTTGTAAATTCGGCAAACCTTGAGTACAAAGGACTGGCAATTAACTTTCTAATTTTTCTATTATCATTGCTGCGCACCAGTTTTATGTCAACACGTTTACGCAGGTTCTCCATTGTTTTGCCAAAAACCGAGTTGTTCATGAGCTTGTAAAAGTTCTTTTCAAAATCGCTCTTTGCGTTTTTCCTGAACTCAGTATTCATCCTTATGTATGGCTCCATCCAGCATTCTTGTTCGAACTCGAGCACCCTGTGTACGCGTTTAAGTTTCATTCCCTGCTTCAGATAAAACTGCAGGTTTCTGTAATGCAAGACATAGTTGTTTTTGTCTTGGAGGGTCAGCAGAAGCTTCTCGCTGTCCAGAGGTTTCAGCTGCAGGTCTTTCATTAAATTCTTTTGGTAGTCCGACATCCATTCCTTTTTCACGACCTTTTTCTCCGGTGCCAGGGGATAACTGTTGTGTTCCTCGTGCAGTTCTGCTGGATATTCAAGATCAACCTCGAGAATCCACCCATTCCTTGCGCTCTCTTTTTTCTTAAGGATCTCCTCCTCTGTGGGCATGACGCGTTTCCATTTGAAATCTCTTTTCGGGAGGGGCTTGATCATTGCCCATCCGTAAAGGTTGTTCGCGTCAAGATAAATAATGTGTTTTTTCGGTTTGCTTGGGTCGTAGTCAGGCAGCAACGGGTTGTTTGCCTTGGCATACCTCTTGCTTACCATCGAGATTCCGCCGCGCATTCCTCTTTCCACGAAGAGATGCATTTCAAGGTCTGTGAATAACTCCAGCTCGACTCCCGTCTTTTTCAAGAGCGCGTCCCAGCTCAGGCCTGGCGACGTGTAATAATGTGCCGGATCTAACCCGTACTGCTCTTGGCAAAGGTTTCGGAAGTTCTCGAAAACATCTGCCAGCAACGCGACATCCGTTTTCACATAAAGATCGTGGTAGTCGCCCAGCGTTTTGCATCCGAAAACCTCCCAGACCCTCTGTGCGTATGCGTACTCTTCATCTGTAATGTGCTCGTCATTCAGTTTGCTGTAAAACATCTGCTTGTCCGGCAGCCTTGTCTCGTCGAATCTCTCCCATCCATCCATGTACTCGTAAGGGTAAATACCCTTTTTGAAAAGCAGTTCACTACCTTCTGAGATGGTTGATGTTATTTTTAACGACTCCTTTGGTGTTGCGCTCACAAGTGAATCAAGGCTTCCTTGCAGAAAGTTCAAGCTGTCAATGAAATGCAGATTCCCGATTGAAAATGTAATGTACTTTTCCATGTTGTTGGCGATGCATTTCACTTCTTTCTGCTGCTGAGACATCGCTTGCATCAAATGATGCGCGTCGTAGCCCCTCAGGTTGTGAAATACAACAGGTATTGGAGCCGTTTTGGGTTTTATTCGCAGTTTAAAATTGCATGCGTTGTGCGCGGCGCCACGGAACTCGCCCGTTATGTGGCAATGGTCTTTTACTGCGTCTCTGTAGTTTTTCTGAAGTAAAGGTTCTGCGCAGAATAAACATGCTTCCTGATTGGTTGCTATCCATTGGTCGATTTGGTCTCTTTCTTTCCTTTCTCTTTTTGGCCCGATAAATTCCATTTGTTTGAGTGCTTCGTAATAACATCCTTTATGGCTTTGGCCACAATAACAGCCTGTGTCGTGATCGCAGACGGGGATTGAGTCCAAGAATTCATCCTTTATCAAACTTTTTTCACAAATATGGCATTCAGTCGCGTTGTTGTATCCTCCCCAATCTTCTGCAGTCATCACAATAGGCTTTGGTACGGCCAATCTCTCTCTTAACTTTGTCTCCACATGCAGAAGATGGTTCAAAAACGTTCCCACAGCTTTCTCTCCTCTGTAGACAACTGGTCGTGTGGTGTGCCCGTCACTTCTTGCAACTATGTATGAAAAGCCACATGCCTCATGCCATTCTGTCTTCTCCGTGTAGCTCTTGCTCTCTGGCCCACGCTCACAGCCTGGAATCTTTCTGACCAAAGCCTCGAAGTCCGCATATATCACGTATGGCACCTTCATCTGCTTGTGATGATTTTTGAAAGAAAGGGTGTTTTTCCCCTCTTCCGGCATCTCGATCCTTGTCGGCCTGCCATTCACTCCGTTGCAATATTTTTTGTGGTTCTCGAGCAAGTCCGCTCGTGAAAAACCTGTTAAGCACATCATGCAATAGTGCTTTGTGTTGCTATTTTTGGTCTGATCAAACAGCAAAGCGCTTTCTCTTTTTACATAACAATAGTGCTGCTTTTCACCTGACTCAATTAACATCAGGTTTATCCGCGCCACATTCGCTTCTTTTCTGCTTATCCTGTGCACAGTAACACAATCGTTTTCCCAACCGAAGACATTTATTGCGAGGTTTCTGTTTTGCGCCTCAAGCTTGTCTATTTGTTTTACCGGTGTTGGGAAAACTATGCCGTTGTAGTTAATACCATCGTTAACCGGATATTTGCTTGGTCTTTGCGGGTCCTTTCCATCTCTTGGAGGAAATAATGCAGCTCTGAGTGCCCACTTCAAACATTCGTTATCCCTGTTTTGCACGTTGATTATGGCCTTCTTATTTGCCAGATCGGCTGGAAGGGGTAAATAAGTTCCTCCGCGCAGTGGCTGATAGCGTGCGACATTCACGTGCGCAGTTTCTATCATTTCAACTTCCCATCCTGATCCATTCACAGACCAGTTCTCTATTTCTCCATTTATTGTTTCAATGAATTCTTCGAAATGTTCTTTTATCAGTTCTTCATCATCATGCCTGTTGTGAACATGCGGTTCTCTTTCTCGAAAATAATGTGTCATGTGTTGCGTTTCATCGTTTCTTTCTATTGTAAAATTTACCTCTAGCCCGAAACTTACTTTTACGCTATTTAACTTTTGGATTTCGTTTTCAACTATATTTGTGAACCTTCTTTCATTTTCTCTTCCAAACCTGAAAAGATCTCTTTCTGATACGTCCATTCTCCAAACGCGAAGCCAATCCTGGAAATTATTTTGGCTAATATGAAACCCTTCAGATCTGACATGTTGTGGATGCAATGGTTGACGTTGGTTTCTGTTTTCCTCCCTAGTTATTGGTCCGTAGAACGTTTGCAGTACGTCTCTCTGAAATCTTGCGGCAGCCATTCAATAAAAAATGATTCTGGCGCAAATCGTTATAAATAGTAACAGGTATTTCTTCAACAGGGATTATTTTCTGTGGCACATAGCTCGCTTGGCTTGGCTTAAAGTCCTTGGACACGCTTTGCTCACTTCTTTGTTTGCGTTATTTGCTCTCTTTGTTCTCGCGCACACACATATAATATGAGGGTTCTGGGCGCAGCAGTTTACATTTTGTTCCCTCATCGCTGAAAGCCGTTTTGCACTAAACTCGGCGACATTTTAGAGCCGAGTTTAGTGCAAAACGGCTTTCAGCGATGAGGGAACAAAATGTAAACTGCTGCGCCAGAACCCTCATATTATATGTGTGTGGGAATAACCCCGAATATCTGGTCGATTGAGTCGCTATTCCGATTCCGGAATACACGGAATGGATAATGGCATAATCCGGAATAATGACGTCATTCTTCTGCTAGAAACAAAGATGGCGTCGAGTTGACTAAAGTGTTGAGAGAAGGAAAGGCTTTTTTGTGGAGCAGAGAAGAAACCGTTAACTGTTAATTTCACAATATATTATAGGAAACACGAGAAGCTGTACAGAGATGTAAATTATAAGAAAAATGCGTATGGGAGTGAGTTTGAAGACAGAAAATCCAACTTTTGCGCACGACCTGAGCAGATTGAAGGAAAGTGGAAAACCTTGACACTCGCATTTAGAAAGTGCTGTGACCACAACATGGGAAATGTTCAAGAGGAATGTCCTTTCTACAGGAAAATCGCGGGCCATTATTCCACAAACGGAATAATCGTTTTATTGACGTCCGAACGGAATGGCTATTCTGGAAGACCCTGGAATAATCCGGAATATATTCTTATTGCGGAATAAGGTCAATCGAACGCACCCTAAGTTAATTACAAGGAAGTTGTTTATATGTTGAAGATCTCATCCCCTTAAGGTAGCTGTTGGAGAAAACACTTTTGATATGATATATTTCTTCTTACCACTTTATTAAAATGTGGAATGGTTATCAGCAGCTTGAAAAGGTCAATCAACCACTGAGCTTTTAGAACAACTGTGTTGCAGTGCTTGATAATCATGCCAAGGCCATGGTAGAAACTGATCATGGTGACAAACTCCTCTGCGTCTTCCACAAAGCAATATGTCTTGGCATAGGTTTGGAGTTGTTGCAGATTTCTGTGATAAATCTGTTTAGCTACCAAAGCTTCAATCACCTTTTCAAACAGAAACCATCTAGAGGACATTCAAAGAAAACTGATATTACATGACAGGGCCCATCATTTCATGCTTATTTTAAATATCATTTTTGCAATGTTCGGATCTCCTAATAATTAACACTGAAAAATTCTAGACGCGATTGTTTTAACCAGGATTAATGTGGCCTACTACAGTATTGAGGTCGAAAGAGCACCTTATTTTTGTCTTTAATAACATTCTAGGGTTTTATTTGGAGTTGTTTAATACTTTATCTATCATAAGAAGTAATTTTCACCCGGAAAAGATATGTTAAAAGCTTTGAGAACATCAAAATAGAAGACCGAGTACGCGGAGGTAGCCTGGAATCTAGTCGATATTAAGTCCCTCAAAATCTACACGTACGATCCTATCTCAAATTTTCAATATTTGGGTAGTTATTATAGATAAGCATTTATGCGAAATTAAACGAAAATCTGTAAAAATCTGTTAAAGTGGAAATTGTTGAATTTTGCCTATTTTGAATGTAGCTAAAAAACTGTCTTACATATTTTTTAATATTTTGTCTGTAATAGTGAGTAAAGTGCATTAATCGATTCTCAAATTTTCATCATTGGTTGTAGGGCACCACGTTTTCGAGTAATTCTAGATCGTTTTGCACGACCTCCATCTTGAGCATGCGTATACTGCTCGAGCGCGCACTGATGTGACGCGATATGGCGCGTGCAAGCAACAGAAACATATTTTTGTGAGTTGTTTGGGCATGTTCAACGTTTTATTTTCTGCCAGCGAAGTTTACAAATTAATAGAGATTATTATCATGAACACGCTAAGTTCGATTTATGGAAATCTTATCTCGAAAGTTTCGTTTCTTGTAGTTGCTTGCGTAATTATTACACCTGTAACTAAGCTAAAACCCACGTCACTGGAGCTTAGCTTAGTCCTGTTTTAAACAATCACATCTACAATTAACACATCCTTAGGTTCCGTGTCAAATTCCAATATCATTCTGTTTGAGTTATGAATAATAATTTCAATGACTAATATCTCAAACTGTTTCTTTGGTAGGTGCGGTGGCCTAATAATTATTGTTAAGTGCCATGACTATGGATTGAGTGGTCCAGGTTTGAACACGTTGATCCTCTCCGCCCAGGAGTATAACTGGGTAATGGCGAACTGTTAGGGTAACCTGAAAAAATACTGGGGGGCAGCCTGCGATGGACTAGCTAGCATCCCATCCAGGGGGAGTAGCAATACTACTAGTTGCTTCATGTTCCAGCATATAAGCTCTAGCAAATGTAGGCCACTTTCAAAAAGTAGATCTTTCCATACCATTTTGGTGCCATAACGTCACAAACAAACTGACCAAATAATTTATGGCATGCATTGTATTGTGCCAATTGGCACTATCAGGACAGAATCCTGTATACCACATGAAGGACAGACATATTACGTTGGATTTTAGAACACAGTGATCGCATGGTGTCACTTTATTAAAGGGAATCTCGGCTGAAAAACAGTTATTGCTCCGACGTATACTTAATGGTTCTCTTTAACTAGTCTTGGTAGATGCACGTACATATCTCTAATTTCACGCAATGCTGACTTAAAATATTTAAGAAAGATTTAATCAGCCAAAAATAGAAATACTAATAAAGTAAGCAAGGCTGATACTACGTAGAACACTTAACGCGACAACGGCATGATAGTTACAGGGCTAAAAATTAACGGTCGCCAGGTCGCCAGTGGCGATTTAAAACTGACCAGGGCGATTGATCGCCCGAAGGGCGACTACGATATAAGCTTAGAAAAGTTTACGAAGTCAAAATAAAAATAAAATATGTACCGATAGTTAAATTGGACTACCTTTCCTTTCTTTTCCTCAACTCTAAGTTCATCGACTTTAGTGGATTTTTAGTTCTTAACGAGCCGATCGGTTTCACGAGTATTTAGATCGATCCGCAAATATATCTGGACGCCATTTTGATGTGTTATTGCCACGTGACTCCAGTCTTACCCAGAGTTCTATGCGGCACGTTTTCGAGTCTCACATGTTTATCGTCAACATACTTCTCGCCAGGTTTTGGCATAGAAATTCTGATGTAAAACCCACAGAATGTGGAGATTTCTCCAAGGATGCGAGCCGCCGCCGCCCCAAAAAAACCTAAAACCAAGGAAGATGCCGTAGAAAGTAGCAAAAAGACGAAAAGGCAACAGGAATTTCAGAAAAGCTGGACTCAGTGGAGGCCGTGGTTTCTTGTCCAAGATAACGCGATGTTTTGCTCCCTTTGTAAAGAGGCGGCAGTATTAAACCGTTTATTCAAGTAAATATGTTTTTTTTAAATCAACTTGAGGAAAATAAGGCCACTTTATTTTGGCCTGGGCCACTAAGAATTCAAGGAATCTGGCCCGACTGGCCACCAAGCACTGGAGTTAATTTTTAGCCCTGATGATAGAGTCCAAACTTAAAGCCAAAATGCAACGAACGACCACGCAATGACGTCATAATCTCCCAGCAAACTTTGCGAAAACAAACATGGCGGCGCGCGGGAAATTTGATCCTAATATAAAACTACTAAAAAATATTGGCCTATACATTTACCGGACTGGTATTTTCTCCCCCATGTATGGCTCCTGTCTCAACACCTCCATGATTTTGTTCTGAAGAGCTTGAATGTCATCTGTGTTGTCCTCTTGCCCTTGCCCTTGTGCTTGCTCTTGCTCTTGCTCTTGCTCTTGCTCTTGCTCTTGCTCTTGCTCTTGCTCTTGCTCTTGCTCTTGCTCTTCAAAGATATCATCACAACGAGTAATTAACCCATAATTAACACAACTGAGTACACGGCTCATATATTGTCAACTTGTCCAGGCACCCAGAGGCAGCTAACAAATTACCATATAACCTCAGAAATGACAGGCTTTCTTTTAAAATTAATGCTAGGACTGATGTAATGATAATTACTGGAATGACATGCCAGTCTCTTTGAGAGAGTCCACAAATTTAAGTGCTTAGATTTGACTCTATGAACTTATAAGCTTTTGTTTATTTAAAAATTCGGCCAAAAAACGGGGGGCGGGCGTTTAACCGAGGGGCGCGCTTATTTGCTATTTTGGCCGAGGGCAGTGGGGGGATAGAAAGCCGGCACTTTTCTTTGAGGACATAGCGGTGCCGGGCAACAGACCAACAGTGCGTATCCTGTGTCAATCAAGCCGTTGTTAAGAATGACGTCAATCAAAACTTCATTGTTTTCTAACCCGGGAAACTTTTTCCCGGGACTCATTTTTCAAGCTCGCAGCGTGTAGCCTGCAAACACAGCGCTGGCGGATTTTTGGCCTGATCTTTCACGCCGCCGAGACGATATATCGGCAGCGTGAGACAACAAGCGAAAAATCCGTCCGGACTGCAGTTACATGCTACAGCGAGAGTCTTTCGGATACGGTCAGTAGTGCTACTACTGGAACGGGAAGCGAAATCGGATGAAGCTGTTTATCGTAAATGCACGAGGCGAAGCGAAATCAGACAACAACGAAAATAACACGTCTTCGTTTTCGAGCGAAAACAACCAAGGAAAAACACATTTTTGTTATCATGCATACTAATTTTAGGTGTGAATTTCTTGCCTGACTAGCTTTTTTATTGTCAATAAGTTCCTGTGGGACAATACTCTTAGCAACCATTTGAGTGCTACTGCGCACACTCGGTTTCCCGGCACCGCTATGTCCGTAATTAGGCAAACCATTTATAAGGAGTCTCTATCCCCCCCCCCTGGCCGAGGGTGAGGGCGCTTATTAGAACGTGGGCGCTTATTCGAGGACATACGGTATTTCGTCTTTTATAATACAGGCTGAGAAATTTCTGAACGCTGATTGGTCAAAACGAGCTGAATTTATCTCAAATACCACTCTTGACTTGCCATATTTGGAAGAGAGTGGTATTTCAAGTCTTGAAATGCCACTCTCTTCCAAATATGGCAAGTGTGACAATTGACTCTAAGAAAAAAAACCCAAGATGGCGGACATTTCTATTGTTTAGCATGTGGACTTAAGTTGGCATTTCAACGAGATTATCTGTCAGTGTCCAAAAACCTACGAATATTGAAAGCAAAACACTTTTGTGTGGTATAACTAAGCTGAACAAAGCATACCATTGCTTAAACGTTTCAAAACGAAGCTCCAATGACATCTGTGAAGTTACGATCGTCGTGTACTCGAGTAAGATATTTGCCTTGTATTATAAACAAATAATAGCATGAGTTGTACGTAGTATTTGGAATAATACCGGCTCGTAATATTTCAATTTTGAAATATTACTCGCGGTATTATTTCCAAATACTACTACAACTCATGCTATTACCTATACTAATTGTTTTTGTTTTGTCACTTGAGTAGTACGGGAATTCATTTCCTGTTTTGGGAGTTATTCCCTAATAACCTTAATGTTTTTGCTGCTGATGTAGCGGAAATGTAAATACATGTATAAAAGTAAAGTAAGGGAATGGAACGTAAAGTAATGTTTTGCAATATTACACTTGAAAAACTTACTCCATTCTGATTGGCTAAAAAGAGTGCAGCTTTCATGTAATACGAGTGCAGAAAAAGTTGTAATATGAGTGAAAATTACAACGAAGATTTCCGAAGTTAGTACGAAGAAACAGAAAGACTCCTAACGGCTACCGACGGTCATACGAGGTATGCCGAAGATGGCTGAAGATCACTGAAAGACTTCCGAAGATTTCCGAAGATCACCCGAAGACTTCCGAAGATTTCTCGACTCGATCGGAAGGTTTGCGAATACTTCCGGGAATTTCACGAAGTTTTAGGAAGACCAAGGGCTCCTCAGCCTAAGTAATCGTTAATTATTGTAATTATTGCAGTATTATTGTAAGTGCGTTATTAACAAGTAATTACATGATTTTTCTCGTGCAATTTGGAATAAATAAGCACTACATGTACAAATTACATTCGCCCTACGTACGGGCTCGTGCAATTTTGTTAGACTTTGAAAAATGTACTTGAATGACTTGAATGTGCTTATTTATTCCTAATTGCACTCGAAACCTTACGATTACCTATACTAATGTAATGTAATGTTACTGAGGTTTCACTGAGTCCTAAACAATAGTTATTTAAATTGTATGCCATTTTTAGACTATGCATGTTACACAGTTGTAGGGTTATACCATTACTTTACCAGTACCTGCTTGATGTTCTCTTCTTTGTGGTTTCTGCCTGAACAATCTCTTGAACCTATTCAGCAGTGACCTGCGTTCAGGCGTCCTTTTCCCTTAGAAAACGAGGGAAACAAAACGATAGTAAAGACACGGAAGTGGAGCCAGTCGCTTTCCCCCCACTTCCCAAGGGCAACTGTCGGTTTTTGGGCCACTCAAAATTGACCGGAAGTCATGTTGCCAGCTAGTTCATGGGAAAAAGTGCAGCTATTATTTATTGAGTGATTTCTTTCTTTGTAAAATCATTTTTCAGATACATGGTTGTTTTTACATCTACAGTTCCTTTGTTCAATGCAACCTAAAACAAGAAATTTATTGAAAAGACCTTTTTTAAAGCAGAGGAGAGCATTGTTTTATCAGAAATAAGAAGCACTTCCACGGCAATACGTGTGACCATTCAAATGAAACCTTTCGCAAGTGGAAATTTTTTTTAAATGACTCAAATTTCTGCTTTGTTTTGTCATAACTACTGGAACTTAAGCGAAATAATAATAATAATAATTATTAGTAGTTGTGCCAAAACAAAGCAAACATTTGACCCATTTTAAAAAAATTATTAATATAATAGATTCGAATAAATCGTGTGAAAATTAACAATGCTATAAAAGGTAAAAACATTATTCAAGGTAAGCTTATCGATTAAATCAGTTGATACATCAAACTTTTTCCAAACCCGTCAGAAGAACATCTTAGATAAACAAATAATGTGTTGGATACATTCCCTTTGCTGTACGTAGCTTGAGAGATTTATGAGTGGAAGTCACAAGTAACTCGGCTAAAGCCTAAAGCAGAAGAGAAAATCATCTTCGCATACTATTTTGCTTTCCACCGTCTTGCGAGACGTCCGCACGCGAGGCCATAAGTTGCAGTAATTAATCACAGTAAATCAGAACAATGCTATTTCTGAAATATACTTGAAATTGACATGAAATCTTGCAAGTAATTGTATCAGGTCCTCCTCTCAGCAGAGGAGGGCCTGATCGCAGGTTACTTCTACAGTGATCTTGCAGTGTTATCAATGCTGAAAAAAGGTCGGACAACATGCATCTCATATTCCTTACCAGAAATGATCTCTTGTGTTTGTTTTTTCATCTCTGCGATGTCTTCAACTGGTTTGGTGTTATCAATGCTGAAGAACGGTCGGATAACATGCATCTCATATTCCTTACCAGAAATGCTCTCTTGTATTTGTTTTGTCATCACTTCGATGTCTTCAACTGGTTTGTCAGCATGCGTTCCTACAATGAATACTGGGGGTCGTAGATAGGGCAGCTTCCTTTGTGCACTGTCATCTGTTTCTTCATTCATTTGTTTGAAACTGTGAATTGTAGCAAGCCATGACAGCAAATTTTCCACGTTTGTTTCATCATTTGGATTTTCCAACTTAATATCATGAGTTCCTTGTCTAACGCAGGGCTGAGCTGGGGCATTTAATCGCTTGCTGAGATTGTGAACCAATACATAAACTGCTCGTGATGATAGGAACACCGGATGGGATGCATAGTACAAGTGCTGTCCGGCAAAATCCCACATATCTATACTCACAACAGATTCTTCGTTGGTGATACCACTTTCATCACGTTCACCTCTAACATACTCCAACAACTGATGAACATGTTTTGTGATGTCATCTGGAGGTGAAGTAGCATTGATAATTTCATCAGGCTCATCTGGTGTGTTTTCACTTCTGCAATCAGGCAAACGTTCACCATTGCTGTCCTGCTTTATCACTTCTTTGGCTTCCCTTGTTGGCGAGGAAATGTCTGACTTATTAAGGTGATCTACTTTCTCCTCAATCTACAGAATAGAGTATCAAAACATAAATGAACAAGAATCGTCAGCGCATGCGTAAATTTGCATATAAGCTCTTATTCTAGAAAGAAAGCTACCACGAGGAGAGCAAAGCGTTGTCCGAAAGAAATATATATTTTGCTAAATACAAGATCACCCACGTTTTTCGTGGTGAGCACGCGTGACCCCCCAAGATTTATTAATTCATATTAATTATTATCAAAGTTTACAGCGTAGTGAAGTAGTGAAGTAGCCTCTTATCGCGGACGGCCCTACAATACACATCCATACCTTTTGTGCACTTTGCACTAAAAAGGGTAGGCAGGCGACCCTGATAACAACGAGCCAACAGATCCAAATGGTCCGCACTCGAAGCTCGATACTTATTTACATTCCATAAAAATGCTCCTAGCTTGTGTTCGTTACTGATAGGGTTCCAAGTTTTATCCTGAAGCTTGGACCGGCCTTCGAGACTACTAAGATTTAAAATTATTTTTTGTGTATGCGCCAATGTGATAAAATCTTCCCCACTATAGCTAGAAGAGAGGCAGGGTGTGTTCAAGCACCTGGCATTCAAGAAGGAATTCCGTAGTCAGAGGTGCTAATAAACCCATACGTCTATGTCACTGTTGTATGTCGCTGTAAAAAAATGTTAAGTTTAAAGCCTGAATAAAGCACCTCACTACATAATTCTTTTTCTTGATGGAAAGTCACACCAAATAGCTTAACTCGACAAAATGGCTTTATTAATAACTGAAACAAGCTAGCTACTGGAACTCACAAACATCAAAATAACACAGACAAAAGGTAAGTCAGTTTTACATTGTATATTTAGATTTTCGGAAATATAGCTGCATTTAGAACACATTTCGTGCTTTCTCGTACATTGTCTTTAAATATTCTAATTGCCACTCTAACGGCTGACATTTGTCACACAATTGATACCACCCACAATGGAATGTCACCTAAATCTCAGTCTTAACACTAAAAATATTGAAATTAATGGTCATTAATTCGCAAATGCAGCCTGTGCCACCTGTGTGGTGTTGAGACTATACCCGTCCCTCAGGTATGGGTAAATAAATTACATGTACATGTAGCTCCAAACATTTCACTATCAAACCTGCTTCATGTGGGAAACATTTTCATCTTTATCTTCAAAGTCCACCTTTTCTCTATCATAATTTTCTTCAAACAGTTCTTCCACTGATTTCACTTTTGATGCTTCTTCAAAATTTTCTTCTTTTTCAAAACGTTTCGTAGGGCACACTAGTTTTTCTGCTACCATCCTTGCTATATCTTTAGAACATTCCAACAATCCTGGTTTGTTCTCATTGGTAGCATTCCAATTCTTTACTTGCTCGACTTCAATTTCACACTTTGAAGGATCCACTTCAATTCCTTCAGTACTCTGTTCTTTAGGGTCAAATGGCAGGCCTAAGAGACTCTTCTTTAGACTGGTTTTACCAGCACGATCCTGACCAATTAGTAATATTCGAGCACGGTAAACATTGACATATCCGTCTCTTAGAGCCAGTTCATAAGCTTCTTGTGCTCTTGGTCCCTCTGCTCTTTGTCCAAGTACATGTTCTAATAAAAAAATGTAACAAGGATATTTTTGACAAGAATTATTAATAGTAAATAGAAAGTGAAGTTTATTTTTTTAGCTGCATTCATATGTCACTCATCATGTATTATAGATATGGTGTAAAAATATGCACCTTTTTGTTATGCAACAAACAGCAAGAGAAACAATGCAACACAAACAACGAGACATTCATCGCGTGGCAGTTAAGTTAAACTTTATTCACTCTAATTTGATGTGAGAGCCCTGTGCATATATAGGTAATTTGAACGGCTGATACTTCACTGTCAGAGCTCCATCTGGTTAGCTACTTCGCCAAATTACTAGAAATTAAAGGAACTTTCCAAAAAAGTAGGTTTGATTGGGATTGGTGTTACCATAGCAATGCAGCGATGATGTCATGGATTTTACATATCACCAATTTTCTCGAAATCTAGACCTAAACTTTTAAAACGACCTAATGTCCCTTGCAGCCTATGTAGGTACCCTTGTAGGTATTTAAGACTACACATTTTCCAAAAATTATATGAGAGCATTTTCGAAAAATATTGGGTTGAGTATTTTCCTTTTATCGTCAATAACAATGTTTTCCAGACTGATTGAGTCAATGATTTTACCACATGTTATACCTGTGACATAGGACTGCTCTCTATAAGAATGTCAACCAACATCGCCCACAATGGTATTGTCTTTCGCGACATGTACTTACAGTGCCCATTTTTTCAACGTGTGGCATAATAATTTGCATATCCAGAATTAGTCGGCTGTGATTGGACAACAGATTTAGCTTTGGGAATACATTCGATTTCAGTTGATGTAGTCAGAAGTAATGCCTGCAAGATGCTCATTTTACTCAACCCTCGGGGAAATGGCGAGTGGCTGCTTAATAGGGGTGCGTCATAAATTACCATAATTATATGGCGTGGTAGAAAATCAAAAGATTAGTGACAACGTAATGACATTACAGTCTTTGTAAACTAGTAATACGTGACTCGCAGGTCCTCGCGAAGCTTTTGTTGCCTAGTAACGGGCACGCGATTTGATCTGCAAGCTAAGGTTTCCAAGAATCGCTGCAAGGTTTCTGAGAATCGCCGGACGAACGCCGTGTTTTTGCTATGCCACCGGATTTTGGTTTCGATTGGAGTTCGCTCGTCTCCCGATATCTCAGGTAATAAATTGTAGCGCTCTTGTACTGTTTTCCCCACTTTTACGTCCGAATGATCTGAAACCACCTCGCTTTTGTAGGTAAAATCTTCTTCGCAATATCGGATCGGCGAATTATTTTCAGACACAAGTCACGGCTTCACGTCTACAATGAAAACTAAGCCATATGTTGATCGATCGTACTTTGAGAAATTCCTGAGTCGTCTTTCCTTTTCCTGTTGTTGATAACGGATTTAATAAAGCAGGGTTTTTTTCACAAATGACCCGTACTATTTTTATATAACTTAAATTCGTTCGATAAACAAACTTGGAGTAAAAATTGTTATTCTTCAGCAGCCGTTCCTGTTTCTACATTTACGTGTACAAAGATTACGTCGAAGTCAATGTTATTAAGCAAAGAAAAGGGGGTTAAAAAAAAGAACGGCCTGGATTCGAACCGAAAAAAAAAAAAAGAAGGACCATGTAGCATTTGAACTCTCGCCCTCAATCCCGAAGATCAGATTTAAAAGTTAGTGCCTTAAGCCATTAGCAGGGACCGCGCAGGGGGAGGGGCTGAAATGCCCCCCCCCCCACTTTTCTAAAACATGATAATAATAAAAATTTCCAGACGTTTTTCAGAAGTTGGTGATAAAATTTTATTTTTGATCTGCAGTAGATCGCAACGGACGAAAGCTGCAATGACCATTAGCAAAGTAGACGCGATTACAACTGAACAAATATCAAGAGTTAAGATAACTTTGAGTTGACTGACTTTATGCTATTTAGACTGCAAAACAGTCGTATTTTTTGCGTTGGTCTGTCAAACGAATGCGCGCGGTCTTTGAACGAAAGGTCTGGAGCGAGTGTGAAAACAGAGAATATGCTATTGAGCAGTTGTATCTTGCGTTTTATAGAGAAACGTTTTTCTGACAGCATTTTCGCCATAGATACTTTATTAGTCCCTAAACTGAAAATTATACACAACTCTGGACATCGCGGGACACGGGAGTCCTGCGTGATAACCAACAGAGAAGCGCACATGGTAAAATGAGTATAATTAACGAAGACTTCTGGCTGTTGGAAAATGGACAACTCTCTCTGAATTTTAAGACCGGATATTAATAAATAAATGTTGATTCTTGTATTAAAAACAGTGGCTTTTTAAGCACTGAAAGTTGGTAATTTGCACCACGATTGTTAATTTTAGATGCATTTCCAGCCATTTCAGAGGACTTAAATTCACAATTTTCCCGGGGGGGCATGCCCCCGACCCCCCTAGAAAGCTCGCGCTGGCGCGTTCGCATTAGCCCCCCCCCCCCCACTCAAAAAAGTGCTGCGCGGGCCCTGATTCGGCCACGAGCGCGCCGTGTGACGTCATGCCATCCCCCAACTCCACAAACAAACAATTAAATAAATAAATAAATATGACCGTAAAGGCCACACGAGAATTGCTCTTGCGTGAGCTCTTGGGGGACAGAATTATAAACCCCGCTTCGCGAGGAATGATGTTCAATCCATACACAAACTCTTTGACATGCTTAGATTCGCATGCGCGAAAACTGCTCACTTCATGTCGACCATAAATTATTTGGCCGCCATTCCATAATGACGGTTAGTGAAAATATTTGCATGTATTTGTTTCTAATCACGATTATGTAAAACAGATTAAGTCATAATATTACTGTAACAGCGTGCGCTGTTCGCATACGTATTTCCGAAACATGATTTGCATACAAAATATTTTTGCAACGGCCGTAACGCAACGCACTTTTGACAGCCATGCTAAGATTTATCCATTCGTACATAAGTTTTCAACGGATAACCGTTGCCGTTCGAACGGCTCAGACAAGATTTTTTCTCAACGGATAACCTGGCTTAGCTTAATTCCAACGGGTGAAGATATTTTTCTGAACGGGACGGCTGAGGATTTTTTTCGAACGGGTAGCGGCAGCAGTTCGAACAATTTTTTCGAACGGGTAGTAGCAGCCGTTCGGCTTGCTAACCGTTCGCGTAGTGAACGGCTTTTAGCCTTTCGAACGGAAAGCCGTGTTGTACGTTTTCGCGTGAGAGGTCACAGCTGAGGTCACATCTGTTTCGATCACACGTCTCCTCAACAACAAATGTGTCGCGAAGACAGTATCGTATCACCGTATATCCTTCGTAACCTGCAACGAATTTCGCTTCAAGCCATGTTTTGAAACTGTTATCTTCAAGATAAATGCGTTTATGGGGTTTTGTCCACTCTCTCTTGGCTCTTGTCGGGGTATTGAATATTCTTTTTCGCCCAGAATTACTACGCTCTCCACCATGTCTGCCGTCGCCACTAGTCGACGCCATTTTGAATTTGGCAACTCAAACTTGAAAAAGTTAGCCTAACCTTTTCAAGTTCGACTCGCGAGACTGGCGCATGCGTCCTTGTGACAGTGCCCCTTTAAGAATAAGTCAATCAAAATCAGAACTGTTATGGTTAGGTTCGGCACGTTTCCGAAAAGATAAAATCTTGAAACTTACTTTAACTGATGAACCCAGTATCCTTGCTCTAGGTGCCTATTTTTCATATGACGATAAGTTGATGGCACAAAAATACTTGAAACCCCAGTTTCGTTTTCGGACAAAGTCAACAAAATAAGTTTTGACTATATTTGGAAATACAAACAGCCGAAAATTAAAAAAAAAAACAATCACGAAATGTAAGGAAGAAGGTCGACTGAACGTGACGGATTTTACATTATTAACCGGGCGTGGGCCTAGGGCCCAGCCCGGTTAGTAAAATAGCTTCAGTTTTTTTTTGTCGTGATTCACCTTATACCTCTACTCCGCCAAAGTGCTAGGAGGAGAGCTAGGGGAGAGTATAAATATATATTTGCCTTGTGAAAGATTTTCTCGGGGAAGAACGAAGCCCGGACTCGAGAGAGCGGCGGAAATCGAGCCTATGTGAAAGTTGGATTGGTCCAAATAAATATTAATTTAGGACCGCGTAAACACATCGGAGCGGCCTACAGATTTCGCAACGTCGGTGAGTTTGACTCGTCAAAATATTAAATCATTGTACTCACTACTGGGTGGACACACTAGGAGCGCCATTAGATCAAATTTTTTATCAAGGCTACGTTACATTTCGCCAGGGTCATGAATATTGTCCTATTTGTTTTGTGTGAAATACATTTCTTTTCCGTAAAGGAAAACAGAAACTTGCTCAGACTCGCATATTTATGTAAACAGAAACTTGCTGAGACGTGCAGATTTATATTTGGACGGTTACGTCATAGGGTCACGTCGAATCGTGACTTGACTTGTCTGGAAGCGCCATTAGATCAATTTTTTTTATCAAGTTACGTTACATTTCGCCAGGGTCATCCTTTGCCTAAATAATATTTTATGAATATAGTCCTGTTAAATAATTGTCATTTTGTGTGAAATATATATCTTTTCCGTATATTTTCTGAGAAAAACAGAAACTTGCTGAGAAATGCAGATTATAAATAAGGACGATTAAGTCATGGGGTCACATAAGTCACGTCTAACCGTGACTTGAAGAGATTTCGCAACGTCTGTGATAAACCAGGGTCGCCGTTAGGTCAAATTTCATATCAAGCTATTACTTTTGATTTGAACATGAATACTCTGCTGTTTATTTAGTGTGAAATACATTACTTTTTCGTGTTGGTGCAGCATTTCACTTCCTTGTACGCAGAAGATTTATAAATAACAACCATTACGTCACAATATCACATTTTGACTCACTCAATTTGTCGAACTGTGACTAGAATAGCTGCGAATGATGATGGTGCAACGCGGAACGTCTGCGATTGATGGTTCAACAACGATTCGTACCTATGTTGTCGTGTTTTTTCCTCTTATTCAACTCTGGCTTTATATTAGGAATGATCTTCAAAGATAGACTGCTCAGAGGCAAGAAAATTGACAGTAGGCACTATACGCAAACATCAGACTTCAGCGTGACTGCTGTGACTAATCTGATAGATTTCAAGCAAGAAAGCAGGTAAAACTGCTTTCTTGCTTGATAAAAAAAGAGCCCGGTTATATTTTCTTCGAAAATTCTTGTTAATTTTGATAAAGCGTTGAAATTATGTTTGGGCCGTGAAGCGTCTCTGTTCATCCGATGAGTCTCCATGGAAGATAATCCCAAACGCTCTTCTTTCTAATTTAGGTGGCTTTCTGCTCTTCCGTTGCAATTATGACGTCAAACACTTAACATAAATGAGCAGCGCCCGAGTTTCTACAAGAACATAATCTCGTACTGGCACGTTTTGAATGTTACCGTCCCTCAACGAAAAATGGATACTCTGGAACTCATCTGGAACAATAGGTTTATAAGAATAGGCGAGCTGTCTGTGTTTTATGAGAACCGCCTCCTCGAGAATGAAAGCCACTTTTTAAGTTATTTTTTTTTGAAAAATAGCTTCTTAGTTGTCGTGTTGGACGATGTAGTCATGTAGGTAGGTAGGTAGGTAGGTATGTATGTTTGTCCGACCAATCAAAATCGGGCTACCATCAACAGCACTATGTTCAACAATCAATGAAGTTGCCGTTTGTAAAGCTGCATGGTTCATGTTATGCTTTTAACATCCAAGAACTGCATTATTTTATAATCAACGACAGCAAACATTATTTTCCTTTTTAACTACAATTCGCAATTTTAAAACTTAAACCCCCCAATTAAAATTAATAAAATATAACAAAACGTTTGAATATTTTCTGACTGAAAACATTCAATCGTCCATTGAATATAATTAACTTGTCCAGCACAAAACGTTTTGCCGGGAAAACAATTCCCTTCGATTTTTGATAACTTAAAATACACTATACTGGAGCCAATATGCCAACTCAAAACAACCAACATGATCTACAGTTTCCAATCTAATCTTTTCATGATCCATAACACCATTTTTTACCACTCCAAAAAATAGCTCTTGCACGCATTGCGTGCCTATGTTTAACAATTTTCAACATAAATTTCATCTGAAATGAAATTTCTTACAGTATTACGGCTTACTCTCTGCAATACCGGCCCCCAGCATTGGAAATACCTGCTAAAGCTCCGAGATCAAAAGAAAACACTGTCTCCACCCTTGAAACCAAAAACCTTCCTCCTCCAACAGCTGACAGAAGACTAATTGGGCACGGCTTCGATACTGGCAAAAGATGCTTAATCTATTCTATGCCCTTTCGTGCCACAAAAAAAATCAAACTCGCAATTTTCCAGTACAAGGTCATACACAATATACTATGTACGAAGAGCCTACTATACAAAATGAAAAAAACTACCTCTCCTGACTGTCCTTTTTGTAATGACACCGAACAAACCATCTTACATATTTTTGTTGACTGTCAGTTAACTGTCTCTTTCTGGTGAGAATTTACTCACTGGTATTCCTCTCTTTGTAAGAAAAAATCCATTCTCACCAGACATGAGATAATATACGGTGTTTTACAGCCACCTTGTTTAACCCTAAACCATCTTGTTCTCATTGGTAAATACTTTCTTTATATTTGTTCACTTAAGGTCATTCCATCGAAATAGAACTTACAATAGATTTTCATTCAAATTTTGCCTATTGGTTGTTTATCTTATGGGAACTTAAATTTTGAAATAAAAAAGGGGGGTCCCGGTATTCGTTTAGGAGCAGGCGGACCTTGTATATACCCCATAATTCCTTATAATATCAGCTTCCAGAAACGTTTTTATTAGCTAAGTTCACGTTTCCGGTGATTATTTATTCTTCTGCAATAGAAATTAGTCTATATTTATTTTATAGAAAGAAAGTGATTACTAGACTCAAAATAAGAGAAAAAATTGATAGGTCACCGTACTCGTTTACGAGAAAGTTACGATTTACCTCTCTGGCGAGCTTAGCCGTAAAGGAAAAGCCGCCATTTTCTTTATGCGCGCGCGCTAATTACGTGTGAAATCATGCGCAGTAAGGATGCGCAATGCAATACTAAGGAATCACCTTAATGATAGGAGATACCAATTTGTGGATTTCATTGCCCTGGTGCAGGAAAAATCGAGCTTGATTTCTTCCAACAAACATTGTTCTTTCTCAAAGAAATGGTCATGCCTTCTTAGAAAAATGTAATTATATACGATGAATCAATTGCAAGATGTAATAGCTAGACAATGTGTGTTTAATGCTGTTTCGCATGTGACGTCATAATGAAAACGGTATTCTTCTCGTGATTTGGCTCAATTTCCGCCGCTCTTGTCCAGTCTTCCTTACTTGGGCTCATTTTTCCGAACAGTGGCTGGTATTAAATATACTCTATCTCATGATCAGTCTAACAGATTTAACAATAATGGTGAGGAGTATGCAGTACATGACTACATACCACAGGAATGGGAATGTTTTATGCTCACCTGAAGTCATGTAAAGCCGGTACTTCATCGTTTCCTTTAGCTTCAAAACCCTTCTCACTCCTTCAACTGTTAGAGGATTATCACTCACATCCAGCCTCTCCAGCAACTCCAGCTCACCAATATCATCAGGTAATGACGTCAGCTGGTTATTTGCCAAGTCCAGCCATCGGAGTGTCTTCAAATGTGTAATATTTGGTGGTAAAACTGACAGCTGATTGTTACTCAAATTCAGCAAGTTCAATTTCTCCAGATCACCAATATCATCAGGTAATGAAATCAGTTTGTTATTTGCCAAGTGCAGCCATTGGAGTTTCTTCCAATGTGTAAAACTTGCTGGTAAAACTGACAGCTGGTTGTTTTCCACTGAAAGCATGGTCAGATTAATCAGTTCACCAATTGTTTCAGGTAGTTCACTCAGCTGGTTGTTTCTCACTGAAAGCTCAGTCAGATTAATCAGTTCACCAATTGTTTCAGGTAGTTCACTCAGCTGGTTGTTGTCTAATGTCAGTTCTTCTAGAGTTTTCAGCTTGTTAATACTTGTTGGTAATTCTGTCAACTCATTAAATGACAGGTCAAGTACATGCACCTCGTCCACTTTAGTGATGTCAGTAATAGCTTCAGGAACTTTTGACAACCCTTCATGTCTCAGATCTAAAACCCTTTGCCCATAATTATAATTTGTATAAATTAACTCCCTGAATTCCTCAACAGAAATGTTCTCCATCTTTGACATGTTCCTGTTTGAATGTAATCACTGGTCCTTAATGTTTCTTTCAGTATCTGAAAATAAATATTTACATAAAACATTAAAACCTTAAATCAAATTATTTATCATATTATTTATTTTCAATAGTCCATTTTACAGTTGTGTGCTTAGAATCCAGGCCTTTGAACAGAAGTGAGGCTGGAGGTGACTTTGTTGTGATACAAACCTTTCTTTATTTCAAATGTAAATTATTCTGTTCTTATGTAAACTAGTTTCTGATCTATATAATCTCATGGTCACCCCTAACCTCGCTTTCATGCAGAAGCTTGGTTACATTTCACAGAACTGTAAAATGGTCTATTGGTGAAGTAGTCAACGTATGGTAAAAGAGTGGTTCAAGACATGGTATGTACAGCTGTTTTGAGAAAGGTTGTCCTTTAGAAGCGTAAAAGCGTAGAATCGTAAAAGCTGAAAGGTATTATGGGTAGTGGTAGTTCACCGTTGCTTGATCAAAGTTCACGAGCAGTTCGGCGGTGTTTCTGCACGTTGGCTATAGAATTAAACCACTGATGAATATACAGCTATTCAATCAAGAAACGCTGACAGATAGAAGCGTTAACCCGATACGATTAGACCGAATGGTGGTCTGAGTAGCCATTAGAATTTTGCATATCAGTGTAAAAGAAATCTACAGGTTTTTATTTTGCACGTGACTTATTTGCTTTGCCCCGAATTATTAGATAAGCTTACATGCAAGCTTTTTTTTCTGTTTCACTGTTGTATGGCTTTCATTGGAAAATTCTTCTAAATTTTAGTTTGGCTAAGGGACCGTTAATTAATTAATTACAGGTAAGGCGAAAAAAATTACAGTTCATGGGGGGGGGGGGGGGGGGGAGGGAATTGTTTTCTTGATATTGCTTAATTTTCCTCCGGCCCCCCCTGACCTATAATTAATGAACGGTCCCTAAAGCTAGCTCTCTTCTACAGGTTTAAAATGAAAAGGAAACGTGAAAAATGCTTTTTCGTGTTATGTCTCATTAGTATTCAGTGCGTGCAGCGGATTTCTACTTTTACCCATTCTACCTTTCGCCATTTACGCTTCTACGGTTTTACGCTTCTATAGGACAACCTTTCTCGAAACAGCTGTATAAGCTACAGTGGTGTACATGCACATGTAAGATCAAACCTGGAATTTACTGGTAACTTTAAATTTTAAATACCAAAATTAAATAGTGGTGCTTTAATTGTAAACACAATTTGTAATTTTTGATTATTAAAACATGTTTACCTTTTCAGACTGACTTTACACAATTGAATATTACTGGTAAAATTCTGAAATTTATTTTTAAAATGGTTAACACATTTTTAGAAATGTGTGAATATTAAATTTTTCAAAGGAAAATATTCAACCCAATTTATTTCAAAAACACTCTCGTGTAATTTTCTTTTCTTCGGAAGGAATTTTATGTTCCAAAAACGTTTTGGCTACCCTGGGTGCCAGAGGCTTTTCTTGCGCGGTTTCTGGTTTCAAGTCTCTATTGTGACCCGCGCGAAGGTAATTAGTAAGATGAACAGAATTGATGTCTATCCTGCTTAAAAATTCATTTATTTGTCATAAACGCACGACTGGCCACACGCGGCATTTGGAATAAATATTCATTGCACGTGCATCAAGAGAGAAACTGACCAGAAACAAGATAAACAAAATCCCTGTTCGGAGAAAGACAGTAGCGAGCAAAACGTACCCATAATTCGGTGTTATTTTCTAACGCTTGCAACGATTTTTTAATGGCATTTTCGATTGGAATATCAAGTTCAACCATCAAGCTAACACCTAACAATTTAAAAAAAAAAATCTGTAAGAGCATTTTAGCAATATTCCGCTAAATGTAAATTAGGCGCTTCGATCGCCTAAGCGCAGTTCTTCAAAATTGAATATTTTGAAATCGTAACCATCCGAGGTGATCCATTTACCTTACAAAGTCTTTAATATCATTAAAAATCCTTCAACAGAGGGGAGGTACATATAGCTTTAATTTAATGAAAGATTTTGAAGTAAATTCTGGGACATACACAAACACGACCGCAAAAAGTTCAGTGCAGTTTTAATCAAAAACGGCCTTACAGAATTTCTTGAAATTTTGTCTACAGGTGGTCAAACTAGCATACTTTAAAATATGAAAAAATGAATGCAATGTTTTCGACTAGATTTCGAGAAAATAAGCCTTGTTTAAAACCAATAGGATGCCGAAATCGTTGCTATGGTAACCTCTGTTGCTTGGAAACCAGTGTAAAATAAATCTATCATCATTTGTCATCATCATGGTGTAGTATGACAAAAATCGAAGATTGCCTTCTGGTCGAATTTTTGTTTTCAAAACTCTCACCCCAAGGTATATCATTCACGCTCGGCTGAAATCTGTCGTTTACCTACATGTACGGACAAAATTCAAGAAATTCCATCGGTGTTTTTAATAAAAGTTAAGACGAAATCCATTAGAAAATCGAGTAATATTTCTGGCCAGTGGACAAAAATCCTGTACCACGACGCCATAAGCTTTCACGCTTAAACTAGACATTCATGAGCCATACCTTAGCGGTATTCACCAAATAATATAACTCCACAATCCTTAAATTGCTTTCTGCCTTGAGTTTCCTCCCGTGAATGGGTTGAGTCATGAGAGGTGGCAGCCATGTTTTTGTTAACATTTTTAAATTCCTCGATCCTCTCAAAAAAGTTTTTGAGCTTGTCCCGTGGGTCGGGCATTTGCACTGCTGCTGAAGCCCCACCGTGGGGATTTTGTGCATGTAAGCTGACCCCACCGTGGGGCATTTTCATCCTTCTGACAAAAAAATGACAAATGCTCGACAAATGCCCGGGGGGGTGGGGGGGGGGGGGATGAGCGGGCTTGGAATTGACGGAGCCATTATTGGATTTGATGATAGACAGCTGTGTGACACAAACTTTGTATAACGTGACACTTCACAAAAATAGTGCAGTGCAAATGCCCGACCCACGGGACATGCTCAAAAACGTTTTTGAGAGGATCGAGGAATTTAAAAATCTAAATTCCAAGCAGAACTATTAATGATGGACACTATAATTGTTCACAAATACATAGCTCTTTATTTATAACTGTTATCATGATTTTTGGAACATTTTTTCATTACAACTGCAAAGGTGTTGATGTCGAAGCTTCGTTCCGCCATCTTTGACATCTTTGGTTCGCACGTGGAAAGCAACGGTGCACATGTTTGCACATGTGGGGTGGGGGTGGGGCTACGGAACACTTGAAAAGTGCGGGACTCAAACGAGGTTTAATATCAACTCAGCTTTTATATTTTTCTATCGGGGCAATCAGGAAATTTTAAATAAACAACAAAACGTGTACGTCTTTTAAAATACGAAAGATCGCGTTGCCTTTGACAATGCCCCACCCCCGGGCTGCCCGGTTATAGCAAATGTCCCACCCTAGGGATGGAAAAGTTGTAAAATGACCGACAAATGCCCGGGGGGGGGGGGAGGGGGATGGTCGGGCTTGGAATTGACGGAGCCATAATTTTATTGATATCTCCTGAGAGCTGCTGTTTTCCAAGAAATCATAGCACCCATACACCTTATTCCAAAATGTCGGCCGGTTGATTATTCTTTTGTATGCATGTTAATTGGCCCTTATAGCCTCGTTAGCAGATGCACAATTCAAAATAATTTTTACTCTACAACGAGGCAACGAGGGCCAATTTATATGCGTATAAAAGAATAATCAATCGGCCGCCATTTTGGAATAAGGTGTATTACCCTGCAAGCAGAGTCGCTTTCGATCTTCCTCAAAATATAACCCATCGGCCTAACCCATCGATCTGTTCATCTGGATCTGTCATGGATTTATGCTTATCACTCAAATAATTTTATAATTCGTGAACTTTCATTCACACACAGAACACTAGAACTTCTTCATGAAAATACAACCTGATAACTAAAATAATTTACCTCCACAATACAGAATATGACTTAAGGTGACTCCCTATAGTTTTATGACCGAGCGCGCGCTGTTGACGAAAGCTTTAGTAATCTGCGCGCGCTCAAAGGAAAATCCTCGAACCGCGCGTGTTTTTCCGATTTTTTATGACGTCAGCATGGTAAAAAAATTCAAAATTAACCGTGGATTTTCTCGCATTTCCTTCGGTAAATTTTTGTGAAAATTCGCACAATTCAAGACTGAAACGTTACCTATCACATGACCGTTTTTTGAAGAAATTTGTCAGAGCAAGTAAGTTTTATTGTTTAAAATAACAAATGACGTAATATTGGCAAAATCGTCTGAAAAACCACAAGGTTTTTCCCCTCCAAAATGCCAGGCAAACTCAGTTTCATAAGATGGCAAAATTTAAAGAAATTTCACCGAAGGAAACAAAAAAAAATAAGGCATAAAGATAAAATATAGCAAAAATGTGCCATTCTTTAGATGCTGTGTTGCCATGGCAACGGCCTCCAACGAAAAAAGTAACAACCTATAAATAACTGTAATTATATCAGTTTCCTTACTGGTAAATATTGGGAACAAAAAATCAAAGACAAAATAACTGGGGTTTCCTTTCGAACTCATGTCAGTTAGTGTAGGTCATTGGTAAATACTCTAGGGAGTCACCTTAAAGGATAATTTTTCTTTGTTTTGACCGAACAATATGGCATACCACGAACAAAAGTGGCAAACCTATACCCTAATACGCTGGCGGCTTCTTGTCACCGAACAGCCCGCCAAACAGCCGCCATCTTGAACAATATCGTATGATTTGAGCCCGCAGCATTATGTAAAGCGGTTATTTGCAGTTAATTTATTTCTTTTAGTCATTCCGCATATATTATATTCCACATAATTATGCCATTCCGCAAGTCATGCCACATGCCATTCCGCAAACTCATTCCGCCTTTTACCCTCACCGCTTAAAACTGGTCTACCCAATATACCCAAAACCAGAACACCAGAGAAGAGAGCATATGCTCTCGATCGAGGATAAATAAAAGGAATTTTAACTTTCAACTTTATACTTAACTATTGTGTTATCTCCAAAACATACAAATACCCATACTTCAGTGTAAAAATAACATGTACCCATTTAAACCCCCCTGTAACAGTATATAGCCCCAACCCCCTAGCCGACCCTGTACAGTGTCGCAACGATTGAGACAAAACACTGGCAACATTGGAATGAATACGCCGTTTCCTAGTTTATTTTTCATCTGTTACAAAACGAGTCCTGGCGCAGAAATTAGTTTTACTCACACTCATTCTAATGAAACTCCAAATTATTTTTATTTGAATGGTTTCGCATCAGGACTCGTTTTGAAAATGGCCTTTTGTTTTATACATTGCCTAAGGGGTGTTACACTAAGCAATGTTTCGCTCCATGGCACCTTACAGCTCGTTAGAATGGTTGGGAAATTGCGAGACAAGTTGCACGAAACATTGCCTAGTATTTATAAAACATTTTGGTTGTTAATAGTGTAAGCAATTGCAATGATCCCGAAAATACATGTACTTGTCAAAGATTTCCATTTGCAGAACAATGAATTGTGTCCTCTATGTTTCTATAATCATACAATTGATTGAATGCAAAAATAAGTAATATATGCACAAATGTTGCGTGCTGTGAGCCAAACTAAGTAAAGATATTTGATCATGATTTTGACAGTATCTTTTATTCGGAATTTAAATCTTCAACGCAAATCTATTAAATTTCATCAGTGACTCATCTGTCAACAATTACATGTAGCGATTCTATACGCGCTTCGATCTACCAATTCTTCAACATCCAATGTTTTCGCGGAATGTCTCGCATTGAAAGACACGATTGCGCATTTGAATATTCGCGAAAATGGGCAAAAATCAGCAGAGATCAACAATAAGCAGAGACACTGAAATCATAATAAATAGTAAATAATAGTTTCTTGAAACTTAAAAAAACTCGGCGCGGTAAACTACCCGGCCCCAGTTGTTCAAAGGGTGGATAACACTATTCACTGGATAAATCACTATCCAGTGGCAAGTGTTGCCAAAACAAACAACGCTATGCACTGGATAGTGATTTATCCTGTGGATAGCGTTGTCCACCGGGCTTTGAATAACCACTGGAATAAACAAGCCTCAACTTATGATCAAACTTTTCATGTGCGTGTGCTATGTGTATATCTCTCTTTATGTACTAAGGTGTCAAACATCAAAGCTTCCGTACCTCACGAACAGGAAGGACTAAGCTATTTATAAGATTGCACATTTGGCGGCATTGACTGAATACATCAAACATTTCTGATCTTACCTTAAGTTCAAATAAAACTGCGGTATATAATAACACTAAACAGCAGTTAAGCACACGTTTCTGGGACACGTCTCACGAAAGTATTTCAAGATCGCAGACAAACAACTCACAGACAACTCCCTTGCACTTCACTTGGTTTCATTTTATAATACAGCATGCCAGGTGCTAAGCCGTTACCTGCGGGGGGGGGGGGGTTGTGGGGGTTGTAGTGTAGGGGTGTAGCTTGTAGTGTTGTCTTACTTAGACCTTAAGCGGCCTTCACACGACAGTTGGCAAACATGTTGGTAAACTGTTCAAGTGGCAACAAATAGAACTTGTCTCTATTCTCGCCAACTTTTTCACCAACTTTTTTGTGTTGGTAAACTCGTATTTGACGTGTGAACGATTGGCAAACGTGTGTTGCTAACTTTCAACCAATCAAAATTCGCGCTTTATTCACGTGATTTGGGTGACACTTCACAAAATGGCGGACGAACGACGGAATGAGCGCCCCGAGCAGGGCGCTAAAATGTAGGGCGTCGAAACGCGCTTACATTGCTTCGGCCGCTCCGTGATGCGGAGTGGGCCTGGGTCTAGTCCGCTCTTTCCGTGTTTTGGTCAAAAATATGGAGGAACTAATTTGAAGGCAAGACCGCATTTACTGCTTTGTAAAATTAAATGTAGGTAAAATAGCAGCGATCGGATTAGTTGTAGTCAAACAGTGGTAATCATAAAAGATTGTCTGTGGGAAACTTATGGTCTTATGTGAATAATTGTCGTTTTGGACTCGTTTATGTTTTCGCGACCACAAAAATTGCGCCCGAAGAAATTGTAGTGACGGTCAGAGTATTGCTTTCCAACCAAAACCCAATGGTTTCCAAAAGCTAGTTTTTTAATATTAAACAGTTTTGCTTATTATCGTCCTCCTTATTAATTTATAGACTGACAGTTCGTGACACTTTATATTTTGAGTTTCGAAGACCCAAAGTTTGACAACGGACATTCAGAAATGACAGAAAATCACCAAATTTGATTTGAAAAAAAAAAATAACTGAGGATGCAAAAATGTAAAAAAATGTGAAACAGCGGAAATCTCATGAAAACTGAAAATTAAGCTGGAAACACCAAATTTGGGTAAAACAGCCTGTCAAAACTGTGTTGCCATGGAAACATTAAGTCAAGTAATCAAAAAAATTGACACCAAAATGTTCCCAGCTAATTTTTAAGAAAAGTCGTACAGTTTGGCTATGATTGCTTTAAGGTTACTGTAAACCTTCGTGACCATGTTACGCAAAAGGCCTCGCAAGCGCACAGTTTTAGAGTAAAGTACCCAACCTATATATCAATTTAAAGCTTATAAGATAATAATTGTACCGCTACGGCAATTTGAACACAATTAAGCAGATGTTGACTGCCAAAAGTGTGTCGGGGAATTTCTTATTTCCCTCAAGTTTTGAAATTACAAGCGCAGATGTTGACTGCCAAAAGTGTGTCAGGGAATTTCTTATTTCTTATTTCCCTCAAGTTTTGAAATTACAAGCCCAAACGTAATTCACAGCGGAAGAAAATCATTACTTGAACTTTAAAATGCTTTCACTTCTTTTTGAAAACAGATATCAAAATTCCCCTACACACTTTTGGCAGTCAACAATGTTCGCGTTAAGGAAAATTACTTCTTTTCCGATCTCACAGCTGAAAACACCTTCTAAAACGAAAGCAGTAAGTTCTTGAATAAAAGAGTATGTTTACGAGTTCCAATAGTTTTCTATCCTAATTGCCTTGAAAAGAAAATACAACGCGATGGTTAGATCATTATCTAGATAGGCTGACACAACTGTTTTAATACCTCTTAGAATGCAAGTTTTCCCCAGTGATGGCAAGAATATCTCCCCACTTCCTACAACATCGTTTTTGGAGAAACTTTGATTGAAATTACAGTGGAACCCCGATTTCTCGAACCCTCGATTTCTAAAAAAAAACCGAGAATTCGAACCAAAAATCGTTTTCCTTGGACTTGTTTCACTGTAATTTGACCCCTGATATTTCGAACTCCAGATTTCTCGAACCAATTTTCGTTTCCCTTGGAGGTTCAAGAAATCGGGATTTCACTGTAGTTGGAAGGAATATCCAAACTAACACATCTAACAGATATTTTAAAAAGAGCATTTTGACAGTGAAAAAAAAAACCCCGCACAACTAAACAAAGAAAACGTTGATGATTTTTCCAGATTTTTTCGTGCAAAAAAAAAAAAAGAGTGAAAAAAATTATTATGGAAAAGAAGCGAATGACGCAATTATTCAGGCTATATTAGGAATAGTTCATACTACAGCTGCCTCCGCTGTTTAAAATCTACTGTTTAACAGTAGCACGTTTTGTACGAACTGTATATTTGAACTGTAATTACTATTACGCGGGGACTCCAAGGATGCCTCCTCGGGTTTTGGCCTCTGGGCCAAAACCCTGCGGGGGCAATTAAATCGAAGGTATTTTCAAATTTTTGGCTTTGGCCTTTTGCCAAAATCACTTACATAACATTCAACATGATTATATTTTGGCTTTGTAGTGTTAAAAAAAATGATAAAAATTCGCGCCACCTACTTAACCAATCAGACGCAGAACCAAAACCAATTGTGACTTGGGCGCACGTGTTTTCCCGCGATTGGCGCCGGTTACGTGTATTTGCCTCGAGTTGGTTCATTGTTCTGTTCATGTTGTTTCTTGTGATTAGCCATTATAATTGGTTTGGGTTTTGCGACACTCAATTGAAAACTACTCTAAGTGCACCTGACTCTCTTTAGAGTCATTGTTGTTTGCCCCTCATGATCAGAAATCACGTGGTTTGTTTAAATTATGATAATAATGAAAACCAACATGGCGACTATTGTGAATATGTTCTATCATATAAAACAATATGTGTAAAAAAGATTTCGAGTAAAATACCTTTTCTTTTAGATACGTTTAGGAGTAAATTTCAAGGGCAACTACAAGGAATAAAACAATGTATATGTTGATTACCTCTCGAGAAGAGGGCCGTAAACGGAAATAAACTTCTTCGACGTTGGATGTCCGTTCAAGGCAACGTTCCTGTAAGAAATAACCGGCTAACACTCTCTTGTTCCATGCCTCGTAGGTGTACCTTGACGATGTGGACGATTTTCCAGGTAACAGCGTTGAGGTGCGTACGTGGCAGTATTTCTTTGCCCAGAATAACTCAGACAAAACGCTGTTCAAGTTTATCGTTGTTCTCCCGCTCTTTCCATGTGCAAACTGCTCGAAAAGACGAATAAATGAATATTAATGTAAAAAATTAATCTGTAATTCAAATGATTTCCAAAAATTCCGATGATCAGTTTCTTTGAAATTCAAATTTCACAGGCATTGTGTTTCAACCTCCACCTGGAGAAGTGTTCCTTTTTTCACTGGTAATTTTTTTTGATGCTTGGTTTTACAGGAAAACTAAACATTTGAGATGGTTGGATAGGTCAAATAAAATAATTTGGCAGTTCAATATTGGGGAAAATATTTACTAAATTAGGGCTTTGTAAATCACTGCTTCCAGCCTGCCGAGCCATAAAACGCCGTATGGTATTTTTCTTTATTATTCCACTATTATGTCGTTTCACATATAAGGTCAAGAGAATTAAGACAATTAATGATTGTCGTGAGAAATTGCCGAGGTAAATTGCCAAGTTAACTCGGTACATTCCGTAAAAGCTCTATTAAGCTCCCTGTGCAATAATTATCAGGAGGGGGGGGGGGGGGGGGGTTTGGAAAATGGGCTTCATGTAGGAAAATATTAGGTAATACCCCCTCCTAAAGGAGTGAATTTAGGTATTGCCCCCCTCTAATCAGTCAGAAATTATGTACGACCCCCCCTCCCCCTCACAGTATACACACACCTTTATACAAGTACCCAGCATTTTCTTTAAACGCACCTGTGGATTCAAATCTTATAACAGAAAGAAAAAATTGGGTCGGTCGGGCGATGGGAAACAAAGCATTTATGGGAATGACCTAACACGATTTAGGAATATTTTATTACATGTATGAAATACGGAGTCAGTTGAGCCTCGACAGGACCAAGTAAATGTCGCAGTCATAACATTTTATATTTCTGTGAATTTTGCACGCATTGCATTCCTACTTTGCAAACTGGTTTAGCAACCTGACTCTTAGAGAAATGAATGTCGTCCGCTGACGGAAACGGAAGCTAAATATATATTTGCAGCAATTTTATCTTCTGCCTAAACAAACTATGAAGGCAAAGACTGCTGCTAGGCAAAATAATAAAAATAATGCCATTAATCCCGCATATTTATGTCTAAAACATTTTTAGCAAACTAGTTTCGCACACAAAATGATTTTAACAGTCACTAAACTGTTAATGTCAAGGTAATAACAAGGTATCCAATAACAAGGTATCCAATAACAAAATTCGCGTGCCGTGCACTTGATTGGTTCCTGCTTCAACTCTAATTTTTTCATAGAGATGATAAATTATAAGTAAGCTTTACTTTGTCCAAAGTTCTTCCTCGAATTTTGTTATAGTTATGATTAATTGGTAAAGGCCAATTTAGACGGTACACGATTTTGTCGCATGCGACTTTTGTAGCGCGCGCCACTCGCGTCATGCAAAAATCGTATACAACTTTCATCATTTAAGGACGGTGCCTCCTAATACCAAAGTATTTTTGCGCGGTTTATGACTATGCGGGAAAAGCAGATCTTAGCAAGGGCTATTGGATTCCAAAAAGAAAATTGGGGGTAACCACGCATTTTTCAGAGATAATCAAGCTTCAATCTGGAAAAAAATCCTGAAATAGCATTTTCTCGGAAAAAAAGAAAAACATATTTTTTCGCAGATTCCCTTTGAATTTGCCTTGACATACACGAAAGCAACAATAAATATAAAAAAGCTTTAAAATACTTAACAAATGGTAATATAACAACTACTGTTTATGTGTTTTTTAATTAAAAATCATCGCAACGTAGCCATTATCAACCCTGACAGCTCTCCTCTGGTATACCAAAAATACAGTCTAAATAACGTTTGCACACAACAAAAAATTAATCATATGTTTAATAGGCTTACCGCTTCCATTTTATAACATAAAAAGTAGGGGTCACCACGCGTTTTTGTAAGTTATATGAAGAAAACGACCATATATTTCCCTGCCGAGCTTAGCCTTAAAGAGATTTTGCAATGTTCTGTATGTGCGCGCGCTCGAGCGCGCGCTAATGACGCGAGAAATTATGCGCAGAACGTATGCGCAGTAACAATAGGAGGCACCGTCCTTAACTTTGTCTGTGGCTACGACATGTCGCAGGGTTTTAAAACATGTTTGAAAATCCTACGACATTTTTCGTGTCGTATACGATAATCATAAGCGAGTTGTAGGTTTGATTTACACGACACAATTCTTGTCGTAGACTTGTCGTAAACGCGTCGCATGCGACAAATCGTACCGTCTAAATCGGCCTTAACAGAACTTCGTGTCGTCCAATTCGGTCTGTAATCATACTCGTGATTAAACAAATCGGACGACCGCGCATTTTGTTAATCACTCGTATGATTACAGACCGAATTCGTTGGAGTCCACTCAGTCCTATTACCATTACTAATTTAATACATAACAGGCGATCAATTAGCTTTAAATTCTTTAAAATGTGGACGTGTTTGTTGGCATCGAAGTCCTCACGGGCTTGACGAGGGCGTGGATCTGGACTGAGGGTTGCTTCTTTTAAATGAGTCGTTAATGGTAGCACCAAATGTGCAACTCAAACGCCTAAAACTGAAATCTACAACTCAAATGCTAAGCTTTTAAATCTACAACTCAAATGTTAAAACTGGAATATACAGTACAACTCCAATTCCCAAAACTCGAATCTACAACTCAAATTATAAAACTGGAATCTGCAACTCAAATGCCAAAACTGAAATCTACAACTCCAATTATACAACTCAAACGCTAAAAAAACCCCACCTCAAATGCTAAAACTGGAATCTACAATTGCAACTCAAACGCCAAAACTGAAATATACAACTATGACAGCTATAAATGCACAACTTTTCTTATACTTTGGGCATCCTACGACTCCAGGCTGGTATCATAAGTTGGAGCCGGTTAAATTACATTTTGCCGTAAATCTGATTTTTTAATACTGCTGTATTTTAGCCTGTTCCAGGCGTTCGGATAGTGGGGGAGCGATACGAAAAGACGCGCGAAGCGCTAAGAGTGGCGAGTGAATAATAGGCGTGGGGATTGGGGAGAGGGGGGGAATATCTGAACCAGGGGGAGGGGGGGGGGGGGATAGAGACAGGGCCTGGGACCGAGAAACCATGCTCTCAACAACTTGCAAAGCGATCAATTTCGTTTGGTCAGCGGTGTGCTTCTTTTCGCGCGCGAAATTCCTTAAAAATGAATTAACGTTCCTATAAACTATTTCGCGATTATTCCAACACGTTCAATTTGTCCAATGTGGCTGAACGTTCCAGGAGCTGAATTCGTGAGTTCAAGTCCAGATAGAGACAGGAAAATTAACCATCGCGTGTTCACGTTCTCCATAATACCTTGAAATTGGACATTTTGATTTTTTGTTTGCATAGGAAGGCAAAAAAATGTAAAGGTAAAACGCACGTGCATTTTGTGGGACGGCAAAGAATATGCAAAACACACGTGCAGAATATTGTACTACTAATTAAACCTATTGTTTTGTGACGTTCTCGTTGCTGTCGCCGTCGTGGTTGCATCTTGAAAAACCGAAAAACTTGAGGAAGAAGTTTATCTGGTTTAAAGGATCACAAAGTGAAAAAATACATAATCATTTACCACATCAGTACGCACTTCCATCGCCTCATCAGCCGTCATGTTTTTTCTAGCTTTTCTTCTGGCCTTAAACAACTTCTACGCACGTGCAGATGATGAATCCGCTGTGTAAAGTTGTGATGATTGCTTTGCAAGTTGTGAGAGCATGGTTTGGATTTGATTTAAAGAGAATGTATGGGAAGTAGCTATCCCCCCCCCCCCCCCCCCCCCCCCCCCTGATCTGAACGCCTGGAACAGGCTAGCTGTGTTTTGGCTCAGCCGGTTTCCTTTCAAAGCTAGCCTGCGATTTGTGGTAAGTAATTAGCTCAAAGTTAACGTTCCATGTAATTTTCTACCCTTTCGTCCTGTTCATGTTCTGTATTTCGTTCTCATTGTCTTGTTTTGCTATATTTCTTAGCCCAGCAGCCGTCGTCGCTGAAAAACAGACGTTTTCATCTCAACAAACAGTTTGTCATTTGCAGGATCAGTTTGCCGCTGGTTACTCAGACCCAGCAGTGTTATTTTGGAGCAAAACAGTAAGTATTCTGATATATAGAGCGAGTTTCAAGCCATTTTACCGTCCGAAACATTTTCGATTATGTCTATTTAGGTAAATGTGCAAATTACTTCTCAATTTTAAGTAATTTTTTGCGAGGTTTGAAATTTGTTGTAACAGCATCGGAGATTAAATGTGCACACGTTAGCCGCATCAGACGTTAGTATTCATATACTCTACTTTGTTTTCTGTTTTTGCTAAAAGAATATCGTGTAGCTTGTTGCGTTCAAACCGAACTGTCTAAACAGAACTGTGTTCAATAAATTTAACATTATTTACACATTGTATCGTCTCAGAATGTCAAGCAAAATCGTCCGAAATGTGCCAAAAAACGTCCAAAAGTTTTTTGTCCGAAGTTTATCGTTCGAAAATTGTAAATCTGAACATTTTCGTAGTTAAAGTAGCAGTTGTGCATATGGAAAGTCTGCGGACGTTTGAGCGACTATCAAAAATTAGTGTAGCGTATTGAGAAGCATTGAGATCCAGCTAGTATTGTTTGACTGTCTTGTACACTACGTGGGACAGAGTATAGCGAATCAGAGCACTTGTTTTCTATCGGAACAAAGAGTAACACGAGATATATCCGCTACACAGCAATAACTTGTGTGATCCACAAGTTAAAAGATTAAATGTGGGTAAAATATTTCTGATAGAATTTAACGATTCAACCAAGATAGAACACCTCCACCTCATCAGGCGAGAAGTTGTAAGTCCCAGCCAGGATTGTTCTCTTGTCTTGTACTCCACTTGGAACAGAGTAGGAGTAGAAGTTTGTGTATGACTTAGTGTTACTGTTCGCATTGTCAGCAATGTGGATGTCGTGCCCGCCACCAAATGTTGGACCATAAGCTGGCTTCATACTTATTGCATATTGCGGCGCTATTTTCGCCATGCTTTTAAATGGATCCAGTCCTTCTTTATTGTCGAGAGAAAATATGAACGCGTTGGTAGTATAACCATATCCACCACTGGACTCTGAAGGGAGGGAAGAAAAATAGTAAAAATGAAAAACAAATAATATCATACTAAGCGGAACCTCTACTTTGGGACACCTTCATCAAGAGGACACCTCCTTTAACCCGGGGGAAAGCTGATTACCCCCCCCCCCCCCCCCCCCCCAAACCGTTTTTCCAAGACTACTACAGTTGACCTATTTAGTATCCAAAGTCTCAATATGTTCCGCCTTTACAATGATTTTTGTTCGCCAAAGATGCTTTATCCGTTTACTATACCGATAATTTCTCCACTCGCCTTTTGTCAGACAGTCCTGTGGTTATCTCTTATTCCTGTGTCGGTATGCAAACTTTCTTTATACGTCACAACACTGAAATACGATCCGTCTGGCCGCGCGGTAAATAGAACAACTTTTGAGCGTCTCGAGTCGAACTTCGCGGCTCGATCGAAAAATAGTACAAAATGCATGAAGCATCCGGCCAATAAAACAATTCTGACTCGCATGAACGTAAATTTGTACTTTGTGAAATAACAAATTTCATAGGCACTTTGAGGGGACTTACACCTCTATTCAGACCGGGCTTTTTTGTTCTTTTCTGAAGAAAGGGGGTGGGGGGGGGGGGGGGGGATTCCTTCATAGAGATGATAAATTATTAGCAAGCTTCGCTTTGTCTAAAGTTCTTCCTCGAATTTTTGATAGTTGTGATATGAATAACAAAATTCGAGGAAGAACTTTAGACAAAGCGAAGCTTACTAATAATTTATCATCTCTATGACGAAATTTGAGGAAAAAAGTCATTTTTGAGGATATAAAGCATGAATATTCAGTCACGAAAATGAACCCAATCAAGTGCACGGCACGCGAATTTTGTTATTGGACACCTTGTTATTGGACACCTTGTTATTGGACACTTTGCTGCTCGCGCTCCAATTTGGTGAAAAATAGAGCGTGCTATAGAGAACCAATCACTTTCGAGAATTTTGTTATGATCAGTAATAAAATACAAAATATATACAAGGAAGATAAATACTAGTGTTATTTACCCCACGGTATATCAGTGTATCCTCCAAACACGTACTGTCCCTTTTTAATGATGGTCACCGTGTTACGTTTCCCATTACACCGGCTGTGGAAGGTTCTGCCAGCCCAGCCGTGAGTGGAGGCGCGGTAGCATAGCATCCACTGAGGGCGACTTCCAACAGCAGGCGTCAGGAACTGATCAAGACGACTTTCGTAAAATGCATTGCCAGCTATTATGGATGAGCTCTTCCAAAAATCTGAAAATAATTTTAAACCTTCTATGAAAATGAAACTTATATGGCGTGTAAAGCATCCAAAAATGTTTATTTTATTGACAGTCACCTCTGTCAATTATGACGTCATATCACGCCAAAATGACGTCACAAAGTTTGGCCATAACTGCTTGAATGCTCATTAATTAAGATACAGTCGAACCTCCACTAACGGCCACCTCTCTACAACGGCCAAGATTTTTAGTCCTAACAGTACAACGATACATACACTTTACTCTTATTGAAACCTCCCTACAACGGCCACCTCTCTACAACGGCCAGTTATTTCGGCCCCAAGGTGGCCGTTGTAGAGAGGTTCAACTGTAAATTTGAAATCAGCGCGTGCACTTTCTGGTTATTTTTTTAGTATTGTTAGAAAATGGTGAATTTATTTTACTATATATGGCCTTTTACTGGTTCTCACCTGGTTTAACGTCAATTAAAGTTGTCAATGCACTAACATATCCCAACTTATTGGAGGCTTTACACTGATAGGGGCCACTGTCTTGAGGACTAAAGTTGGAGATATTCAGTGTACCATTCGTAACAGTGGTCCGTCCTTGTGGTAACGACACAAGTCCTCTTGACCACACAATTGTCGGTGCTGGAAAACCAAAGACTCGGCAAGAAATCGAGGCGACTGAATTCTCTGCTACTTTAATAACTCTATCGAGAGTTTCCGTGAACTGTGGAGGAACTGAATAACGAGGAAAACATTAACCATTACGAGAAAATTGATGCATTGAATATTTATTATATTTCATAAGGACTCTACTTTATACAGTGGAAACACCAACTCAGTATTTCTGACGATGTGATGGTAATTATGAATTTTAGCACGTAGCGCTAGCGTAACAACGCTAAACGATGAACAGACAGAGTTTCAAGTCAAGATTAAACTTGTGACTCAGCCGTTTTGAACGTAATTTCTATAACTTGCGACGATTTAAGATATTTGCGTTGACTTTGATCGACCACAACGCTACGCAAGATTGCCACCGTTTGTGCGCCTAATCCAAGTCGACACAATACAATGGTCTTGCTATTTATTTATTTATTTATTTATTTATTTTTGCTTGCTTATACTTACCATTGCATCGAGCAGGGTTTTTGTCTGCTCTGAGTATACAAATATTTTGATAATTGACAAAGTTGTCTTTTTAAAGTTATGTGCTTTTCTTCCTAGTCCATTGACATCTTACCTTCCACTAAAAGTTTCACCACTTTTTGAACCTGTCCCAAGACATTTGCCGCTTTACAAACGTAACTCCCCGAGTCATTGTAAACAGTAGTGCTGATCTGTAGCTTATTATCTTGACCGCCCTTATTCACCAGTCCTGTGCCACTTATTTTACTCCAGGATACAGTAGGCTTTGGATTACCACCAGCTGAGCAGTAAAACGTGGCGGTCTGGTTCTGAGTCACAGTGAGTGAGGCAGGAGATACAATCACCTCTGGAGCAGATATGGCCTCGCCTGGTTCCCCTTTAGGCCCCGGATGTCCAGCAGCTCCAGCATCACCTTAAAAGAACATCAACAAAAAAGTTATGATTGTAAACAAATTGACAGATCCACATAAGAATAGCACATTCTGCCCGAGTTATCGATTGATATCTTGCCAGTAGGTCAAGAAATGGCAATATCTTCTTGTCGAAGTTTTTCGCTTAGAGTATAGGAAGTAATTGTCAATGAAATAGTTTTCTTAATTCTAGGAAAGTTGTAATTCCCTAACCATAGTTAATAGAGGGAAATGGTTATGAAGCCCGGCAAACTTCAAAGGAGCAAACAAAGATGGCAAGATTTATATTGGAAGGTCCATGACCGTGCACAATCTTTTGTTTTGAGCTCATACACTATGTATGAATTACGCAACCGAAACGTTTCTTTTGGTTAGTATCGTTAGCCCGGGGGGTACTCAAAAAAGTTTTATACGGGGAGGCTCCGCCCAGAGGTCCAACCCCTTACCCTTTCATATACCATTTATCACAGAAAAGGTACCCCTTTCATATACCTTCCATAGAAAATGGTACCCCTTTCATATACCTTCCATAGAAATTATGAAAATGGTACCCCTTTCACATACCTACAGTAGAAGCACTGCATCCCTTTTCTATACCCTTGTAATGAACTTAATGAACAATATATATCACCAGAAAACATCAAGCATTACCAGTAGAGATGTTAACCAAACAATAATATCATTTACTCGTGAAATCCCTACCCTTTCATATACTTCAACTCATGAAATCCCTACCCTTTAACATACCTCGAGCCTAAAAAAGGACCCCTTTCGGGCGGAGCCTCGCCGTATAGTCCATTATAGGGAGTACCCCCCGGGATCGTTAGTTGCTTGAACATACGTAAACACCTCAGTATTGTATTTTGTCAGCGGGTTTTGTGCACGGTCAAGGCCAAAAACGCGAACAAAAAGATATAACAAAGAAATTTGCCGGAAAAAAAAAAATATACCATCATTTCTTTCCACAAACTTTGCCCGGCTTCATAATCATTTCGCTCTATTAATTATATAACTATACCCTAACAAAGGAACAGTTTTAGGGTAATCGGAGAACACTCGGTAAGGACCGAGTGTTACGATCAGCTTGTCGCTTTTGTAATCTTTATTTATTGTCTGATTAGTATATGTAATAGGCCTCGGAATTTTTTTCATCAAATTATTTTCAAATTGGATGCTGTCCAATTTGAAAATAATTGGATGAAAAAAATTCCGAGGCCTGCCAAAATTTAGCCTCCTACCCAGACTTTCTTTGGGCTCGTCACGCAATCTTTCCTCCCCCACGAGAAAGCCAAAAGAAAGTCTGCGTAGGAGGCTAGCCAAAATTGGACGAGACCGTATGTCGAGTCCAATTTGGCAGTTCGAGGAATTTTTTGAATTCAATTATTTTCAAATTGGACAAGCAAAGCATGTTTACCTTTTTCACCCCTCACTCCAGGAATTCCAAAATCTCCCTTCAATCCTTGTTTACCGGGTTCACCTACTGTTCCCATGATACCTTTCGTTCCTTCTCTACCCTTAGTTCCTTTCGGCCCTCGTTTACCAAGATTTCCTTGAATTCCTTTTGGTCCGGGGGGCCCTGCCACACAAACTTTGTCTGGAGAGAGGCAGTAAGACTCCACAGATTGCGCAATAATCGAGGTGACGTATCTCTTGAATCCATCACTAAGATCTTTTAGGCCAACAGAATCGTTGCGGCGGGTTTTTATACTGCGGCGGACAATTTTACCTTTGGTTATACCTAGGGGAAAATATAATTTTAGTTTATATGTCTGACTGTGAGAATAAGAGATTAACATATTATAAATTCGTTTATGATGGCACTAGTAATTCAAAATGGTTCGTGTTCCCAAGACTGATTAACATATTACTTATCTTTCGATATCGTAATTAAATTGTCGACTTATGATGTGCAACGAATCTTGTATTCCTTGCTTTTCATGTTTTATTTCAGTTATTTGTCAAGTGTTGTTCAAGTTCAATGGAGGTCTGGCTGTTTATGAAACAAAATACATGGGTCACTGTTAGTTGGCATGACTCCATTTCGTAGAGAATCGACTTCCCGTGATTAAAGTCCATACATATTTGGAACGTCGTGTGCGTCTAGTCTTCGTTGGAGCGTGTTTATTGCAAACACTTAAAAATCAATCTTCCATTTATTCCACGTACGTATCAGTACATTTCCTTAGCGGAGTTAAACAGTTTTAAATAAATAATTATGTTATATGATCATGATTGTAATGTCTTTAAAATGAGCGAGACAATTATAAATATTAAATTATGGCATTAAACGTCAGTGGCTACGTAGTGACTCACAGTGTCACAGTGAGGACAGTGAGAGTGGGTAAAAATAGTGAGTTTGAGATCGAGCACGATGAAACGTCTCGCTTGCTGACTCTGAGTTCGCTGCTGGTCGCCTTATAAAAAAACAACGGTTAACGTTTGTACTTCGTCGACATTCAGTTTACGATGTTCCTAAATAAATATCAAAATAGTAACTGAAAATAAGACACGACCATGTTTAATAATCTAACGTTTGATACTGAGCCAGACACAGCGGCTTTTAAGAAGGTTTGGATGCCAACGGCATATGAACAAAAACGTTAACGAAGTTCATTCCTTCCCTCCCCACATTGCTTACCATTGGCAATATTAAAGTCATTTTTCTCAGGGGCTTGATGAGTAGTTCCCTCGGGTTTCAAAGCTTCTCTGATTTGTTGAATTTGCAGCGTGAACTTTGAATCCATCATTTTCGTGTCATGGACCACTGTCTCCATTCTCATAAACAGCGCGACCGTCATCAGAATTGCGACAACAGACAAAATCAAGGAAGCCTTGTAAAGATTGTCGCTACGTTTCTCAGTGGAAATCATTTTCACCTCTTTTACACGGAAATCCATCGCTCTGTGATGCTTAATTGCGAGGAGATGTGAAACAGGCGAAATTCACGAAACGCGTCAAACCTATCAATGCGAACACTGCGAGATATTTGATTTCAGCAGGTCGAGACTCATCTGGCAAAAATATGTACGTTAAAATGACCCAGGAACCGGAAAAGCAAGATTATATGCCAAAATGATCAACCTCTTTGGTGCGGTCAACTTTTATTATTTTTTTTATTATAGGGGGGGGGAATTTGCTCGCAGAGACTTTGACGGAAAACTACAGCATGCATTCAAAGATCATTTGAATTAATTAAACTAAGCGAAACTAAGCGTTCTTGCGTGCTCTCGTGCATATCCCGAGAGACACGCCACAACACCAATGGAGCCACCATTTTGGATTGTAGAGCATGCGCTGTCAAGTCAACATAGCCAGATTTTGGCTACGCTTGCGTAGAGTTCCCCAGAGCCTTCGCGTCTTGCGCAGACAAAAAAGTAAAAAAAAACGCGAAGGCTCTGGGGTCGCGAATGGTCCAAACACAGCGCGATAGCTATGCTGAACTGAGTAGTTCGCGCATGCACCAAGAGGTCCTTGTTGCCCGTAACGAGGATTGCGCATGCACTGTAGGAATCGAGCGGTTGTGTGCAGAGGTTCCTTCTCGTCGCGCGCGGAAAGATAATAGAACAAACTGAAGTAAAAATCTCGAGCAAGCTGCAATTAATTGCCACATTTTATTTAGGCTTGAAATTAATTGTCTTTTTCCTTTAATTTACAAATGGATAAACGTTTCATGTCTCTTAATTATTATAATAATAATTATTATTAATTATTATTATTATTATTATAATTTACAAAAAGCATACATACATACACATTTTAAAACGCCATCCATTGTACGGTATGGCGAAAGGAATATAGAAATAAAAAAATATCTACACAATGACAATTCCAGTGGCTGCCTAGTACAAAAATTAAATGTACCAAAAACATTCTACTCAACTTAATCAAAGAATTCAACTTCGTACTAATAAAATCCTGACACTGGTCACTGAGAACTAAATAAGCTAAATAATAATAAGCTCGTTCAAGCTAAATAATTAACGAAATTAGCAATTAATTTAACTTACAATATGATTTATATTTATATATTTATCTGTTGATACTTGTAACACGATTTAGGAATATTTTATTACATGTATGAAATATGAGGTCAGTTGAGCCTCAACAGGACCAAGTAAATGTCGCAGTCATAACATAACACTTTATATTTCTGTGAATTTTGCACGCATTGCATTCCTACTTTGCAAACTGGTTTAGCAACCTGCCAACCTGCCTGACTAGTTAAACGAGCTGCACACTCATAGGGAAATGAATGTCGTCCGCTGACGGAAACGGAAGCGACTCAATAGGGTCCTTTCGAGATATTAAAATTCAGCTTGGTAGCGAGGCTGAGAGGACACAAACGATGGAAATCGAACAAACAAGCTTATCCTCTCAGCTTTGTTATCAAGCTGAATTTTAATATCTCGAAAGGACCCTATTAAAGCTAAATATATATTTGCAGCAATTTTATCTTCTTGCCTAAACAAACTACGAAGGCAAAGACTGCTTCTGGGCAAAATAATAAAAATAATGCCATTAATCCCGCGTATTTATGTCTAAAATATTTTAGCAAACTAGTTTGGCACACAAAATGATTTAACAGTCACTAAACTGTTTATGTCAAGTCAGGTCGTCTTGCAGTTCGGTCATTAAACACTTATGTTGTATTATATGGCTATTAGAGCAGTTTTCAACTGAGTGTCAATCAAAATGAACCACAATGGCCAATCACAACAAACGTAAACAACACAACGAACCAATGAAACTCGAAGCAAATACACGTAACCTGCGCCAAGCGCGGGAAAACGCGTGTGACCAAGTCGCGATTGCATCTGATTGGTTGAGTAGGTGGCGCGAATTTTTTAAACCAATCACAGAGCGTAGTAACGCAATACCAAAGTAATTCAGGATTACTTTCGACACTCATTTGAAAAACGCTCAAAACTGGTGGAAATTTTCAATACGTTTTCAGGTTAAACCGCTATTTCATGTTACGCACTGCTCAGCCCAAAACCGCCATTATACGCTAGTATCTTCAAAACAAACTCTTTTTATATAGTTGCTGTTCAGCACACCTTCCAATTTTCAAATCGGCAACACATCCGATTAAATTTAAAACTTTAAACCTAGTCTCCTATGAGGAAAATATTATCTTAATACATCAAACCAGTGTGAACACATTGCAAACACGTAAATAATGACTTGGAAGTGATGTGCAATTTTCACATCGTGCCTTCAAATTCAGCTAAATGCCCCGACGATGGGTTTGTACAAACTACTTTAAAAGCATTACAGGTTAATAAAATCCCATGTCGGGTTAGCTAGAGACACTGTCTTTCCCAGCAGTTACAGTACCGGTTATCCAAACCGGTTTGTACCGGTTTGACCGTTTGTACTCGCTTATAAATTTCCTCGGTTTTCGTTATTTAAGTTTTATCTTCCTTCCTGCATGTCTCTCTTTTCGATCCCTACGCTTAGTCTAAATAATTTTCTCTGCTTGATGTCTACCTCTGTTGATTATCTTGACTGAAAACGTATTTTTATTATTTTAAACCAATTCTCTGCATCCTGCCGCCATGTTTGTTAACGTTGTAACTTTGCATCGAAATAAAACTATCATTTTAATTCTTACATAACTAGATTTTAGGTTTTTGGAGAGACAAACGAAAAGTTCTTCGTATGTCAATAGCTCCACTTTCTCATTTTACAGCAAAATACGAACGGGAGTTCCACCGTATCAGACTCGCAGACTACACGACCCAGATTGTGTGCAGTACAGACTGTTAATGATCTTTAAAACTTAGTTGCTACCTTCGGTGAAGCTTTCGGCGAGGCTCGTTCACGTTCGGAAACATTTTCCACTCGCCGAGCCTGCTTCGGCGGCGCCGTCCGCCTCCGACCTTTCATTTTACTCAGTTCATCGCCGAAAACATCTCCAGTTCGAAGCGCGGAGATTAAATCATCGAATTCACCTCTGTTGTCCCCTGCGTTGCTAACTTTCTTGCCGTTTTTCTTTTTCTCTGGCACTTGATTATTTTGAATGAGTTTCTTGGCGGCTGATCTCTGTCTGTCTCGCTCTTTTTGCTGAAAAGTCAAAGAAAAGGGAAATGAAATGAAACTAAACAAGAATGGTCAATTAATCCGGGATGAAGCGAGAGCGAGGCTCCCTTTTGACCGCCAACTCTCGTGCGCTCTCATCCACTCATCCCCCGACGTTTCAGCTCATCGAGCATTCAGGAACTCAACGACACGTAATGGCGGACTCAAAAACTTCATAACAACTTCATGTACGCTATCACCAAAGTGTAACGTATCAACAAATTCAAAACAAAAATGTAAACAAACCCTGGGCATGCGCAGTACGGACTGGAAATCATCTTTAAAGTGAATTCCTGACAGGAAACATGGCCGTCGCTAATTTCCAACGGGAAGCAAAATAGCTCAACGAAGACAAAATTATTTTACCTCGGTCATGGCGCGCGCTTTCCTCTCCTCCTGGTCCTTCTTCTTCTTCATTTCCTCGTTCTGATGTCTTGCTTCCTGTAAACGAAAACAACGCAAGGCTTAACACGCTTTTCACTTTATAAATACGCGTTAGTGTACTGATTGACTTTTAACCAATCATCAGCGTCACCACTGATCACGTGTTCGGAAATTCGCGCCTTTTTCTCCTGCGTCCGCCACCACACTTTCAAACAAATCGGCGACATGTTTTGCCGTCTTGTGTTTCACAATCCAATTGCTTAGTGTGATTTGTTTTCGATTAACTGTCGAAAGTTATCACGTGTTTGGTTTGGCTTCGCGTTGGCTTCGCTCTGATTGGTTAAAAAAATGTGCAACATGTTTTAACCAATCAGAGCAAACATGCTGTTCTATTTTTTAACCAATCAGAAGCAAAACCTTGACTTGCCTTTACGCGCGTTTTCCCGCGCTTGCCATTGGTTGCTATTTTCCAGCGCTTGGCACGGGTTACTTATTTTCCTTTTTCCAGCGCTTGCCAACCATCAGTTACACGTTTTGCCGCGCTTGGCACTGCACCGGTTGCGTGTTTTCCCGCGCTGGGCTTTGCTTCGAGTTCTGATTGGTACACTGCGTTTGTTGTGATTGGTCAGATGTGAACAGTCGCATCATTGGAAAACCGTTCCATGAAACATGCGCAATAACATGAACTGAACACGTCAGGTAACTATGAATAACTCAACAATACGAAATAGCAATGACTTACCGCGAACGAAACCAGGAATGCAGAGAACAGGCCGAAAAACTCGTCTGACTGGAGCTGTTTTGAATCCTCTCCAAACATGGACACTGCTTTGGCGTACTAAAGAAGCAGAACAAACCTTAAGTTACATTATATGAAAAACTAGTTGTAAGATAATCCTACCTAAATAATAGGTTACCTAACTGACTGACTCACTGATTGCTTGTCCTGATTAATTGACGTAATACCACAGTGATTGTTCTTATGAATAAATAACTGATTGACTGACTAGTCAGTCTGACTGACTGATTGATTGATTACTTAATTGACGTAAATACGCAGCCAATGTTTGACTGAAAGAATGAATAACTGACTGGCTGTTTGACTGCCTGTTGATAGCCTGCGTCGCAAATTCAACGGGTTAATCCGTCTGCGAACCAGCACCAAAATCCTTGTTCCGGACCCCCAACGAAGTAATGGATTATATGTACTTGGCTGTGATTGGCCTTGGAACAAGGATTTTGGAACTGGTTCGCAGACGGATTTAACGGTTGAATTCGTCTGTGACGCAGGCTAACTGTTGATTGATTGACGTAATACTTCAGCGATTGTTTGACTGACTGAATGAATGAGGTAAAGGTAGGTAGGTAAAGGTAAATCTTTATTTAGGCAGGGTGGCCCATTCAGCTCTAGGCTGCCCTGCGTCTAAAAAATACATTATATTACAATTTAAGAAGATTTATGAAAAACTGACGGACTGATCGACTGGTTGGCTGATTGTCTGTCTGTCTGTCTGTCTGTCTGTCTGTCTGTCTGTCTGTCTGTCTGACTGACTGACTGACTGACTGACTGACTGACTGTTAAGACTAGTTGGTGTAGACGGGTCATAATTTAAGAAGTAAAAGATGACCTTTTGCTTCATATCTTTCCATGTCTCGTCCAACTCAGACAGTGAGAACTGTGCAACTTTTACAAAGGAGCCCATCGATTCCACAAATCTGTCTCCGTGAACACGTTCCTTCTTTTTATGCTGGAATTCGAGCTCCTACAAAACACAGAAATAATTTAATTAGTTAACCCTTTCACTATTGCGGTGTTTCTAACTTTTACGTATGTGGATAAAACCCTAGAGTGTGACCATTTAAATGAAAGCTATTGAGCAGTACTTTCACTGCTTTTTGTTCCATATCTTGCAAAATGAAATTTGAGATTTTTTCAATTTTGAGCTTCGACACTCTTGGGAGTGAAAGGGTTAAGGGGGGTCCTCCTTAACTACCAGATTCAGACTAATTGTGAAGGACATTATTTTGTTGCTCGAACATTTAGCGTGTTGCGACGTGCTAACATGGCAAGAGATATTAGTATGAACACCTAGTGTTAAAAATACACATTGCGCGTGCGTAACTAGTGCCAGTCCCAAACCGCGCGCGAGAATTAGAAATCCCTAAAACTCGAAGGAAAAGTGATAAAGTTTCAATTTCTTTTGAGAATCAGAGGCAACCTATCCTTCTTTATAAACGTACGTATGGGATTACTGTTTACGCTTAAAACAGGAAATCTATTACAGAAAACGTACAATTTTGCGTCTTTATGACGTCATAACTTTGGTATTAATGTCAATTTCAACAAATGCATACGTGGCTTTATGCATTGCAATGTTCTTTAATCATTGGCATTGTTTCTAATGTCAAATAATGTAAGTTGTTTGAGTTTTAGGGGTTTTTCTGTCCTGGTCACGTGACTTGCCAAATATGGTCGTGACTTAAAACATCTTGAAGGGACTTTCAATTGAACAAACATGGCCAAACAGCTTATATGTAGAAGTCGGAGATCCAAAGATATGATAGTTTGAAGTCTTCCTAAGAATAGAATGGTAGTTAAGAAGGTCCCCCCTTAAACAAGACGTTCTGGTATAAAAGGGGCCTGACCTGGCCATTCTCACACATCAGGCATTTTTGTTTATGATATATTTTTGTTTTATGAGATTTTGAAGCATGTTTAGTTTACAGGACGCAACAATGTGCCATGACTGCCGTGCAAGAATACAAATCATTACAAATTTCATTTCGCTCCCGAAAGATGTGAATATAGGAGGTGCCTTCCCTTTTACAGCGGAACTTCTTGTTTAAGCTCCGAGCCATGTTAATCAGTCCTCAATGTAGTTGTTCATAAGTTCACTTACCTTCTCAACCTCTTTAAGCTCTTTTTTGACAGCAATTGTTTCGCTCTCTAAGTCGTTCAAACTGAAAAACGGGAGAGTATTTTAAAGTAAGTTTACATGAAGCCCTAACGTAGCTTAGACACAATTCCTCCAGGGGGGAGGGGGGGGGGGGGGGGGGGGGGGGAGTGCGAAGAGTTAAACAATCTGCCCCTGTATTTGGGCCGCACGTATATGGCGGTAGATAGGCGGCGGTAGATAGGTTTTGATCTCAAATAACATGTGACCTGCAAGTGGCTATACAAAATAGCCCATAGAAAACGCACACTCTGTCTGAAGGTTGTTTCGAAACCTCTACAGAAACACAGAACAGCATTTCTATCACTATGGTTTATTTTATTAAACATTTAGTCAGTGTTTCTACAAAAACATTTGTGAAAGCTTGGGACAACGCTACTCTTTAACTCTAAATAAACAGTTGATGGCGACTGAGCCCGCGGTTTTCGCCCCCGACGTTGCTAAGCAACATGACGTATCCTTATTGTGCTATACTGGTGCGACTGCTTTCGGAGTACTCGTGAGTGCTCACGCTAGTTTTTGATTGGATAATAAGAGTTTCCATAATTGGAAACTCTTTGATTGCTCCTGACCAACGAAGATTTGCCAAAAACGGTACTTCTTCCCTCGACTGATCAGGCATGTTCAGGTAAATACCTTTCAGCCATCAACTTTGAGTTGCAACAATGTTTCTGTTTTCTCGTTTGGCGTGACCTTTAGGCGGGCCAACAGACTGTAAACTAAGACGGTCATTAGTGTAAAACTCACTTGACTTTAGCAGCTGTTCTAACGTGTGCCAATTCTTCTTCCAGGTTGAGGACTTCAGGATACTGAGATAAAGGAAAAGTATTTATTATAAATTACTTATAAGATACTCCTCATCAAGTGGTTTCCTCTGTTACATCTTATAAACTTGTGACAACAGGGTTTACGGCGCGCTTTCTAGATCTTCTGGAACTCATTCATGCGTGTATTAAGTTTTAAAGCAAAACAACTACACAATCAGACTCTAAAATCTGTTTAATTGCCTATACATTGGAGGTGCGTACTAGGTACGTAAGGACATGAGTTCACCACATAAGCACTCACACAGCAATTCCGTGTTGCTTTTTCCCGCGCTTGGCGCTGGTGGTACACATTTTCCCGCGCTTGGCGCTGGTTACACATTTTCCCGCGCTTGGCACTGGTTACACATTTTCCCGCGCTTGGCGCTGGTTACACATTTTCCCGCGCTTGGCGCCTGTTACACGTTTCCCCAACGCTTGGCACAAATAACCTAAATTTCGACTTGAGGTCTGATTGAAAGATTGTGGAATAATCGAGGGTACCAAATGACCCAGTGATTAATAAAACCACTTGTAAAAAACTTACCTTTCTTTCAAGTACCATGATGAGGTAGTGTAGAAGGGTTATTTTCGTATTAGAGCTGGATTTGGTGTCAATAATCCTGTTTAAACTGGCCAACTTGAATCCTAACAAATTGAAATCAAGCGTATTTTGTTAAAAACATGGAAAATAACTGAAAAGTACAAACTTTTGCCCATGATTGTAGATTAGCATGTAACAGAAGCGCCTAAAAAAGTGCGAAGTAACTCAGTCCGGGGAACAAGTACCAGTCGACGGCGAAATCTCGTCTCCGAAAGGGGACTGAGCCTGTGGTTTTCGTCCAAAAGTTGCTAAGCAAATGACGTATTCTCATTGCGCTATGCAGGCTGACGTGACAATTTTCGGAGTACTCGTGAGTACTCGCGCTGTTTCTTGATTGGATAATAACAATCGGAAACTCTTCGAGTGCTTCAACGAATTTTTGCCAAAAACGGCACTTGTCCCCCTGACTAACTGACTAATTCCCCCTTCGTAACCTGCGAGCAAGCTCTCTTGAGGGTGGGACATAGGGCTTTTGATATTTTATACACAAATAATCGTGACAATACCACCAAATCCACTTTAAAATTTACGGTTTCCACTACACAAACGGAGCGTTACTAATGGATAGACACAAATGACCGAATCACCCTCACGATTGGTGTACGATAAAAACAAACGTCTTTTACATAGAGCATATTCAGGAGAAAACACGTGTACACTTTGTAACCAGGAAACAAAGTTCTGCAGTATGGAAAATTAAATCAAAAAGTGATAACCCGCCAAAGAATCGAACGCCGACGTACATATATGTATGTCCGGCTTTTGTTTCATGGCGTCAAAACAACAGCCGGAAATTCGTCAGCCTTCGCAGGCTAGCCAAAGAACAATGTCTCACAGTCTCTTACCCACAGCGTTCCCTCGTGCGCCTCTGTTCATGTAATTACCAAACGCCAGAACGATTTCCAACAACAATCTAAGTCTCTTGCTTCTCTGAAGTTCCTTGGACGCCTCCAGGACAGCTGCCGAGAAAAAGAAAGCGTTTTTAGTTACGTAGTATCCTTGCATGGAAAAAAACAAAAACGTTAAAGTAGAAGAAGTACAAAGAAACTATTTGCCCACATTTTAGCTCTCCGACTAGTGTGTTCTTTTCGGGCCAAACGTGGATGAGAGTTGTTGAGAGTTCAAACTCTCGCTCTCGTTTGGCCTGAAACTCCCATGCGCTCTCATCGACTAGCATGCGCTCTTGTCGTATTTGAACGACAAGACGTTCGCTTTCGGGTTTGATATATCTTTTCAATCGAAACTAAAACTAAGGAGGAATCAGAGAAATAAAATCGCAACAATCTATTATATGGAGGTTTTAATCTGATATCCAAACCACCAATAGTTTACTAAGGCCCATGTGAAGTTCGGCATCTGAATCAAAGCCGGTACACAGCCGTTTTTCCCGGTTGAGCCAGGCGGGAAGAACGGCCGAGCCGATCCGAATTTAATCAGCCGTTCCGAATTGATTCAGACGCCGTACCTCACATGAACTTAATTCATCGAATTCGATTCGGCTCATGTGTAGTACGGCGTCTGAACTGGGCCTAAGGTAGAAAAACACCAAAGAGGTAATAAAAACCAAACAGGAACAAGGATGGTTGAGGATGGAGAAGATTAAGACGGATTGCGAATGGCGAACTTGAAAACATTGGCCAATTTACTCAAGATGCGCCAGCATTCAGTGGTACATCAAGACAATCTGCTATATTCTCATAACCGGAATGCTTCAGAATATATTGATAATCTGACAAGAATTTCGATGTTGAACACTCACATACCTTGTACTCTTGGTTTAACTTCGCCCATTCTCTCAGGAAATCTCTTCTTGTAAAACAACGATTTAAGCCTTTGCTCGTAATGAACAATTCTGCAAAGTTTAAGAGTACACATGTAAATTGCGAACGAAAAAAAACAAGAGGATATCACAATTAAATTCGAAATGCGATTTATGGTAGGAGGCAAAGTTTTTGTAAACCCGAGCCGCATTCTTTACATAATTATACTTTAGAATATCCTCTCAAACTTTCTGGAGTGTTTGAATCAGGCTATGTAAACAAGTAGCGACCATTTCCTACTTCTTTTATAAAATAAAGCCAATACAATGCAATGATACGTCATAACCGTGTTACATAGCTTCACGCCTTATGCCTCACAACTACAGAACCAATCAGAGCGCGCGTTATATGTGTTAACTGTTGTACATTGATGTTAGAGCCAATGGCGTCACTTGTTCCAAGTAGTGGGCGACCGACCCAATGTACATGTTTAACAATACGTCAAAAAGCGTATTGGGGACTACAAACATATTTGCGCGGATACGAGAAAAAAAAAGAGGATATTTGGGACTACTAACACATCTTGGTGATACGAGAAAAGAAAACCTTCTAACCTTGACATGTCATATAAAAACCTATCCGATCGAGCAAATTGCTCAATTTCTTTGTTGTGTGCATTCAGCAGATTCTTCTCATCTGATGTCGGGACGTACTTCAGGAGCTGCAAACAAACAGGACAACGTTAAGTTAATCAATGATCCTTGTAGTTGTGTTTACAATAAAATCATTTGCAAAGAAGCCTGAAACAATTCAGGGCTTCAACGGGATTTTCACCCATGAGCTCTGCATTACCGATACGATGCTCTACCAACTGAGCTATAAAGCCACACATTGGAGAGCAAGGTCAATTGTGATACGTTCCCGTGAAAGTGATAGAATGGGGGTGCATTAATTTTAGCTGCTCGATATTTGTTTCATTCTTCCAGCCCTGCAAGATAGTTTTTTATCCCCGTGTCCTTGCACGATATACCGTTTTGCTCGATATTTTGTAAAGCCAGAAGCGCTTGCTCGATATTTTGGGGGGGTTTGTCCAATCCCCCCCCCCCCGATCAATAATCTAATGGTCCACTCCTAAAGGGGCCTAAAGGGTTCTAAAGGGTTTCCAAATGGTTTTCCAAATAGTTTCTAAAGGGTTTCTAAATGTTTTCCAAAGAGTTTCTAAAGGGTTTCCAAAGGGTTTCTCAAGCGAATATTACAACGTCTCCCAGAATAACATGGTAATGCATTCCAGATGTACCTGTTCGACCATGTCTTTTGATAGGTCATCATTTTCATCCACTGCAAGAATGGCCGTTGTTATCTCCTCGTCTGTCATCTTCAGCTTCGTTAGCAGAATGCCACAGTTCTGAAAGAGCCGGGAAGTTGTATGTATTCACACTTTGATAACAATGAAATATAATGACAATACAGCGAAACCTCCATCAAGGGGACACCCTCGGGACAAAGAAAAGTGTCCCATTAATAGAGGTTAAAATAGATTACAAAGATTATATGAGCGTTAATTTTGCCGGAACAAAAGTCTGTGTCCCCTTAAAGGGGGTGTCCCAAAGTAGAGGTTCCACTGTAGTATCATCAGTATCACTTTCGATCGATTCCGGCCGGGACCATATGTGGGCGGAGTTTGTTGTTGGTTCTCATCCTTGCTCCAAGGGTTTTTCTCCGGGTACTCCGGTTTTCCTTCCTCTACAAAAACTAGCTTCTAAATTCGTTCTGGAATCCCAGGGCCACAGACTGTTACGTGTTACCCTCGTTAAACAAAAGTCGGTATATTTAATTATTTTGTTGAAGATGGGGCTCGTAATTTCTCCAAAAGTGTTTCTGTAAGTAGCTTGGGCTTTTATATGATGTTTTCCTACCTAACTGATAATTTCTGCACATGTACTGTCAAATGACCGTCCGCTCTTCCCCCCTTTTACGAGATAATTAAAACTGTACAAACTTGTCTGATTTCTCCTCGTGGTGCTATGTGACATGTAAACACTCACTACAACTTCTCTTTACATCATCAATACAATGTCAAACAGAGAGGTGTTGAGAATAACGAAAATCATCAACTTGGGCGCAATGGAGATGTTGCCTTGATGAACTACCAAATTCTCAAAACTCAAACCAATGTAAATGTATGACGCCCAGTAAGGAGAGTTAACACACCTGAGCGCGTCTGCTATCGATTAGTGACATCTCTTTTGGTCTTGATACACTGTCAGCACCATCCTTGGCGTCTTTCTAAATTGAGAATTAATAAAACAACATTTAAATTTTTTTACAAACTGTACAGTATCGCTGTCATCAGTTGTCAATAGCTTTTGATACTCTTAATAATTATCTAGTTAACTTACAATGCGAGAAGTCTGTATTTTTCTTCCAAAACGGAGAGAGGAGAACACGAGCGAGAAGCGCTACCACTGAGCTACAGGAGACTCACGGCGAGCTTGGTCATTTACTTGGTTCATATGTAATATAACAAACACGAGAGACAGTGTTTCATCGGGATATCCAACCACCGAGAAGAGAGTTGAAAATAAGACGCGCAGCGGAGTATTTTTGAGTATTTTTATTTTTTGTCTATTTTGCCCAAAAAGGAGATTTATTTTATGTACTTTGTCCCATACCTCTTTTCTTTGGTAAGCAGAGAACATTCTATCAAAGTCTTCAAAATCCATAACTGCATATACCTGTTACAGTAAACAAAAATAGTTACTCTAATTAATTTAATATGTATCAGTAACACTTTATAAGGTGCGTCTTCAGTTCATATGCATTACAATATTTTATCATTGTTGCCTTGGAAGTGATAAAATTACTTCGCAAGTTTTTTCGTCTTTTTATTACAGTAAATCGTAGTGAAATACTGAAAGGGCTCTGTTAGTTCTTAGACAATTGTTCGCTTTTTCAAAAAATCTCCTCAATATTGAATTTTCTGGTGTGGAGGTTCCAAGATTTGCAAAATCTGCAGATTCCTAGGATAACTTCTCCCATAGAAAAACTTCTGATAAGCAGAATGGAGAATCGGAAAAGTCTTACCTTTGCATCGTCAATGTCCGTCCAAACAGTACCCTTAATTTTGGCCTGGAAATGAAAACCAATAACTCAGAACAACAACAACATGATGATCTCATTTTAATTTTAAGATTGGCTAAAAAGTGTCCCCAATTAGTAGTCCACTTGTGGACAGCTAGTAGACTGAACACTATAATAAAGTTATTGATTGATCTATCTTATGATCGGAAACAAACAAACAAACAAACAAACAAACAAACAAACAACAAACAACAAACAAACAAACAAACAAACAAACAAACAAACAAACAAACAAACAAACAAACAAACAAACAAACAAACAAACAAACAAACAAACAAACAAACAAACAAACAAACAATATCATGTACCATCAGTTTTTAGAAATGACCATTTCCACAAGCGGGGTTCATACTCTTTTTAGCAACTGTTTTCCAGATGATTTCCAGACTCCAAAAGCACAAGCATTTGGCGATAACACGAGTTCATTAATTTTGTGACCGTTTTTTGTTTGGCAGCACTTAAAGGGGCAGTATCACGAGAATTATCCCACGTTTTTGTGTAAACTATGTTTGAATAACGAAGGTACACTCGCTGATGCACAAAATGGCTCCTGAACAACAACTGAAGACAAATACATCAATTCATTCTCCTGAGGTGGGAACAAACCAGAATCATTGATTTTGAACTATTTTTCCCAAGAACACTGTAAAACTTTAAAACGTTGGCCCGTTTCCTCCAAAATGTCAGGGCAACCTAACAAAATACTGGGGGGTAACCCGACGATGGACTCACTAGCATCCCACCCGGCCAGGAGGAGTAACAATACTCCTAGTCGGCTTCATGTATGGAAACCGGAGTTAAGCTCCGGCCTGATAAGCGACAGACTTAACTCTTTAACGAGTTACTTACATCAGGTAATTTGGCCCAGTTGAATGACTTGAGTGGTTGCGAAGGTTTTGGTGCTTTTCTATTCGGTTGCCTACTAAAACCAAAGAATCCGCCATCTGACTTGCCTCCAGGGGGTGGGGGAGGGGCTGGACCACCTGGAAATCCACCAGGTGGGGGAGGTGGTAGGGGAGCTCCACCAGGAGGGGGCGGGGGTGGGGGTGGTACAGGTCCCCCTGGTGGTGGGGGAGGAGGGGGTGGGGGTAATACACCAGTCATTGGTGATAGCTTTGCAGCTGCTGTGGCGCTGGTGAGGTTAGAAATCTTGGCATCGTCAGGTATTGATGCGCCAACTCCTTTAAGGATTTCCTCTAACTTGACTCTTTCTTGGCCTTCAAGTTCAATCTTGGAAAAAAAGAGAAGGCATGAGACAGCAGTCAGTTACACCGTAACTAGCAAGAAATGGTTCCACTCAAAATATAAAACAAAATACACAACAGAAAAAATAATTTAAATACACTCAGTTGAACCCCTCTAATACAGACAGTGAGGGGACGGAGCAAAGTGTCCGTATTAGAGAGGGACCATATTATAGAGGTTTTCTTTGTAGAAAATACATATATATGGGCATTTTGCCGGGACCAAGGGAACTGTCCATAATAGAGAGGTGTCTGTAAGGAGAGGTTCAACTTAATAAAATAATTATGCAAAGCACGACACAATGACTAAAGGTTTGCTGAAGCATTTTAGTAGAAATACAAAAATTATTGCAGTCCGACGTTTCGATGATTCTATCATCATTATCAAGGGAAGAGTGAAAATTTTTAGTTGAACACAACGGTTCAACGTATAACGCAAAACACAAAACAAACACAAAAGGCAGAATGCTAAACACAGAGACAGTTCTACATGCCATGCATACTGTAGTAGAACCCAGCCTTAACTTATTACAGTTGGAAAACATTTCTTTCTCCTTTTGGGATCAAAAGGTCAGTCTGTGGGTTGGGATTGGTAAATTTCAAACCATTTTTTTTTCAGGGTCCATTGGTTGTTATAGTATTATTATGATTGACAGCAGTGAAAAACACAATAATAATATTAGTTGGGTTTTGAACTTCAAAGTTTGCGCGTTACTGAAAGGCGCAATAAGCAAGGAAGTACATGTAGCAAAATACATTATTTTGTACTCGACTAGAGAGCGTAAGGTGTGAGACCTGAGAACATACCTTTGCCTTAGCTTCATTCAGCTTCACTTCTTGTTCACGTATTTGCTGCATTGCTTCTTCACGTTCTTGAGATTCTCTTTCAAGCTTGACAGACATTTTATCAATTGCCTCCTTTAGCTCTTCCTGTGTAAATTACAAATGTAAGGCAAAAACTTAAGAAAGAAATGATAACATTGGACAGCACATGATCAATAGACCCTTCCACAGTTTTTTTCAACTCTTGATATTGGCTAGTTAGCAAAAATATATCCACACTGCTGGAAAGAGCACCTTAAAATTAGTAAATTGGCCAAATTTTAGATTCATATCTTGTAAAGTTGCAAAAATATAGCTCCGCAAAGTCACAAAATTTTACAGACGTTTGTATACTGGGGGCACAAATTTGCCCCCCAGCATATGAACGTCTCTAAAATTTTCTAACTTTGTAGAACCATGTTTCGCTATTTTGCAAGATATCACTCCCAAACTTGGCCAATTTACTAATTTCAAGGTGCTCTTTCCAGCAGTGTCGATAGATTTTTGCTAACTGGACAATATCAAAAGTTGGGGGGAAAAAACGTGGAAGGGTGACGATTCTCCATTATGGCTAAATTACAGAATACAGGGTCACATTTAAAACTATCTACCAAACAAGCTGGCTTGTTTGCTCAACAGCCGAGCTAAACGAGCCACCAAATACATGTACATAGACCCAAGACCCCAATGCCGAGCAAAACAAGTCAAACGCTGTCTTTACATATTCAGCTGAGGATAGTTCTGACACCGATAGACAAACTGAATGGAACTAGAGATTCGCGAGATTCTGAAGTAAAATATAAATTCATTTTTTAATCGACGTTGTCCTCGGTGTTGCCGTCGTGGTTGCTTAAACTCCCTAGTAATAACAATAATAAATTGCAAACTCTTTGAGTGCTTAAACGAAGATTTGCCAAAAACGGCACTTGTTCTCTTGACTGGTAAGCCTGGTAAGTGATGGGGGAGATCGCAGTACCTTTTAGGGGTTAAAATTCGTGGTTTGGTACCGCTTAGGGTGTTAAAATCTAAAATGACTGCCGTTAGAGTTATTCCGGTACCTTTGAGCCACACCCACAAAACGAGATTTTGGTACCTTTTAGGGGTTCTTTTCAAAATTTCCGGCAATCACCCCCGTCACTTTTATGTGGGAGTCCCCCCACCCGGGCTGGTAAGACCTGTGCAGACTACAAGGGATGACTCACTTACCAATTCTTGTTTCTTGCTATCCACCTCTCTTTCTCTCTTTTGAAGCTTGGCTTTAAGACCTTCAACTGTGACACCAACAAATTAATCATTAGCACTACAAACAGACATCCTTACAGTAATATAGCATATTTGGAGGCTTCGCCGTTATGTTTTAGGCTCGTGTGTCTGTTTTCCCTTTAAACTACAGAAGACCATGCTGAGACCAGAGAATGTTATTTTTCATATTTTTATCCAGCCTCTCTCAGATTAGCCTGTAACCGCAGGTAATTTTTGGTGGCGTGAAACAACAATAACATTAATGGAACTCCATCTGCATTTGCAGGCTAAATATTTCGCTGATAAAAATATATTTTTTGTTATTTAGTAAAATACTGTAGTCTTACCATCTTCTCCAAGTTCCTCCCTGCGTAACTCATCTTCGTGTAGTAATCTGTCAAAGATGAAACAACACAAAATGATTAATTATCATATTTAACTAAATTATAACTATTTTTGTGGGAGGCGTGGTGACCTAATGGTTAGCGCGTTGGACTCCAGATCGAGTAGTCTGAGTTTGAGTGCTGACCAGGTCATTGTGCTGTGTTCTTGGGCAAGACACTTTACTCTCATTAAATGGGTACATGTACCACCAAATTGTCAGAGTGAGGGTAACATGACCAAAGTGCTGGGGGTTACCTGCGATGGACTAGCATCCCATCTTGCCTAGTTCCTACAATGTGGGCCTCTATATTTTGCTGTGATCCATCCGTTTCGGGTCACATGGTCTGTGAAGGCCTGGGAGAAAGCCGTACAGGATCTAGGCAACATCCCACCCAGGGGGAGTAGCTATACCCCTAGTCGCTTCATGCTATGGAAACCAGAGTTAAGCGCCGGCCTGATAAGCCAATAGGCTTGTAGACAGACTTAAATAATTATTATAGTTTTACTATGTCTCCAGCTTGGCCAACAAAAATCAATCCACTTACGTGTCAAGAATGTAATTAACATTAATATCTAATGGCGCGACATCAGGATCACTGCCGTCATCTTCCTGAATGGCAATCTGCTGAACGACTCTGTCAATCAACTGCCACAGTCTCCGCGCCACACCATGGTCATCTACACGACAAATAACAAAGAGGTTTGATTGGAATTACATGTAGGGTTATGCAGACAAACAGAAATGGCTTCACCACTTACTTGTTGATGTTGTTGTACTTACTTGGAACAAGAAGCATATGATGAAGAATGGACAACAGGTGTGGATAGGCTGATGTCATGCACAACTTTCTTTTGAGAACATCAAACATACAGCTGGCACTCCGCAGATCAATATACGGCTACAAAATAAATAATAAATAGTTGGTACATGTTAGTGATTTATAAATGACATTGTACATGAACTGCAGATAGAGTGTAAAGTGAAGAATTTATGATCCCCGCAGTTGTGTTTACAATAAAATCATTTGCAAAGAAACCTGAAAAAAATTCAGGCTTCAACGGGATTTGAACACATGACCTCCACTTTACTGGTGCAATGCTCTACTAACTGAGCTACATTGTATGAAGCCACACATTGGGAGCAGGTCAATATCATTGTGCTAAAGCTTGCACTAAATTCAGTTGTGTTCAAAATGAAACAGTTTCAAATAAATTATAGCCAGTAAGTCACAAAGTTTTTGAATAAATAGAGAGCATTATACATGTACATTAGAATTTGGTTCTTTCTTGGAACAAAATTAAATGTACATGTAGCACCATAAGCTTATGGAAATAAGCCATCCAGTAATAAGCTTCACATATCTTGGACGCAAATTCCTTTTTGCAAAGATAACACCTGCAGGGCTTATTTTTGGACGTTTGTGGTAGAAGATTAGACCAAGGCAAAAAATAGTTACCTACAGTCTAATTATACCAGTAAGGATAAAAGCTTCAATAGATATTTACCATTCCGTATCTCCTGGCAAGTTCTTTTTCATCGTCAAGTCTCACTATGTCGAAGAAATTTAAATGCCTGAAAAAGACAAAAAAACATGAATCATGTGCTTCACTCTTTGCATATTGAAGTAAAGTCACTTGGGTTGTAATGCAAAACAGGTTGACACTTATTTCATTGTGGGTCAGTGGACCACACCCTTAAAGGAGTTACGTCAAAGTTTGTGCATCTTGAAAATTTTAGCCTAAATTTTCAAGGTCGTCATTTGCAATCCGTCTCAATCTTCTCCATCCTCAACAATCCTTGTTCCCTTTTGGCTTATTTTCACTGCTTTGGTGTTTTTCTACCTTAGTAAACTATTATTTTGAGGCTTTCTTCAATTTGAAGGTGATTTTGAATTCTGACATTTCTAAATTTTATAATACCTTATTGTACATGTATACATTGAGAGGATTATACTGTAACTTTAAACAAACCTATCAAGAGTTGCGTTTTCCAAAGTACGCAGTTTCTCGATCACTGGCTCAATTCCCAGCATAAGGAACTCAAACCGAAGATGAATGCGAAATTCAAGATGTTCCTGTAGATGATAAATATTATTTTTAAATTATTAGTAAAAGAAATATTCCTATTTATTTTGGCTGGAAGTTAAATCTCATTAAAAGTAAAAAAAAAAAAAACTTCACTACGCATTGTATTTTCAACTCTCTTCTCAGTGTCTGTTAATCAGAAATAAGCTGATGAAACACTGTCTCTCGTGTTTGATATTATTACTTCTGAAATCTTTCACTTCAAAGAGTGTCTGGTGAATGGCTGGTACAGTCAGTAGTTGCATTTTTGGCACCAAAATAATCTTGGATGTCAAAAGAAGGGGCATTCATAGTGAGAATGATCCTCATCAGCATCTTGACATCAGCATCATCAGCCCTTGCCTCACCTTGCAATGCATAAGGCCTCACTCTTAAAGCCTGTAGATAATTTTAATAAGTACTATAAACTTACCGCCCCTGCTCCATATTTCAGTGCTGCATTGATGAATGACATTATCGCAATTTTCAAGTTAAACTCCTCTCTGTAATGTCCAGTTGTACGGTCCAGATCATTTATCAATGTCTGTAAAGAAACAAGTATTTTTGTATTATTATTATAATAAACATTGTGTTCAAACACTGTAAAAGGGTAATTTTCCACTGGCTGAGTGAAATGAAAGAAGTGTAAAATGTTTTTCTCACACACTGCTGGGGCCTGTGTATCTACAACTGTAGGTCATGTGACTGGTGAGGCGGGCAGTTGTTTTAGTTGCGTCCGCCATTACTGACCTTCCCACCCACTCACATAATTTCAGTTGTATGCAGCGTTATACAATGTACAAACCTTGTAATTTTGGAAGCTTCCCAGTTTTAGCATGATATGTGTACAGTTTTTTGATTTTACAATAAAGGTCAGGCTTGTGGCGGTCGGCTTGACATGGCATCAGTGGTGTGTGAGAATGTACCTTTAGTTACATGTACATGAACTAATCGATCAACACTTAATCTAATTTGAGCATCTGGAATGGTTTCGGCATTCGATAGCCAGAGTAAACATACAGTGTACATGTAGCTCTACAAAGATCTATGTACTGTATAGTGTCTCTGATTGGTCGTCGCTTGGTTTTGATTTTTTTTGCACAGTCAAATAACATAGAATCCTGGAATAACTCTGTATACAGAATATTATGTACATGTACATGTAGCGACATCACCAGTGTGGAATTTTTTCGGGTTTAATCTCTGACATGTCTCGAGTGGGGGAAGAAGTGCACAGAGTTACATCAGTCTACTCAGACTAAGAATTTATAAAGTGGAAATGTTTATGAAATACATGTAAGAGAGGGCTAAAAACTGGGAAACTAAATCCCTACTAAACCCCCCTGGCTGACTGCCCTAGAAAAGAAACTGGGCAGCCAGGCTAGGAGTACAAAGAAAATCTTTGATCCCAGTGGGATTTGAACCCACGACCTCCAGATAAGATCACTGTCGCTCTAACCAAAATGAGCTATGAGGCCAGATGGGAACAGGTCGTGCTAATTAAACCACGGCAATGGAGATCTATCAAAGTGAACAGGGAAACTACACATGTACATGTAGTTCCTATTAATTCCCCAGCTATGCTACTGTACTGCAGGGATCCATATTCGTTTTTTCTAAAAGTCGTCAGCCGGGCAAGTATTCCAAAAAACATACTTGCCCTGGCAAAATTTTGGTTGCCCTTTCAAAAGTAGAGAATTATTGGTAAAAAAAAGGCGACAGAATGGCTACATGTTAAAAACGTTTGCGTTTTTTATTAACATCGTATAATGCATTGCACTACAATGTACATGTAGGTTATATATTAACAACGACGTTTGGCGGCCACGACCGTTATAAGTGATTTGAAAGACGCTTTGTGGATCTTCATGGACTCCAGGCGAAGCGATGTCACAGTGCAGCCAGCATCTACAAAAACATTTTTTTCTGGGCCAGTGATCTGTCTAACTGGGACGTTGACCGGCAAATTTTGCAAAACATATTGCCTCCAGCCGAAGCAGTTTACGATGTGGCAGACGATGATAGCAATGCAGGGCGGCACAAATTTCAGCCAGGGCCTGTTTTTCTGCTACGAAGGTAGGAAGGCACGCTGCCGTTCCTCCTTTTCATATTTCGCTTGTTTTTCGCCAGCATCACTTTCACTTTTTCGCGTTTGAATGCTGCAGTACATCAGAGAAATAACAGCGGTTGACAACATGAAAATTGAGCCTGCGATCATGCGACTCATGAAAATACCGCATTATCAAACATGGCGCCCAAAATTATGATTCGATCGCGAAAGAAAGCTGCAAATTTGTCTCTGTTTTCTGAAAGTTCCAGTTGGACGAGGAATCAATAGAAGGCAGGTACTCATATGCAAATTACGGACTCAGATTTTACTCGTCCAAAGGACGAGTATTCAAGTTATTTTGGTCGTCCGTACGATGTTTTGGTCGTCACGGACGACCAGACGACTGCGAATATGGATCCCTGGTACTGCCCTAGAAAGAAAATTGAATTCATCACCCCAACATACCTGGAATCTTGTTCTTTCCTCGTTAAACTTTTGAAAGTGCGTCATGGCGTCTAGAGCCTTCTTGTGGCCTCCAGGAACAAGGCAGACAGCTCCAAGGATTTCTAACACTGTGAAGATCAATTAAACATTGATCATGGTTAGTACGAGAGTGTTAGGCTAAGCTTACAATGTAGGCAATTACATGTAGACTACGACCAGTCCCTCTTTCCCTTAGTTTGTCAAGTGAGAAGCAAAATAAAGAGACAGGTTAAAATAGCTGTGCGAAATCTTGGGGCGGGGAGCAGGGGGGGGGGGGGGGGGGGGCAAGGTTCATGAGATAGAGGAACTACAGACAAAGCCAGGGAGAATGACCTTTTGAGGTTTGACTGTGTTAAGAGGGAGTTGAATTTATTGCCTGCCATTTCTAGACTATACAGGATTTATTGACCTACCTTGTATTTTAGTTTTGGCATTCTCGGTACTCATACTCTGAGCAATGACGTTTATACATGATGGGTGAGCCAAGACATGAGCTCTTCCATGCTATAACAAAAACAATGCAATAACTGATGATGTATTGTCTTTAACGTTATTGGTGTGTTATGGAAAAAATTGCCATCCTTTGTTCTCAATAAAGTTTTGGGGAGCAGGGATGGCGCAGTGGTGAGAGCGCTCACCTCCCACCAATGTGGCCTGGGTTCGATTCGGCCGGGAGCCATGTGGGTTGGGTTTGTTGTTGGTTTTCATCCTTGCTCTGATGCTCTGAGGGTTTTTCGCTGGATACTCCGGTTTTCCTCCCTCCGCAAAAACCAACATTTCTAAATTCCTGTTAAGTGTCACCCTTGTTAAACAAAGTCAATTTATTTATTTTTATTTGATTGGTTAGTTTTCCTCCAAGTGGCCTGGTTTAAGTAGTCGCAGTGTACTGTAATAATGTACAGGTATCAAAATAATTATGATATCTTAAACAAGGCAAAGTAACTTACAGAGCTGTTCATTAAAGCTTTAAAACATCCTATTGCTGCAGTGTGAATTTTACTTTGGCTGAAAATAAAACAGAAAATTTATTTTCATTAATATAATAGTACTAACAGTGGAACCTCCATTAAAGGGACACCCTCAGGACAAGAGGAAGTGTCCCCTGATAGAGGTTAATAGATCTACAGTGTATACAAATTTTGCTGGGACAAAATTTTTCCCCTTAAATGGAGATGTCCCAAAGTAGAGGTTCCACTGTATAGCAACAAAGTACATGTACAGTACATGTAACAATGCAGTAGGGCCTACATGTACATTGTGTAGATGGGGTGAGTATGACAGATTTTCTGGCCTGGCCGGGGTCTATAAGTCTGTCATTCACACAGTACAATGTACCTCTCTATACCCGGGGTACATACAGTACATGTATAAATAAATTAATACTGAGAAATTATTATGGAAACTGGACAAAAATGCTGGGAGGTAACCTAGTCCTAGTCACGTCATGCTACATGTACAGTTGTACTGAAACCTTTTCAGTACTACATGTACATGATGAGCAACCCCCCTGGGGGGACTCCCATACATGTATAAAAATGACAGGATGATTGTCAGAAATTTTGAAAGGAATCCTTACAGTAAATGGTACCAGCATCTTGGTGGGTTTGGCTCAAATTCATTATTTTCAACCCTAAGAGGTAGCAATTCTAAAACAAAACTGTAGTTCCTATCCTACAGTATTTTCCTGCTTAATACCCTAAAAGGTAACAGGATAACTCTAATGGTGGTCATTTTAGATTTTGATTTAAGTGGTACCAAACCACAAATTTGAACCCCTAAAAGGTACGATGATCAGTGACCCCGTCACTTTTATATGGAAGTCCCCCACCCTCCTGGCGATGAGCGGCAACAGTGCCATCAGGCTCCTCTGTTCACTGAGACTGGAACATACAATAACATGTACTTAACTTTAACCCTTTCACTCCCAGAGTCAAACCTTGAGTCAATAAAAGTGGTTGTAAATGTACCTTTTAAGTCTGTGGATGAAACCCTAGTGTGTGACCATTCAAATGAAAGCTATTGAGCAGTACTTTCATGTGGTACTGTTTCTTTTTTAACATTTTGTAAAATGAAATTCCAAATTGTTTCCCTCAGTTTTGATCTTAGCACTCTTGGGAGTGAAAGGGTTAATCTAAACTCAAAACTGAACCCACCTTGTTGCAAAGTCCATATTTTCTAGGAAATCTAATAAACAATTTAAACCTTCTAATTCAATAAACCTATGAACAAATCTGCAAGAAAAAGAAAAAGAAACATACATTGTTATTAACAGCCAATGTAAGCTTTGTCAAACACGCATGCATACAATGTACAGGTACATGTACCTGTACATGTACATTAATAACACAATTCTTGTTTCTGATTAGTTCTCTGCATGCCTATTTCCAGACAAAAATCGATGATCAATGACATCAATTCATGAGTAATCAACTGATTAAGAGGCAGTCTCTCTAAAAGCGGTCCACTGATTTCGGTTCGGAAAATCAATTTCCTTTAAACTTTGCCCATGAATCTATCTTAATCTAAAAGTAAATGAAACGACCTTAGTTTTTGCAAATATCTCCAAAAGAAAATTTTATGGCCCAAAATCGCTTGAACCGTAAACGGCCTATTTTTAGCAATGGCGAGAAGCAAAAATAGCAAATATTGGCGCGCTCAACGCTTCAAAATGCTCAAATTACAGAGCCTTTTTTACATCCCTGGATTAAATTGGTCCTTTATCAATGTAGAGCATACAATTTGGGGTCGTTTTAAATACATTTACAATAAGAAAATATTTTTTGTTTGAAACCTACTTCGCCATTACCGCCAACGGCTCAAAAATGCACATTTTCAACGCGGCATTGCGCAAAAGTCCCACTTCTTCCACGCAATATTTCTATGCAGATCGACTAAAATGAAGTCAAAGAGCAAGGAAATATAAAAATATGTTGTGGTTTAAGCGAAATTTTAGCACAGCCGATCGACAAATTTAGTACTTTTTCGAAAATGTCTGTGTCCATTGCAAGAAGAAAGGCCTTCATACAAAACGAATTTAGTATAAATACCACAATAATTCTCTAGTATTTTGAGTCTGCAAGACTTCTAAATATAATTCAACACGATAAAACATAATTTAGGTAATACAATTCTTGGGAGCTGGTCCGGAATAAGTACTGCCGCCTACCTGAGCGAAAACCGCTCACTTTCACTTGCAGCTCTTAATTAGCCCGCGGCCGGTCCTGTTGAGCTATTCCCCTACTCAAAAATATAACTTCAATAAAAGTGAGACTGAAGATAAGAACCAGAAGTATAAAATATAATTATATATGTACATATTTAAACTGATTTCTTTTAAAATAATTAAGGAGAGTACTTTATAGAATGAATAAACTGCAAACAAATTAGCCGTGTGTTTAATTTATTCCGCATTCCTTTCTGGACCTTTCTGGCTTTGATAAACTATAATTTCCTAAAACAAATCAGGCCAAATGTGAAAGATTACTGCTAACTCACAGTCAATAAACCAAATGATTTAGTTCCATAAATAAAATTAGAAAACAACGAAAGAAAGTGGACAAAACATCGCTAGAAATCGCATGAAAAGTATGTCACGCAATCCAATACGACACATTCCAAGTATATGCGCCAAGTCAAGATCTCTTTGAAAACAATGTTTCCTAAATGTAATATAATTGATTGAGATTGAGAAAGTCCAGGGTACATATAACCTATGTACATTTTTGTTCTCCAAGTGGTGTAATGTTGTCGTTTGAACCGATTATACACGTGACAGCCATGTCGTTTTTTTAAGTCTTACACTTTCTTGTCTTTATAATGGTCCTCTTCCCGTGCATCTAATTCAAATGCTTCTAAATCTAAAATTTATTTTAATAAAACGGAAAAACATACTTAATTTAGATGATAAACTCGAAACCTAATAAGCAACTCATTTGGTCTTGTTAAAAAAAATTAAAGCCAGATCGAAAGGAAACTAAGTGAGAGCAAGAGAGGATGTAATTTTTTGAAATTTCAGTCCATAGCTGAGCTGTGTTTTAGCTAACTGATTGGTCAGTTCGAGATGTCGGAGGAAATAAAATTAAATAAATAAAAAACTTTCACAGCATGGCGCGAAACTATTATTAATAGATTTCAAAACAATTATCATGGACACAAGGAATCCTGGACAAGTTTTATTTGATTGCGTGAACGAACAGCAAGTTCCCCTTACCATGTTTTCTTTCGCAAGTTTCATTTTCTTGAATGTGTAACTGGACTAATACAAAAAGTTAGTTTTCTTCGATTGTACAGCGGAATATCCTCTTGCCAGTTTCGGGTTACTAACTACATATTAATTGATTAGTATATGTACTAGGACTACGAACTGTCCAATTTGGGGAAATAATTGGATGATAAAAATTCCGAGGACTGCTAAATTGGACGAGGCCGTAGGCCGGGTCCAATTTAGCAGTCAGTTATTTCCCAAATTGGACAGGTCATAGACGTATTACGTGTTAATTATATTGTGCACGGGAACTTGTGCGTCCAATTTGGGAAATAATTGGATAGTTTCTTGAATAGGATTTTACACTAGCAATATAATTACGTAACAAATAGGCGCGCGAGCAACCAATCAGAAACGAGAATTTTGTTATTGATACGATTATATTTCGAATTGTACTCCAGTCGGTCCAATTACCATTACTTATTCACTTATCTGGCTTTCCGAATCTTTCTTAGCATGCAGAACAGGCGGTTTTTCAGGCTTCTCGGTGCAGCGCGAGGCGAGTACATACCTGGACATATCTTGTGCTCCTACGAGAACCATTTTTTTAAAATACTTTATTTATTTAAACACAAACAAGTTACATATACTAAAAACTAGTTTGTCGATCTACGTACAATAATTAATTTACATTCTAATACATTCGCCTACAATTACATTACTTTACATTACATTGCAAAAAAAGCACTGTAGGCTGCTGTCCAATCGGGATAGTCACACTGTGAAGTTTGATTGTTTTCTTCGCCACTGCTACGCTGCTGAGCAGTTTTTGTCACCGCGGTGCAAGGGATCGATACAGCGATGGTCTTTACTAAGCACCTGCTCTTGGTACGAATATGCTCGTTTCAGTTCGAGATAAATGACAGGAGTTGAAAAGGTCTCTAATAAAAATCTCAATGACCATACTCGGATATACCCCTCAAACTACTCTATACTTTGATGAGTACGATAAAAAGTTTGACACCTGAAAAAAACGTGAAACTCATGCAAAAGTGTTTCAAACTAACATTGACGTGTGCGCGGCGTTGTTATATCGTCTATTTTTGTTGCTCTCACCTTTCGGGTTTGGGGCCGATTACATGGCGAATTTCAGCCCGGGCTGAAGCCGGTAAGGGGACTGGAATTTTGTTACATGACGAATTTCAGCCCGGGTTGAAATATAAGCCCGGGCGCCAAATTTGAAATTGCGCGGGAATAGTCACCAGAGAATCAACATGGCGTCAAGGATACGACTTGTGAAAATGGGCACATTGCTTCTCTAGATCTCGCAATTTAGCCTTTTGTTAGAGCTCAATTTTCAACTTTTTGGGATGGTAGCAGCCTACCAGATGATGGAACACATACGAAACCTGTCTTTGGTAACACAAATGTTCGCCAGGAAGAGTTTAATAGCTGCACAGAAAGCCAGAGAAGACATCTTCAAGCTCGTCGTGTCACCGACGAAAGGTTAGGTCGTTCTGGGTGATAAATGGACGCACAGACCAATGATGGCAAAATATGATAGGGGCAGATGTTCCAGAATGGTGTTTATTGCCTTTATTCCACTGGAACATGTTCTCCTTCGCAGCCGCCATCTTGGTTTTTTCTAAAAACACAATCACTGCCCATGCCCAAGTTCACTGAAATTCCATTCCGATTACATTATTACATAGGCATCCTAGGCCGTTTGACTGGGCTGAGAATTCCAGCCCGGGCAGAAATTCGCCATGTAATCGACTCCTTCTAAAATTAGGTCATTGAGCGTGTTCTTCCAAAAACATTTTAAATTTTATTGCGCACGGGAAGTGGTAGAAGACCAGAAAGACTACATAATCAAACTTTAAAAAAAATGGATGGCTTCTTACACCGCTTCTCCATGAATAATTGGAACAAAGAAAACAATAAACCAGTTTGAAAGAGAAAACCTTTAAGTATGTTTATATAGGTAATTCAAAGAAATCTTCAGTTGGCGCACACTTGGATGTGTCATATTGGATTGCGTGACATAACTTTTATTTGAACTGTATAAAAGAGTTACCGATCGATGACGTTTTGTCCACTTTCTTGTTTTCTCATTTAATTTGTGGAACTAAATCATCTGGTTTATCACTATGATTTAGCACAAATCTTTCACATTTGGTGATTTGTTCAGTAGGAAATTAAATCAAAGCCAGAAAGGTCCAGAAAGGAATGCGGAATAAATTAACACACGGCTGATTTGTTAACAGTTTATTCATCCTAAAATAACTCTTCTTAAATTTGAAAAGAAATCAGTTTACATATGTACATATAGAAATGTATTTTATAGATCTGGCTCTTATTATTGAAGCTATATTTTTGAGTAGGGGAATCGCTCAACAGGGACCGGCCAGGCTAATTAAGAGCTGCAAGTGAAAGTAGCGGTTTTCGCTCAGGTAGGTGGCAGTACTTATTCGACCAGCCCCCAAGAATTTTATTACCTAAATTATGTTTTATCGTGTTGAATTCTATTTAGAAGTCTTGCAGACTCACAATACTAGAGAAATATTGTGGTATTTATACTAAATTCGTTTCGTATGAAGGCCTTTCTTCTTGCAATGAACACAGACATTTTCGAAAAAGTACTAAATTTGTCGATCGGCTGTGTTAAAATTTCGCTTAAACCACAACATATTTTTATATTTCCTTGCTCTTTGACTTCATTTTAGTCGATCTGCATAGAAATATTGCGTGGAAGAAGTGGGACTTTTGCGCAATGCCGCGTTGAAAATGTGCATTTTTGAGCCGTTGGCGGTAATGGCGAAGTAGGTTTCAAACAAAAAATATTTTCTTATTGTAAATGTGTTTAAAACAACCCCAAATTGTGTGCTTTACATTGATAAAGGACCAATTTAATCCAGGAATGTAAACAATGTCCTTGTAATTTGAGCATTTTGAAGCGTTGAGCTCGCCAATATTTGCTATTTTTGCTTCTCGCCATTGCTAAAAATTGGCCGTTCACAGTTCAAGCGATTTTGGGCCATAAACTTTTTTTGGAGATATTTGCAAAAACTAAGGTCGTTTCATTTACTTTTAGATTAAGATAGATTCGTGGGCAAAGTTTAAAGGAAATTGATTTTCCGAACCGAAATCAGTGGACCGCTTTTACAGAGACTGCCTCTTAAGTACTAGTCATTGAGTATCGCCAATGATCAATGACTAATCGGAGACAAAAAATCATGTGGCCTATCGATTGCTCATCGATGCCAATGATTATTCATTGATGTTATTGATTACTCATTGATTACCTATTAATTGACCTTATCATAGATAACATATGAAGCGGCTTCCCAAGCTTCAGATATTGTCTTCCTAAGTTACATGTAAATAAAGTTGGAATCGTACACGTTCATGTACATTGAACAAGTTGTTTATAATTTAATTATATAAACAGTTTGTAGCCACAAGATTATATTGATGAGTAATCAATGACACGAATAACGAATCAATGCAACCAATGACTGAACATTTTGCAGCACATCGATCACTCATTGATCATCAGCACTAATCAATGACTAATCTACTGATTACCCATCGATTACTCACTGATGCCATTGATGTCATCTATTTGTTATGTCTGGCTATTTTTACGCAATTAGAGTGCGATCATAATTATGGGACGGTGTACAATACAACTGTCCAATATTACAACTCCTTGTAATTGGATAATTTGCTGTAATTGGCCAAAGGTAATTTGTCACACAATCATTATTATAATTATTATTATACATTCAACTCACTATCTCTTTTCTGATTGGCCGAAAGCATACAGTGAATTTTCAAAATCAGTGCCTTTGAAAGCATCTACCTACAGATTAGCGAGAGGATCATGGGTAATAACCTGCAGATTATACAATAATCATGTCAAGGACACTCAAGGTCACGGGTAATCATGTCATCTACATGTACATGTATGATGGCGGTACATAATTTCCAAGGGTAATCATGTCAAGTTCGCGTGCTTTGCGTGCTTGCCGCTAAGTAACATCGGTGGCAGAAGCGTTATTCTTTTTCGTTGAATGTATAATAAAACAATTATTAGATTCGGTTTTTGTGATATCCAGAATAATCAAGGTCTCAGTAAGAGTAATATCAGCCTCAGACTTCGGCTTCGGCTGATAACTCTTACCTCGACCTTGATTATTCTGGATATCACAAAAACCTCATCCAATAATAATATATTGTTAATAATCACCTCAAGGGCTGAGTCCTAAGTGCAGTTTTGAGTCCATCAACAAGTTTTGTTCTGGACTCGAACTCTTCCTCACTCTTGTTAACATATATGGAAAGGAGACTTTTCAGCTGATCTATATAGTATTCTGGGTAACTTGTCGAACTTAACTCTTCTTGTTCCTGAAATACATGTATGAAAACATTTTTAATTAACACATCATGTAAAGAAAATAAATTATACTGAAAATACAGTCAAGAAGTCAGATAAAGTCTGCATTAAGACTGGTCAAAGAGGTCCTCGATGCCAGAGATTATCCCGGTTTTCATACTACCGTAAAGTTCCCAAAGTAACAAGTAAACCCCTTGAAACTGCTCAACCTCCCGAAAGTAACGTCAAAACTTTGTGGCTGCTAATAAATCCCGACAGTCGAGCCCCCGAAAGTAGCGAGACCAAGGGTTTTTTAAATTATACATATAAAGATTTTTTTTCCAATCAATAGTCAAATGTATAAGTAATAATCTTCGTGCAGTGTCATAACGTGATCACAGTAAGGCACTTTACAACAAGGGAAGCTATTGATTATGCCACAAAGCATTAATGTTCTTGCATGTTGCGTGGTTTAAAAACAAAAACCGTATCATTTTATTTAACGATTTTTGTTCCCCGAAAGTACATGTGATGTAACAACCACTTTACTCTCACAGTCTCTCTCTCCACCCAGGCCCCAGTTATTCATTGATCAAAGGGCAGATAAATGAAATCCACCAGATAAATCACTATCCAGTAGCTATAGAGTGGTTGTTCTGCTGCCGCCAGTGGATAGCGTTATCCACCTTTGAACAACCGGGCCCTGGAGTATATTAAATGGTAAAATGGCAAATTGACAAGCTTTTAAAGTTTTTATTATGTAACTAAGCCACTATTTCAATGGCAGGACACTAGACAATCTGTATGAACCTCCCCTCTCCTTGGGAAATTTATACCGCTGTCACTCGCCCCCCCCCCCCCCCCCCCCCCCCCCACATGGAATTTCCAGTGACCTTCCATGAATGATGGAATCACACACTACTGAGTGAGCGAGGAATGGTTTCAAAATTAAAATTAATATAGTCATACCATAATGATTAAATTTAGTGTCCTCCTTCCAAACACCCCCTATTTGTACATCGTAGCTGTTTTTGTAATAAGTGCTTATAATTATTACAAACTCCCCCTACATTATATAAGTGCACTATACAATGATATTATGCTCCCATCTTCCAATATTAGTGCCCAGAGTACTGAGTTTAGTTTAGCTTTGAGTAAAGAAAAATTTGTTTTTGTTAGTAAGTTTAGAGTTAATTTAAATCCAATACTAAGAGCAGATTTAACCAAGTACATGATTTTTAGTTTGCGCCCTTCAGATAATATTGTCCCGAAAAAATGCCCTCCAATAAGTGCCCTCCTTTGAGCTACCAAACTTTAATGCATGTACATACAATGTATGTACATTTAATATACAACATAGCATTTTAGAGTGCGAATACGCACCAAAACGAGTGCAAATATGAGACCGTATTACACACGTCTTAGTCCCCTGACCGAGCGCTACGGAAAACACTGTTGAAAGCCTATAATTATTTTAGGAAAGATATTACAGTATGTCGCATAATAAACAATTTATTGAGCGGAAAGTTGTGTAATACGGCTGGGCATTTTTACTTGTCAATGTTTATTTTTTCTCGCCTCGTAAAAATATCCAGCTGTATTACACAACTTTCCGCTGAATAACCTCTTTGTACGTGCTCCGGTGCTAAATCCAATTTTTTCGGCATGTTGATTTATTTGTCTCAAAAGAGTCGCTTGTTGATAAAACAGTTTCTGTGTTTATACTAACATAACAAGTACAAGAATAAATAATCTTTTATCTGAAAAGCTAACTACATACAACTGCAATCCAAAGAAATATATGTACAGTAAGTACAGGTAGACTTTTAACTAAAGTTGAATCAAAGATGGTACAAGCTTATAGGGATGTGAAGACAAATAAAGACAAAATTAAAATGCATGCAATTTAAAGAATTCTGCATTAAAAGATTGTTGAAAATTCTATAAATAACTAACTAACAACAATCGTTCCAGATAGATAGCAAAATCGAAAAAATATAGCAAAACCTTCACAGGGGAATCTCTCAATTCTTAATTTTTGTTACCACAATGGAAAAGTGAGTTTATAACTTGGCCAGATGGCTGAAGACAGACAATGTTATGTCTGACCACAAACACAAAACCATACAGTGAACAACTACTTTGATTTTAAACCAGTACACTCAAACGATAATAATGATTTCACGCTTCACACTTCTACACATCTCTTGAAGATTTAACTATATAAGCGTAACTGGTGTTGAATGTACAAGACATTTTGGTGATAACTAATAATTTTTCTTTGTTTATAAGTGATAGAATCCTCCCTTGAAAATGTTGGGCAGCTGCAATCTGCAGCAATTATGCACTTTCAAATGCAAATAAGTTATTCACGATTTCCTACAAAATTATAAACAACATGATGCTGGAAATTATTTTTGAAAAATTTATCCATATTCCCTCCCGGCTGTCCATTATAAATTATGCAGATATTTGGTTTAAAATTTCTAAATAAATGTAAACATGCAGTAAAATAAAATCCGCCATGCAAGCCGTATGTAATCATTAGAGGCTTTGCATAATTGGACAGGCTCCCAGTCAAACATGAGACTCATTAAAATTTAACAGGGCTGAATTAATATTGTGTAAATAATGGAGTCCTCCAATATCAAGCCGTGAATCAACAGGTTTCGGAAGAATGGAAAAAGCCCGATTAATCCAGCCCTTCTTACCTTCTTTTTGGATAAATAGAGCTGCCATTTTTTCTCCGGTGGTAATTCAAACATGGCCTTTTTGTGAACGGCAGTAAGGTCAAGCTCTTCCTACAAATGGAACACACAAAACAAATATTGATAAAAAGTCATTGAGACCTGCACTATCCTGAAACGAAATGTTTGTATTAGAGCTCGTTTGTCTATTACTAAAGGAAAGATATATTTTGATGAATTTTATTTTGCTAATTTTAATGGCAAGTAATTTTTGTTGGCATCACATCGACATTTAAAAGCACGACACATGTTGGAAATTCTCTGTCGTGATTTCTAGAAATCAGACGATAGACCTCCTGTGTAGAAAGCAATTGCATTTTCTTTTAATAGAATTCACGGAAGAACCGAGAGAAACTGTTATTACAAACTTATTTATCGATTCGTGAAATCGAACACAACGCATTAAAAATATTCCATTCCACACACGAGCAGATCAAGACACGCGAATATTTTTAAAAGCTTATGAATCGACTGAATGTGATCAATTTCCACGATCGATAAATTTATTTGAATGGCAATGCTCAGAATAAGTGATCGAAGATTTAATCACATCAAACACCGATGTCTGGAGACAAAACTTCATTGACAAGTCGGATTCGTGAAACAGTCGGAAATGAATTTGTTGAAGTCTCTGTATAAATTTATTAACATAAACAATGGCTTCAGAGTTATAGAAATTTGACTCCCCCCGAAATTATTCACAGGCAAATCGTTCTGTAGACAGAAAAGCAATACGACTATCGGAAAATTTAGGGGTTAAATACCAGATCAAGAATCTTAATAGCGAATTGTTGGATCTATTGGTGAAGTACTGAAGAGACATGAAAGACATGAACGAGTAGAGCTGTCAAAACCAATCGAACTCAAATCCTTTGGGAATATTATTTCAGTGGATTCTTTTGAGTATGAATCAGACTTCCAACATTTTAATATATTTTTTCCAGAGAGAATAACCACCGTTCTTGTCAATAGGTACAGAAATAAACAAGATCTTGCCCTCTAACACGTGTCATAATTTATCAACAACAAATTCATTCTTGAATGAACATATTGCCACCGCCTCCTCGTATGTCAATTCAAAGAACAGTAATATTGCCGTCAGAAACTCGACGAAACTGAATGAAGTGTTCAATCAGCCGGTAGTAAACAATGATTACGAAAAAGTTCAGTTGTTTCTCACTTACCACAATCTCCGCGAACTTGGCATTGAGTTCGCTCTCCTCTGGCATCGGTTGAGAGAATTCTTGTAGCATTTGCATTCCCCGTGAATGGTCGATGCCATAGCGAATCTCGGGGTGATGCGAGCGCGATCCAAAACAGCCAACACCGCGCTTTCGAGGCATTTTACGGAGCGACTGCTATCTTTTCACATGAGCCATGAGTTTACGTGGCCAGGCAAACCTTTCGAGTGTGAAAAAGCACAGAAATAAGCGACAAGAAACGGCCAAGTTCATCAGCCGCTTCGCTGAATGACCAAAACAGCACAATTCGCGCGAGTACTAAGTACAAATTATAACTGTCCAGGGATAACAGATAACAGATCTGTGAAAACTCATTCAAAACCCATTCGGCAAGTGAAAATTCAGTTCTAAACCTGATTTTTTCGCTTCGCCAGTTCAACAATGCATAGACAGTAAACTTTTCAAGAGTCGTAACAATAATTATCACCACTGAAAGAAGATGCAGTTTGTATTGTCCTCCTCCCTGAAGGGAAAGATTTGTCGCTATTAAATTAACCACACACGGCGGTTCTGATTGGTCGAGGTTCGGCCGAAGCTGTCAACTCGGACACTTTTACTAAACTTTTCTCATTTGGTTAATAAATTATTTCCGTCTAGAAAACGCAATTAGGCATGGAAATCACATCAATAAAGGCTTTAGATGAACTAACTGGATAGATTTCACTGCATTTTAGACGGGTCGATTTCACGTGGCGGAATTTCTTGAAATGTAAATGTTCATGAACTGGCTTCTTCCGCAGTTTCCGGTGAAAAGAAAAACAGACCCGCCCATGGGTTAGAAGCGGATGTGTCAACGTCTTGAAAATGAGGTTCAAAGGACCGAGTTCCGGTGAAAGAATTACTGTACAATTGAAAATTAGGGAGGGTGAAAACATATTGTTTATTAGAGTTCCGTACATGTGTGACGTAAATCGCGCCAATATAAATCACGTTAATTTAAAGTCGTTATTCGTGAATTCAAAGCCACCGCTAGAAATGTACTAATCGATTCTCGTTTCTTTTAGTTTTCAAGCTTCAAAAAAAGATTAAAATGTCCTCGCCATAGCGTTTCGAAATCTTACGGTTTCGTTTATAAATATAGGAGCAGTTTTGTTTACGCCTGGAACACGCCTTTGTTATGTTAAGGGTAGCCAATATGACATGCACGCTATATTTGTCCTTTTTATGACGTAGCCGGCCGCTAATCCCACTTCCTGGTCCAAAAGGCTTCAACCATACACGCAACTTAACATGCGGTCTGTTCAGCAAGGGAGGATGATCTAAGAGAAGGCTCCCCCGCGCCCAATGATAATTAATTTTTTGAAATCTATTAATAGTTTCGCGCCATGCTCTGTAAAAGTCATTTTTATTTCCTTCTAGCTGATCGAGGTCGATCAAGACTTTGAGATGACACTCGAACTGACCAATCAGGTAGCGATCTTAATATTAGCTCAACTATGGACTGAAAGTCAGTAGATTTCGGGAAAAAATATCATTGCGTGAGATCCATGTATGGCCCGGAATGCTTCTCTTAGATCATCCTCTCTTGGGATCAACCATTCAATCATAACTGGTTTTAGTTGATTTACGTTAAAGTGTTCCAATCAAGACTGTTCTGAACCGTTTTCGATTACTGAACGGTTTATTCGTTCATAACACGTGTTGGGGTTGTGTCCTAGTGACAGCAACCAAGTGTTGTTGTTGTTTAGTTTCGTGTGGAGAAAACGTCAAGTTTTTCATCTGATTATATTTCTTAGCCTAAGGTTCTCCCAAGAGATGTTCTCCACAGACTAGAGAGATAGTTGTCGATAACTGTTTAGTTGTCGATCAGTCATAAAAAATTGTCGATAACAAAAAAGCCAGTGTGTGAAGCTAGTTATCGATAACTTAGGCCCTTAGTTATCGATAACTAGCTTCACACACTGGCTGGCTTTTTTGTTATCGACAACTTTTTATGACCTAAGCATAGCTATAGGACGGGCGCGGTGGACTCTGGATCGTCCCGGTTCCAACCCTCCCACGGAGTCTCTCCTCTGGAATGGACTAGCATCCCATCCAGGGGAGCAGCGATACTCTTACTCGCTTCATACCGCGTACCGGCACGTGGCTGTAACGTAGCGCTCTTTGCAATTTTCTGATTGGTTTATAATAAGAATCAGAAAATCTTCGGTTACTTTTACAAGGATCGGCCATAGACCGCAGACAGTATTTACTGCCTTTAGACGCCATATCGATCATTAACTGAAAATATTCGAGATATATCTTCACATTTACCGGCGATAACTTCTACCAATTAAGATACCAAAAGCTATTTGTGCACCGATCTCGCTTGCTTCATTCGAGAGCTTCATTTGTTGAATTTGCAATGTAGACCCCGATAGCATTCGATCCAGTTCTGAAAATAGACGAACAACTTGGACCACGGTTTTTGATTCGACGCGGTCTGGATGAACGGGAAACGCTATGTAAACACTCTTTTTTTTGTATAAGAATGTATATTATAGTCTCTTGATATTTTTCATTCTTAGAAAACAGAGTACAAGTATAGTATTTCAGTAAAATAATACGGATGTGACAAGGAACTTTTGATTTAAGAAAAAGGATCGAGTGAAAGAATTATACATGGTACATATTTACCATGCATTTCAATGGTATTAATAAAGTTCATTTAAAAACGTTATGTGATTTTATTGTATTTCTTCTATCAACATGCAAAAAAACTAAATCTCAGCCTTGTGCCGTATTCTTAGAATATTCTTAAAATTTCGCCAATCTCAGAAGCTGCAATTGCAAGCGGCGCGCGATTGAAGGCGGCAGTATTCGCAGGCTAATAAACCTAAATATTCTTTTTAAAAAAAGATTCTTCCAAAAAAAAAAAAAGAAGAGTGTACAGCAAATGAACGTTATTTTAATTTACCTGGAACTCCACACCTCTGTCGAAATGTACAATGTCTTTTCAAAATTACCCAAACGGATAGAAAACGAGCAGCTGCACAGCCTGGTCAAGATTGTTTCCGTTTTCGACCTCTTTTTGCGTTTTTTTTTTTTTTCCGTGACCATAATTAATCGGATACTGATCACAACGAAGGGTTGCTTTAGAAGAATTTAATTGTCTCAGTTCAAATTAAGCGGATTAATATTTAATAAGACACGCACTGACTCTGCTGTTAACAAGATTCAGTGAAACTTCATACAAACTACTTTTTAATCAAAGATATGCAAGTAACAAGAGACATGGTATTTTTTTTAAAAATGGCGGTATTACAGGTCTCATTGCATGCGCGCTTATCATAGCCTACCCGGTACTTTCCCTTCTCATACATTTAACCTTATAGCTAATCACTGAATCAAGAATTTTAAATTTTGAAAATCCGACCCTTTTGAGCGGAGTCAAAATTGAGACGCAGTTATCTGCATTCTTTAATTTTTTCCCAAACCAAAATGTCGCCATAAACCGTGAATGGTCGGATCACAGAAATTTGGGGAAATAAGCGATCACTAAATCACGTCTATCTATAGCGCCTGATGAAAGCAGCTTTGCCGAAATTAAACGTTGGTGAACTAACAAAACCATAGAACAAATGAACTCTGAACATAGTTAACAAATATGCAAAAGCAAAAGAAAATGGCAAAAGTGCAGATTAAAAGCGTTCCTCGTTCAGTAAAGCTGCGGCGGATGAGTATCCGGGAGGAGGGTACTCCTCAGAATGTATGGTGAAGGGGGGGGGGGGGGGGGGGGGATGCCGTCCAGTTCTCCAAACCCTTTAGACGTATTGCTGAGTTTCAGCAGTCTCGTATACACAAAATACAATTTTTAAACCATTACCCTGTTTCAGACGCCCGGTTGTTCAAAGCACGATTAAGCTGATCCTGGATTAGCGTGAATTTTGATTTCAGTTTTGCAACTTTTCAGTGAGATTTTCTGTTTATATTTTTTGCTCTTTAGTTTTGACTTTGACTAATGCCGTCAAACTCCACAAAACATTATCATGGAAAGCCACATTTATATAGGAGAAATTGAAACCTCGATTATTTGTTAATCCTGGATTAGCGTTAATCAGCTTTCGAACAACTGAGCTCTAATAAAGTGCACCCTATTTAAATCATGTCAACCCGGCTATTTCAGCTGGGACTGGACTAACTTCATACCTGGAGTGGTATTTGATCTTTGCCACTTCTCTTTCACTTCTATTGTAAGTTTGATGTGTCAATATCAGTCTTGTAGTTAGTGCCCTTTGAAAAGCATGTCCGTTTTTTTAGACCAAAAACTGGGGCAGAATCTTTAACCTTATTTCTGGTTAGTAAAACAGCTCAAAAACCGTGTGGCACGTACCCATATAGCTTGTACTAAGGAGTAACTATCCCCTCCCCCTCTCGGGTTAAATAATGGTGCGTGGTTTATTAAAAACCTATCAATCGAATTGTTTTTTGTTTTGTTTTTCGTTGGAAAAATGTTATCTAACAGCAACACCTGTCCAGACGCTACGAGAGAGGCCGATAAGCTGTGCATCTGTCTCGGATTTAGAGGCCAAAAGCAGCTTACTGATCCCATTAATTCGATTAATTATCTACTCATTTATTTCATCCTTTTCTCGTCTGCGACAAATTAACCGCACAAAAGATGCCGATAAAGAGATTTCACTAGCCTGCTAAATTTATAGCGACAGAGTAGACGGCTGAAATCCAGGCTGAGATTTCACTTGTTGTGTGACAAATCCTTTCAGTGATGGTTTGTATAGCTCATATTTCTTCACTAAACTAGACTGTACAACAGTCATTTTTTCTCTCAAACTTGCTCTAAACGGCGGACTGTTTTGCAACCAAGCGCCTGAAAAGCAGTCGGTTTATTTTTCATTTGTTGTTCCTCGCGATCGAAGCGAGGTTTATAATTTAGTCCCCCAAGAGCTCAGGCTGGTCAAAGTCTCGTCTGGCGTTTTTAGATCTTTTTACGGTCATATTTAATTTTGAGTTGGGGGATGGCATGACGTCACACGGCGCGCTGGTGGCCTAATGAATTTTGAAGGGGGTTTTTTTTTTTGGGGGGGGGGGGGGGGTACCTTATCATCGGAAGAAATTTTATTTACTGCTGCGGGATATGGCTTCTGATACATCAAACATTGTAGTTTAAATGTGTCCTCTTTCAAAAAGCTACGAATAGTTCCTCTTTCCTCTTTCCATATTTCCTCTTTATTTTAAATCATTAAAAAACGCGCGAAACCCGACTCTTCGCGCGGAACGCGGATCGCGTCAACTGACACTTCACGCCATGTAAGCCATATTGAATTGAACGCAAGCCGGAATATAATTATACGAAAGCAAGAGAGGGCGATCTAAGGGAAGCATTCCTCAATACATGCCTATTGCAATGATAATTTTTTAAATCTATTTTTAATTTCAGTCCATAGTTGAGCGATTTTAAGAGCGTTACCTGATTGGTCAGTTCGTACATGATGTCGTAACTCTAAACAGCATGGCGCGAAACTATTAATATATTTCAAACAATTATCATGGGGCACAGGGGAGCCTTCTCTTAGATTATCCTCTCTTGACGAAAGTAAAAAATCTTAGCATGACGCCAATTATGCTCCAGACACCGAGAAGTCGTTTTCTTGCAATTTAAGTACTATTCGGTCCCAAAAGTGAAACAAAATTCAGTTGACGGTTAGATGCATATGTTTGTAGTAAGGATTTCGTGTATTTCGCGGGGAGTATGCATGCAGTCTGTCAGTAAATTCGTCGGACCTGAACAGGTGTGGGTTATAACGGCGGAGATTCGCCAGGGGCACCCAACGGATCGTTTCGGTGTAATATCTGTTCGGAAGGCCTATAATCGCCTAGGATATTCGGTTAGGGAAATGTCATCTCGAACTTTCTTAATATGGGAAAATTAATGCCTTTTGTTTTCGGAGAGATAAAAATGTCGTTTTGGGTACAAAAATAGATCAGCTAGGATTTTCGGAAAGGCAAATTCAGCTCATAAATTCGGGTAATAAGAGTTCAATCCCTAAAATTTTCTGAAGTTTGAAAGTTCAGCTAACGTATCCGAACAGATACATTTTTCTTAGCGTTTAAAAATAAGCCATTGAACTGCACAAAAAGCATAGTTATAACGTAAAAACGACGTTCCGACACCAACAGGAAAATTTTGTCGTTGGGTGCCCCTGATTCGCTCATGAATGGCTCTGTTGTAAATGTCATTTTCCATGTGGTCCCGCAAGGTTGGTACATTACATTGTACATGTAATGAAGTTGGCGCGATTCACGCGCGGAACATACAGCGGCCCACTTCCCTGCGCGCGGAACAACTGTTTTGCTGTTTGTCAAGTTAGCCAGCAAGGAAATCATCCTTAGAATTTTCTCGTAAAAAAAAGAAGCTTGAATCTAAGTTAAGCCTCCTTAAGCTTATCTCACAATTCTTGAGTGAGATAATAATTTTTAAGTTAGCGTTATCTGTGTGTAATTGTTTGTGTTCAAACCGAACATGACTGATCTGAGCAAAGGGAATCTTGCTTTATAAATACCAGTAAGGCCACCTCCATAAAATGTTTTGTTTCCCATCGCCCGACCGACCCAATTTTTTCAAAAAGTAAAACAAAAATTATAATTCATTGCCTGCGACCTTTTCTCGGGTGTTACCAAGCTTAAAATGCTTTGTTTATATCAGTTAAAATCATTCCGACATCGATCAGCCCAGTAATGACGTCTTCGAACACCTTTCAGAGTCATATCGGCTCGTTTCAAAATGGTGGTCAAGGCTCGCTTGGAATTATTTATGTATTAATTAGTCAATATTTCGTTTCTCGGCTTTTCTTTTTTTCTTTTTTTTTTACCGACCGACCGACCCACTTTCACGAGAGAGAGGGCGATGGAAACACATCATTTTATGGGGATGGCCTAAATGGAAGTTTAAATAGACGTTTAAATCAAGCTTTTTTCCAGCTTTATGTTTGCAAAGCTTTTGCTTAACTTTTCTTTAACTCGAGCGGACGTGACAATTTCGACAATGTTTCCTTTATTGATCTGTCATTTTAGTCTTGTCGTGCATCTGCCCAACACTGAATAATGCAAACATGCTTTGCTGTCAAGTCCAAAGTAGCTTTCGTGTGTTCTGCGCGGATAAAAATATACTATCAGAGTTCCTCGTCTGTCGTAATAGCTGGAAGAAAAACATCTATGGTCCGCCTTTTCTGTGTTCCTTCCGAAATAATTCCATCGTTTTCTTGGTGAACAACGTTGCTCTCGAATTTTATGTTTTCCTCCGTTCTGTGTTTTTTCTTTGGGAAGTTATCAAATGCTTTCATTTCCAAGACTTCTGGTTTCCTTGGCAATATCTGATTACTGTTGATGGAGAGCGGAGAATACGCTTTGAAATCCATAGCCTTTCTTCTTCGTTGTACAGAGTCATCGCCAAGGGTTTTGTGCCGTTTTGTTAATAGTGGTAAAATGGTCGCTCTGTCTTTTCGTGCTTTAAAATCAATCGGTGAAAAGACATCTAAGCGTTCGTGTTGCGGTGTGCCGTCTGCTTTTAGAAGATTTGCGCCATCGACGCGCAGCTCCTTCAGTTTGCTTGCAGATTTGAGCGCAAGATTTCTTCTTTGCAAAATGCTGTTTTGGATAATGGAGGACGCATCTTGCTGTTCGCGACCAACTTTAGTTGTGTAAAACTCTCGAGCGTCAGTTTTCTCGTGAATTCTCCTTGCTCGTTTGATATTCCCTTGTCTTTGAGACAGCGTTCGTTCATCTTTGTTTAAACGGAACAAAAATCCTCTTGGACTTACAAAAGACAAGCTTCTTTGAAGCTCAACGTTTTGGATAAAACTGTCCTTTTTCCTGTCTTCATTTGGGACATCCCAGTGTTGTATTTTTGTGCCGATTCCACTTAATAGGCTCCCAGCGTTAAACATCGGATACATGTGATGAGCGCTGAAAGATTTTTTCATCGGATCATTCAAAAACGCTGAATTTCGTTCTATCATAGTAGAAAGCCATGTACAGTTACCTGAAGAAGTTAACACCATTAATCTAGGTCATTTCTTTTGTTTTTGATTCGAGAGACGGACCGCCCGAAGTTACAATAGCTACAACAACCACAACAAAACACTATCACTTATTAGCGCATAGAAACGAATGCAGCTAAATGATGCGACTTCACAAAACAGATGTTCACGACTTTTAAACAATTGACAGTCTAAAACAAATAATAGGTTGTTGTGATTGGGTGAAAAAATGAACGTTATTGATCTGTTAACAAAAGAGAGGAATTACGAATGACGTTAAGAAAAAAAGTGTCAAATGTTTCGTACTCTCAAAGGACAATTATAAAAGAATGAATGAAATAGCTGTATAATTTACCATAAGTCATTTTGTTAGTGTTTCCGCCCACATAATTAACAGAAAATGTTCAGTCCGGATGCAGTGACACCATTAAGACGGAGACATTTCTTTTCTTTATATAGCTTTAGTGTTTCATTCGCAAATAAAGATTTAATCTATACAATTTTTTTTTATGTATTTGCATGTGTATTTTTTTGCAGGTAAGCAAAAATCGATCATGATTGACATCCCATAATTGGGCTCATGCCAGTAACAGAACTTCAAGGATCGATCTTAGCATCAATTTAGCGTACTCTCTAATTAAAAACTTCTTCTGCCAAATAAAAACCCCTTAAGTACCCAACCAAAAACAGTTTCCCCGTGTTCAAGGCTCATGAAACTTTGGGAGAATTCGAAACATGCAGCTCAGAACAAACCTTTCTCTCAGATGTCTCATAAAAAAATGGACACAGCTCGTGTTTTCATAGCATTTTCCCTGACTCGTCCCCAGTCGTCTCTCTTGTCTCCTTTGTCCCGCCTTTCCTCCTTCCCATCAACCCTTGCGCTCCCCTCGGCCGCGCTAAATATTAACAGGAGACATGAGAGACGACTGGGGACGAGTCAGGCATTTTCCGCTCTCCGAGAAATCCATCAGTATTCTGTCACATAGAAACACTAATTATTATAAAAAAGTAAGTAACAGAACTGGTCTGCCTTGGCGGTGCAAGGGTGACCAGACGATTTTTAACGACGATTTTTGACGTGACAGTTATTGTTAATATTGATCAACATGGCGCGCTGGGCGATCGTTAATATATAGAGGATATTACACGGCGGCGCGAAGATATGAATTTTATTTTTGAGTGGTAACAAGCGCTCGTTCGTAAAATATTGTTTTTAACACGAGAAAATACATTTCATTTCTTCAAGCCACCGTGTAATGTTCTTTTTATTATACAGACAAACGACAAAAGCACAAACTTTACCGCGAACTCTTGCAGCTCGGTGGCTGGACTTTCCGAATTTCTCTCCTTTCGTCTTCACTTGCAAGGAACTCCTTGAATAATTTTAAGTCATATGAAGTTTTCTTCTTCGTGTTAACATTTTCCTACTCCTCTGTGAACGATTTCATGTCGGCTTCAGTGAATTTCACGAATCTATCGCTCGTCATTTTCAACCGGAGTTTGGCAGCTATGCAAAAACGGGAAATGACGTCATCGATATCCTCACTAGTGAGGATATGGAAAATACGCCACTCGGGTCCCGGATGTAGTTTCGTATGAATTTTACGAGTGGTCTATTTTCCAGTAAAACACTCGTGTCTATATAATAAAACGGAATATTTTGTTGCGGCAATACATGATACGATTTTTAACGACGATTTTTAGTAGCGAGATTCTATCCATGGTACAAGAGATAAGTTTTAACGAAACTTTTTTGCAGCAACGGTAGTTACCATGTTGTCACCATGGCAACAAATGAAATATTGGGTTAGCTGAAACATTAACTCTGGGTTAAAAATCGTCTCGTCTCGTCTCGTGTATGCGGATCAATATAGACTGAAAGCTGCGCACGTTCTGATTGGTTAAAAAACCATGTTATCAGTCAGAGTATAAACTAGAAGAAAAGCCGTGTTTTGTCGTTTGGCGCGCGTTAAATCTATATTTTAAAGCATATAAAGAAGCCAAAACCATGTATTATACTGTCATGAAACACACTGGTTATTTGAGGACACTTGAGAAATTTAGAAAACACTCACCTGCGGCTCGTGTTTTCTAAATTAGAGTTTGATTTTACTTTGTTTCATAGATTATGATGAATACGAGACAAAACTTTAAAACTTTGATAACTTGTAAACACACGCACCAAAGTCGAGCCGGATATACTAGCATTTTTCTACTTAATAGAAAACAGTTTATTTTGTTCTAATCAATGTTTTATAAAAATAATGCGCCGAAATGTATTAGTGAGTGATCCATCTTAGCGCGGACCGCATTGCAATATTCGGACCGCTCAGGGAACCAATCAGAATGCTCCTTTTCATCATGGACCAGTTTGCCATATAATAATAAAAAAATATAATTTTCACATTTGTTGAATTCTCGATCAGGAAGATCGACAAGCAATACGCTGATTGATATTGTAGTCAAGCTTTGAACATTGAAGACATTGAAGTTCTCGTCACAGCCAGCTTTATTTACACAGCTTTTCGTATCATTTTCTCACATTATAATTAAAACATAACCGAATCATCACAAATATAACGTCAGTGTGTAACGTGGCCTTCGGCTTCATTTCACCGATCAGCGATGCGATATTGCTTAAAAATACGGACAGGCAAATACGATTCTGTATTATTTCTTGAGCCCATTCTCCCTCAAGCTAATCAGCCATAGTAACACGTTTACCGGCATCGCTGTTTACCGGCATCTTTGGTACTATATATACAGGTAAGAAATTCCCATTCGTCTTTAGATCTGTTCGAGAAAACAGGCGCTTAATTTTATTGTCTCTGTTATAAAATGGCTGTTCGCTTCCTTTTTCGACGAAAGAACGCCGTTACAACCTTAAAAAAAGAGTTATTGTACCCTGAATTTAATTAATTATATGGTAGGGAAGCTACACCAGATCTCACCGATCAATATTCACTTAGGTTCAATTTCCTTCTAAAGAGTTCAACAAGAGAACAGGCCACAATAGTCAGTTTATTTTACCTTCAGTGCAAGCAAGCTCAGTGCTCTGATCGATATATAGCACATTAAAAGTTGTTAAAAATACGTATTAACTGACAAGGTTAGGTGATAAGAGAGAAATCGTCATGTTTGAATAAGTCTACTAAAAATTGTTGATCTAAATGAATATATTAGAGACCAGCTTAAGCAACCACGATGGCTGACAACGAACGTCACAAAAGAATGTAGGACAATTGCTCTGCACGTGCGTCAAGTTACGTTTGGTACATTTCTTTGCTGTCCTCTGTAAAATATTTAATGACCAAATTCAAGGCTTTATGGAGAACGTGAACACACGACGGCGAGTTTTCTTTTCTCTATCTGGACTTGAACTCAGTCCTTACCAACCTCGTTCCCAGGATCTCTGAGAGACCCTAGGAACGAGGTTGAGTCGCTACGAATTCAGCTCCTGGACAGTTCGTTCACATTGGACAAATTGAACGTGTCAAAATAATCGCTAATTAGTAGTTTGGGAACGTGAATTCACTTCAGTTAGCCGTTCAGTCTATGGCGTTGCGGTTGCAACCTCGTCCCCAGGGCCTTCTCTTTTTTTTTTTTTCAAGATGGCGTCTGATGCTCCGTTGTTGCCGTTGTGGTGATCGAGTTGTAGCTAGCACCTCTCTAACTGTCAAGACGTTGGGTATTTTCTAACTAGTGGCATACTTTAGTTTAGATAACTATTTGTTGACTTTTGGGTTGTTGCAATCTTTTTTTAAGGAGAATAGCAAATCAACAAAACTACCAACAGTCGTTATGAAGTGTTTCTCACTGCGCATGACCCGTTTTCGGAGACGAAGCTGCTATATTTTGGTCCCTGTGGGGATATTGACTTTCATCAACATACTGTTCATGTGGAAAGATATTTATTGGCAAGATAAAGAGTTCGAGTTAAATACTTTGGGACCACCTCACCTAACAAGGAAGAGACGAAGCTACGATCACACGCTTTTCGCAAAATCCTGGCAGTCAAGAGCGACCCCAGACATTTTTCATTATTCGACTTTACAAAGGACCACCCGAAAAAGCGGACCCAAATCAACGCGAAAGGCGATTCATTACAGCACAGTTTTGGCACAAAGGGAGAAGAAATTAACCCCAGTGTATCACACGATATTAAGAAAGCAAGATCGTACTCCGGATGCGAAACAGGATAAACAATTTGTTGCTACAACCGAGAGATTGCCAACACAAAAGAGAGTAAACAAAGAGGTAAGAGAACTAGCCCAGTCCCTCGACCGCTCTTGTCGCTTTGTTACTTCCGGTGTCACTTCCGGTAGCACTGAGCAGAGAGTCGAGGGAAACGTGTATGCGCATGCTCCACGTAAACCAATCAGAAACGATTAGCTATTGCGTCATCTCTTCTCCATTTTAAAGATGGCGAGTATTGACAGAGAGTAACTTCTGACTCGTCCCCAGTCGTCTCCTTATGAGAAACTTGTAAGACGCGGTCGACTCCCAACAAAGGAGACAAGAGAGACGACTGGGGACGAGTCAGGAGTAACTTTCCTTGCTTTCCCAGCCCAATAAGCTTGACACCTTGGAGACGTCTTTTTGATACAATGTCGCTGATCAATCTCGACCCCAGAGCTCCTCTCTTTTGCGCATGACCGAGGGAAGTCAAGAAAAGCTAGGGTCTGTGGTCGAGAATGCGTCGCTGACAAGAAGATGAAGACTGCGGGCTCCATTTTGACACTAGCTAGATACCACTTACCAGAATTCCAGAAGTTCATATTTGAGTATCGCATGCACAGTGGAGGAGCTGTCCGAGGCTCTTCCTGTCGTGTTAATTTACCAGAATTTCAGTGGCCTAATCTTCGGGTCAATTTAACTCATTATACACTAACAAGGCGTCATTGAGTTATCGATAAAAACAAGAGAGGATGATCCTCTCTTGATAAAAAATATTACACGTTTCGTTTTCAGGTAAATAAGACGCCGGCGCCACAGACGGAGCTGCATGATCATGCGCTCAGGAGTCTATCCCAGGTCACTCTACAGGACTATATTGAAGTAAGCGATTGCCCCATTCAAGAAATTTACAAAGCTGTGTTGCCGGACATAATGATACATGTTTCAGTCTACTTACTTCAAGCACATTTGATGAAGGGGGGGGGGGGGGGGGGGGGGGGAGGGGGACCCTGAACTTCCCGCTTCCAGTACATTGTATCCTCGGTTCCCGCAACTAATATTACGAGATGTTGCGAATTTTTTTCCAGTATTTCTCCGGGTTCCCGCCATCTCGGGAATCCCGCATCCCGCTCTCTCTTTTCCTAGACTGCCCCTTGTCTAGTTCCCAGGCCTCTATATTTCGCCGCTGTCAATCCGTTTCGGGTCACGTGGTCCGAGCGAAAAAGTAAGCCGTTCGTCTCGGATACGTCACCGAAACGAATTGACCGTGAAGGCCTGGGAAAAAGCCGTACAGGAACTAGGCAAGACTGCCCCAACCCCTTCGAGCGCGCTCGCGCGGCCCTCGCTTTATTAGCGTCTAGAAAATAGAGAGGGTGTGAACAGTCTCCCGTAGACTTTCTGTCTCCTTTACTCCGGATTACCGCCCCCCTGTCCCATCCCATATTGGAGGAAGATGAAAGCAGACACTTTAATTTATCTTTTACATTAATTTTATCGCGTTTATTTCTATCAGCTGCACAATATAACAGCCAAACAGTATGGTTACAGCGAGGCTCCTGTACAAGTTTATCACTCAGAACAGGAGGCTGTGAGAGCTTGTGAGCTTGCTGGAGAACACTGCCGTGCAATCTCGAAACAAAATGAGGAGACAACATTCATTTTTACGTTGGCATCAGACTTCACTCTTTCTTCGGATGCAAAGTCAACTTTGTACGTCAAAGCTGAATTCATAGCCAAACTTGGTAGGTATAGTTTACACGCGGCTAATAACGGCAAGCTATTTGTTCTTTAATGCATGAAGCAGTTTTCAATTGAGTGTCAAAAGTAATCCGGAATTGCTTTAGTTTTGCTTTCTACGCTCTGTGATTGGTTTAAAAAATTCGCGCACCTATTCAACCAATCAGATGCAAAACCAAACCAAAACACGCGTTTTCCCGCGCTTGGCGCCAGTTAATACGTGTATTTACGTGTAGTAGTTTTCATTCGTTCATTTTGTTGTTTACGTTTGTTGTGTTTAGCCATTACAATTGCTTTGGTTTTGGTTTTACGACACTCAATTGAAAACCGATCTATGTGACACAAAAATATATTAGCCAGTTGATATCAAAACGATCCTCGCGCGTTGCGTGGATGTATCGCGGAGTGATTTACATTCGGCCTAAAGTCCTGAATCGACGGGTCGAAAATGGATGCAAATAAAACTAAAATATAATCCAGCTTATCCTCGCTAGAATTTTTCTATTCTGGATAGGAATAAACTCCCGTATTGTTTTTAAAGATATCTTTGAAGGTAGCGCAGTAAAACGCCAAAGTTTTTTTTTTTTTGAACCTTTGATTCAAATGGATTTGTCACCTTTGGTGTGAAAATTGTCACCTCAGACATCAATTTTTTGAAATTTCAACTTCTGTTTTATAAGTCTATGGTAATCGTTCCTGAGTAAATATGGATATATTAGAGTTATTTGGTTCCAAAATGGACCTGTTTATAGCAGTTCTACTACCTTAATAAGTCAGGGAAGTTGATCTAAAAAACTTCAGTAATAGTAAAACAATCATTTATCATTGCGTGCAGAGGGGATGATCTAAGAGAAGCATTCCTCCATACATGGGTCTCTTCCAATATGATAATCATTTGAAATCTATTTTTAATTTTTAATACATATAGCTGAGCTATTTTAAGAGCGCTACCTGATTGGTCAGTTCAAGTAACGTGATGTCGGAGCCTCGATCAGAACGAAATGAAAATAACTTTTACAACATGACGCGAAACTATCAATAGATTTAAAGAAAATTATCATGGGACACGGGAAATCCTTCTCTTAGATCATGCTCTCTTGATACGTCAATAAATTATCAAACTTTTAAAATGTGTTTCTTCTAGAATTCTCTGACAACGAGCTGTCATGTGGCGTGCCATTGTCTAAGATGCAGCAATCCAGTACGACAACAGTGGAAGGCTGTCGGCTTCCTGACATCGATCCTTTTGACAAGAATGCCATGCGTTATTTCCTGACCAGTATCCCCATGACATGTGATCTTAAACCAAATCTGTTTACCAGATACCGCAACGGCTCTCTGGAGGTTGTCACAAATCACGATAGAGGTAATGCAACGGCAAGGTTTTGAACGATTATCTGATAGGGCGGTTTTCTGTGAAGTGTCGTAAAACCAAAACCAAAGCAATTACAATGACCAATCACAACAAACGTAAACAATACAATGAACCAATGAGAACACGAAGCAAATACACGTAGCTGGTGCCAAGCGCGGGAAAACGCATGCGGCCAAGTCGCGATAGGTTTTGATTTTGCACCTGTTTGGTTGAGAAGGTGGCGCAAGTTTTTTAAACCAATCATAGAGCGTAGCGAAACAAAACCATAGTAATTCCAGATAAAAGAAAAGACACCCAATTGAAATCCGCCTTAGCTATTGCAAAACTGAAACCAAACTAGTAATCAGTATTCGGTGCCAAGTGCGGGAAAACATGTAACCAATGCTAAGTGCGGGTAATTGTTACTAGCAGTAAGCGCAGGAAAACATGTCACCAGTAGCAAGCTCGGGAAAACTTGTTACTAGCAGCAAGCGCGGGAAAACTTGTTTTTAGTAGCAAGCGCGGGAAACTTGTTACTAGCAGCAAGCGCGGGAAAACTTGTTACTAGCAGCAAGCGCGGGAAAAACTTGTTACTAGCAGCAAGCGCGGGAAAACTTGTTACTAGCAGCAAGCGCGGGAAAACTTGTTACTAGCAGCAAGCGCGGGAAAACTTGTTACTAGCAGCAAGCGCGGGAAAACTTGTTACTAGCAGCAAGCGCGGGAAAAACTTGTTACTAGCAGCAAGCGCGGGAAAACTTGTTACTAGCAGCAAGCGCGGGAAAACTTGTTACTAGCAGCAAGCGCGGGAAAACTTGTTACTAGCAGCAAGCGCGGGAAAACTTGTTACTAGCAGCAAGCGCGGGAAAACTTGTTACTAGCAGCAAGCGCGGGAAAACTTGTTACTAGCAGCAAGCGCGGGAAAACTTGTTACTAGCAGCAAGCGCGGGAAAACTTGTTTTTAGCAGCAAGCGCGGGAAACTTGTTACTAGCAGCAAGCGCGGGAAAACTTGTTACTAGCAGCAAGCGCGGGAAAACTTGTTACTAGCAGCAAGCGCGGGAAAACTTGTTACTAGCAGTAAGCGCGGGAAAACTTGTTACTAGCAGCAAGCGCGGGAAAACTTGTTACTAGCAGTAAGCGCAGGAAAACTTGTTACTAGCAGCAAGCGCGGGAAAACTTGTTACTAGCAGCAAGCGCGGGAAAACTTGTTACTAGCAGCAAGCGCGGGAAAACTTGTTACTAGCAGTAAGCGCGGGAAAAACTTGTTACTAGCAGCAAGCGCGGGAAAACTTGTTACTAGCAGCAAGCGCGGGAAAACTTGTTACTAGCAGCAAGCGCGGGAAACTTGTTACTAGCAGTAAGCGCGGGAAAACTTGTTACTAGCAGCAAGCGTTGGAAAACTTGTTACTAGCAGTAAGCGCGGAAAACTTGTTACTAGCAGCAAGCGCGGAAAACTTGTTACTAGCAGCAAGCGCGGGAAAACTTGTTACTAGCAGCAAGCGCGGGAAAACTTGTTACTAGCAGCAAGCGCGGGAAAACTTGTTACTAGCAGCAAGCGCGGGAAAACTTGTTACTAGCAGCAAGCGCGGGAAAAACTTGTTACTAGCAGCAAGCGCGGGAAAACTTGTTACCAGCAGCAAGGGCGGGAAAACTTGTTTTTAGCAGCAAGCGCGTGAAAACGTGTTACTAGCAGCAAGCGCGGGAAAACTTGTTACTAGCAGCAAGCGCGGGAAAACTTGTTACTAGCAGCAAGCGCGGGAAAACTTGTTACTAGCAGCAAGCGCGGGGAAAACTTGTTACTAGCAGCAAGCGCGGGAAAACTTGTTACTAGCAGCAAGCGCGGGAAAACTTGTTACTAGCAGCAAGCGCGGGAAAACTTGTTACTAGCAGCAAGCGCGGGAAAACTTGTTACTAGCAGCAAGCGCGGGAAAACTTGTTACTAGCAGCAAGCGCGGGAAAACTTGTTACTAGCAGCAAGCGCGGGAAAACTTGTTACTAGCAGCAAGCGCGGGAAAACTTGTTACTAGCAGTAAGCGCGGGAAAACTTGTTACTAGCAGCAAGCGCGGGAAAACTTGTTACTAGCAGTAAGCGCGGGAAAACTTGTTACTAGCAGCAAGCGCGGGAAAACTTGTTACTAGCAGCAAGCGCGGGAAAACTTGTTATTAGCAGCAAGCGCGGGAAACTTGTTACTAGCAGCAAGCGCGGGAAAACTTGTTACTAGCAGCAAGCGCGGGAAAACGTGTTACTAGCAGCAAGCGCGGGAAAACTTGTTACTAGCAGCAAGCGCGGGAAAACTTGTTACTAGCAGCAAGCGCGGGAAAACTTGTTACTAGCAGCAAGCGCGGGAAACTTGTTACTAGCAGTAAGTGCGGGAAAACTTGTTACTAGCAGCAAGCGCGGGAAAACTTGTTACTAGCAGTAAGCGCGGGAAAACTTGTTACTAGCAGCAAGCGCGGAAAAACTTGTTACTAGCAGCAAGCGCGGGAAAAACTTGTTACTAGCAGCAAGCGCGGGAAAACTTGTTACTAGCAGCAAGCGCGGGAAAAACTTGTTACTAGCAGCAAGCGCGGGAAAACTTGTTACTAGCAGCAAGCGCGGGAAAACTTGTTACTAGCAGCAAGCGCGGGAAAACTTGTTACCAGCAGCAAGCGCGGGAAAACTTGTTTTTAGCAGCAAGCGCGTGAAAACGTGTTACTAGCAGCAAGCGCGGGAAAACTTGTTACTAGCAGCAAGCGCGGGAAAACTTGTTACTAGCAGCAAGCGCGGGAAAACTTGTTACTAGCAGCAAGCGCGGGAAAACTTGTTACTAGCAGCAAGCGCGGGAAAACTTGTTACTAGCAGCAAGCGCGGGAAAACTTGTTACTAGCAGCAAGCGCGGGAAAACTTGTTACTAGCAGCAAGCGCGGGAAAACTTGTTACTAGCAGCAAGCGCGGGAAAACTTGTTACTAGCAGCAAGCGCGGGAAAACTTGTTACTAGCAGCAAGCGCGGGAAAACTTGTTACTAGCAGCAAGCGCGGGAAAACTTGTTACTAGCAGTAAGCGCGGGAAAACTTGTTACTAGCAGCAAGCGCGGGAAAACTTGTTACTAGCAGTAAGCGCGGGAAAACTTGTTACTAGCAGCAAGCGCGGGAAAACTTGTTACTAGCAGCAAGCGCGGGAAAACTTGTTATTAGCAGCAAGCGCGGGAAAACTTGTTACTAGCAGCAAGCGCGGGAAAACTTGTTACTAGCAGCAAGCGCGGGAAAACGTGTTACTAGCAGCAAGCGCGGGAAAACTTGTTACTAGCAGCAAGCGCGGGAAAACTTGTTACTAGCAGCAAGCGCGGGAAAACTTGTTACTAGCAGCAAGCGCGGAAAACTTGTTACTAGCAGTAAGTGCGGGAAAACTTGTTACTAGCAGCAAGCGCGGGAAACTTGTTACTAGCAGTAAGCGCGGGAAAACTTGTTACTAGCAGCAAGCGCGGAAAAACTTGTTACTAGCAGCAAGCGCGGGAAAACTTGTTACTAGCAGCAAGCGCGGGAAAACTTGTTACTAGCAGCAAGCGCGGGAAAACTTGTTACTAGCAGCAAGCGCGGGAAAACTTGTTACTAGCAGCAAGCGCGGGAAAACTTGTTACTAGCAGCAAGCGCGGGAAAACTTGTTACCAGCAGCAAGCGCGTTAAAACTTGTTTTTAGCAGCAAGCGCGTGAAAACTTGTTACTAGCAGCAAGCGCGGGAAAACTTGTTACTAGCAGCAAGCGCGGGAAAACTTGTTACTAGCAGCAAGCGCGGGAAAACTTGTTACTAGCAGCAAGCGCGGGAAAACTTGTTACTAGCAGCAAGCGCGGGAAAACTTGTTACTAGCAGCAAGCGCGGGAAAACTTGTTACTAGCAGCAAGCGCGGGAAAACTTGTTACTAGCAGCAAGCGCGGGAAAACTTGTTACTAGCAGCAAGCGCGGGAAAACTTGTTACTAGCAGTAAGCGCAGGAAAACATGTCACCAGCAGCAAGCGCGGGAAAAACTTGTTACTAGCAGCAAGCGCGGAAAAACTTGTTACTAGAAGCAAGCGCGGGAAAACTTGTTACTAGCAGTAAGCGCAGGAAAACTTGTTACTAGCAGTAAGCGCAGGAAAACTTGTTACTAGCAGTAAGCGCGGGAAAACTTGTCACCAGCAGCAAGCGCGGAAAAACTTGTTACTAGCAGCAAGCGCGGAAAAACTTGTTACTAGCAGTAAGCGCAGGAAAACATGTCACCAGCAGCAAGCGCGGGAAAACTTGTTACTAGCAGCAAGCGCGGGAAAACTTGTCACTAGCAGCAAGCGCGGGAAAACTTGCTACTAGCAGCAAGCATGGGAAAACTTGTTACTAGAAGCAAGCGCGGGAAATCTTGTTACTAGCAGCAAGCGCGGGAAAACTTGTTACTAGCAGTAAGCGCAGGAAAACATGTCACCAGCAGCAAGCGCGGGAAAACTTGTTACTAGCAGCAAGCGCGGAAAAACTTGTTACTAGAAGCAAGCGCGGGAAAACTTGTTACTAGCAGCAAGCGCGGGAAAACTTGTTACTAGCAGCAAGCGCGGGAAAACTTGTTACTAGCAGCAAGCGCGGGAAAACTTGTTACTAGCAGTAAGCGCAGGAAAACATGTCACCAGTAGCAAGCGCGGGAAAACTTGTTACTAGCAGTAAGCGCGGGAAAACTTGTTACTAGCAGTAAGCGCAGGAAAACATGTCACCAGTAGCAAGCGCGGGAAAAATTGTTACTAGCAGCAAGCGCGGGAAAACTTGTTACTAGCAGTAAGCGCAGGAAAACATGTCACCAGTAGCAAGCGCGGGAAAACTTGTTACTAGCAGTAAGCGCGGGAAAACTTGTTACTAGCAGTAAGCGCAGGAAAACATGTCACCAGTAGCAAGCGCGGGAAAAATTGTTACTAGCAGCAAGCGCGGGAAAACTTGTTACTAGCAGCAAGCGCGGGAAAACTTGTTACTAGCAGTAAGCGCAGGAAAACATGTCACCAGTAGCAAGCGCGGGAAAACTTGTTACTAGCAGTAAGCGCGGGAAAACTTGTTACTAGCAGTAAGCGCAGGAAAACATGTCACCAGTAGCAAGCGCGGGAAAACTTGTTACTAGCAGTAAGCGCGGGAAAACTTGTTACTAGCAGCAAGCGCGGGAAAACTTGTTACTAGCAGTAAGCGCGGGAAAACTTGTTACTAGCAGCAAGCGCGGGAAAACTTGTCACCAGTAGCAAGCGCGGGAAAACTTGTTACTAGCAGTAAGCGCAGGAAAACATGTCACCAGTAGCAAGCGCGGGAAAACTTGCTACTAGCAGCAAGCACGGGAAAACTTGTTACTAGAAGCAAGCGCGGGAAATCTTGTTACTAGCAGCAAGCGCGGGAAATCTTGTTACTAGCAGCAAGCGCGGGAAAACTTGTCACTAGCAGCAAGCACGGGAAAACTTGTTACTAGAAGGAAGCGCGGGAAATCTTGTTACTAGCAGCAAGCGCAGAAAAACTTGTCACCAGCTGCAGCAAGCGCGGGAAAACTTGTCACCGGTCGAAAGCGCAACCTTCTCTTATCGTTTACTGCAAAGTAGCTACGATATACTATACGGAGATTTTCCATAAATTCTGCGCTTTTTGAAACCACCATTTATTTTATTTACAGGAGCTCCTTTAAAGAGAATTTCTTTTCAAACCATACATCGACTGAACGGATCTGACTCGGGATTCACATTAGGAGAGCCTACGCCACTCAAGTATAAAGGTCCTATCGTGAAACCTAACCATGATTTCATCCAAATCAACGCAGAATTCGTAATAAACGGACTGATACAAAATGATTTCCACGCACAGGTCATACCAAAGCCTGCGGTTTTACAGCGAACAGCTAATCAAAGAGCTGGTTTGCCTTTGAATATTATTATTTTGGGATTGGATCAAACATCGCAGGCAACTTTCCAGCGACTTCTGCCAAACTCGTACAAGTTTCTTCGCGACGAGCTGCAAGCTTTCATGTTCAAAGGATTTTCTCTTGTTGGCGAGGCGACCACGCCTCAGATCACAGCACTGTTGACCGGGAGGACTGTGGAGGAGAACAATAAAAGTCATGAAGCCCGGATTGGATTTGATGGTGCGGGGACTGTGGACGAGTGGCCGTTCATTTTTCAGACGTTAAAGGAACATGGATATGCTACCATGTTTAGTGAAGACGGGCCACCGATGGGTAAAACAAATATATTCCATTTTCTATTACCAGTATCGTGGGGGGGGGGGGGGGGGGACTGTGCGGGTACATGGCCGTTACGGGTTGGGTTGCGGGTACGGGTAGAGAATATGAATGAAGGGCCCAATACACGGTAGAACTTGGTGCGCAATTTTACGTACAATGTTGCACTGTGTGTCGACCACAGAAATTGTTCTGCCAAACATTGCGCGTAATTTTTCAGAATTAGAATCGCTTTCTACTGCAAAACATTGCGCGAAACCGATTTAAACGTATTCCTCCTATCTGTAACTCCAGTTGCATGTAAAGAGGAAACATTGTTGCTCGTAATGTTTCTTGGGTGAGCAAACAAGCGGAAAGCAAAACAATAGTTTTGCTTCTTTGCTGTGCAAACCAAGAAAAATTTCAGAAACATTTGTTGCGGAATCAAAATGTTTTTAAAAAAATTCAGAAACATTTTTTTGCGTCTCGGAGACGAAATTTTGCGTCCGCAACAAATATTACGTGCAAACAGTGAAGGAAAACATTGAAATTCACAAATGTTTCCGAAACAATATTTCCTCTTTTCATGCCACGACATTAATGGCGTGACACAACTATAAATAATTTCCTGCATTCTGGTTCTGATTCAATCTTTAGCCCAAGCACGATGGTACGTTTTCTTTTGTCTATTTTTGTCCTCGGAAGGCTGAAAAGATCTAAAAAGATGCGGTTAAATCTTGTGGTACACTTGATCCGTATACCGTCCCCCTTTTAAACATCAGGGCCCGGTTGTTCGAAGGTTGGGTAACGCTATCCACCGTTTAAAGGAGCTACGTCACGGTTGGCGCATCTTGAAAAAATTTCATTTTTTCAAGTTCGCCGTTTGCAATCCGTCTTAATCTTCTCCATCCTCAATCACCCTTGTTCCTGTTTGGTTTATTATCACCTCTTTGGTGTTTTTCTACCTTAGTAAACTGCTATTTTGAGGCTTTCTTCAATTTGAAGGTGATTTTGCACTTCACAAAAATGACTGAAAATATCGTGACATAGCTCCTTAAATCACTATCCAGTGGATAGCATAGTTTGTTTTGGCAACACTTATCCACTGGATAGTGATTTATCCGATGGATAGCGTTATCCACCCTTTAAACAACCGGGGCCTGAACTTGCGTACAATGTTGCGACGTATGCCCAGGCCTTTACTAGTGGAAAGACGCGTCGCGCTATCCACATATTAACATCATTTCTATATTTTACTTCTTTCAGCCACTTTCAACATGAGACTCAAAGGTTTCAACAAACCACCATGCGACCACTACGCGCGTCCATTTTGGTCAGCGGTACCACACAATTCTGACAGTGGACTTCATGACAAGTGTGTCAATGCGCAGCCTCAACACAACATACAGCTAGAATACCTGAAAAGCCTGTTTAGAGCGTACCCTAAGACGCCTAAATTCGGCTTTACGTTCTTGAGTAGTTTGTGCCATGATATCTCAATTATGCCACTTGGTGAGGCTGCTAAAGACTTTTATGCATTTTTCAAATCGATCTGGGACTCTGGGTTTTTGAATGACACCATGTTTGTTGTCATGGGAGACCACGGCGCACGCACCGGGGAGTTCCGTTCAACAATTCAGGGGAAACTGGAGGAGCGGTTACCATTTCTATCCATCGTCCTTCCAGCTAGCTTTCGCGTGAGATATCCAGAACTAGTGAAGAATCTCGAACACAACACGAAAGTCATTATCACGCCGCTTGACTTACACGCAACTTTTATGCACGTGTTGAAGTATCCTGCAGACCCATCAAAATCACAGCTCACGCGCGGTACGAGCCTCTTTTCAACAATTCCTCGAAACAGGACATGTCAGGACGCGCTCATTCCCGAGTATTTCTGTCCTTGTGTCCAGTGGTTGCCTCTCAATATCGCGCACGCGCATGCTCGTATAAGCGCCCTGCGTGTCGCTGACCATATTAACAGTCTACTCGCAGAAGACTCGACAGTAAACCGTCTTTGTGAGAAACTCACCGTGGATAAAATCATAAACGCTTGGCAGGAAGTTACGAGCGTTAAAGTACGGACGTTCAGTGGAATACAAAAAGGAATCGGCTTAGGTTTCGGAAAACCAGAATTCCAACCATCGTCAAGTCCCAGTGAATGTAGCTATCAAGTAAAATTTCGCACCAAGCCGGGTTACGGAATATTCGAGGCATCTGTTAAACTCATTGAGGGGCATTTCATCGTGAGTGAACACATAAGCCGTATAAATATTTACGGATCTCAGCCAGATTGCATTAAGACATCACACCCGCATCTAAGAAAGTTTTGCTACTGCGGCCGTGAAAACTAGTGCATTGTCTCCTAGCAACAGCCAGGCTGTAACGTCCTATGCTAAGTGACAAATAACTGAGGAATTTTTTGCCATCAACCATCATTAAAAAATTATATGTAAGTGTCGGATGAATATCAAACTGAAATATTAGTAATAAGAACTTCTTCTTCTTCTTCTTCGTATCTCTTCTTCAGCCTCCTCCTCAGGCGCTTCGCTTTGTTTTGCGATTGATGAAAGACAACATTTCTTCTTCCCTCCTTCCTTTGCGCGCCCCGTCCATTTTCTTGGAAATAAGACAGACTTCTGGGTACGAGGCTGTCTCATCTTCTTATTTCCTAGCGGAACACAACATAAAACCAGGGTTTTCCATTTAATCCTGTTCTGTGTTGTTTTCTTGGCTTGCCGCCAACGTCACACCTTGTAGTTCAAGTGCCAAACGAGAACACCTCCACTGTCTGAGCACCTGTGTCTGAGCAGGTCACCCCCTCTTTCTCCTGCCCTGTGGGGTCCATTCAAGGGCCTCCTTTGCTAATTTTCCGACCGGCTTCCTTAGCGTGTGTCCAATCCACTTCCATGCCCTGCTCTTTAAAACCAGCTCCACTGGCTCCTGATCTGTCTGTTGCCAAATATCCTCGTTCTTTATCCTCTCCGGCCATCTGATGACAAGAACACTCCGTCCTCAATTCCCGCTAATTAGTTCCATTTTCTCACTCAGATCATACTGATTTAAGATCTAATCTGGGGATGCTAAATAAAGAGTGGGGGAGAGATGAGAGACCCTGGGAACGAGGTTGGGCTTGATGATAGTCGAGGGTTCTCACGGATCCTCATTTGACTCGGGACTAACGCGCGCTCTGGTTTGTTGTTTAGATGTTTTGCACCAGGCTATGATAACAGATGCCGTATAGGCAAACTACGAATCGTTAGCATTATTCTTTTCCCATCCCCATCAGCCATCCCTCTATTTCTCAGGCCAACAAAAAAATTTAATTCAGAAAATTTAATTTAATTTAATTTTTACTGTAGTAGCGAGTTTCGTAAACTTACTGTCGGTTTTAGCAGCTCCCGCTCTGATCACAACTTTCGGATCGCTATTTATGGGGGTCGCTACTTTCGGAAAGTCACATTTCTGAGTAGCACCAGTCAGTGCCAAATCAGTTGTCAAATTTCAGTTTCTGACGGTTTTAAATTCTTCAGCATAAACGAGTTCCATCCGTTTACCAACGAATAAATTAAAATCAACTTTTTCTATTTTAACTTGAAGCCCTGTGGACATGTTCACTTGCCACTTAGCGTGGGTTTCAGTCACTTTTAAGCCTGGTTTTCACTAGCGACGCAAGCACAAGCGCAAGCAACATACACAGACGCAGTAACGCGTTGATCATCAGTTCCTTTTGTTCACTGACGACAGATTAACACGTTACTGCGTCTGCGTATGTTGCTTGCGGTTGTGCTTGCATCGCTAGTGAAAACCAGGCTTTAGACTGCGAGAAGACGGTAGAGGGTCGCTACTTCCAGGTGGTAGCTATTTTCGGAGGGGTCGTTTAATACAAGGTAGCCGAGCTTGTCGGTACCGTTTCCAGCTTTTTACCATACGGTAAATTCAGTTTTTTACTCCATTTTTGACACTCCGATTAATTCATGTTTTCGTTTTTACTTTTTACGGTGTTCATATGGCGCATTTCTGTTGCAATCGCAAAACTTAGCCCTCATAGAGGAAAATACTTTTTTTCATCACAAATGCACAAATTTTATACGAAGAAACTCCCACAAAAAACTGCGTCTTCCCATACTGACAATGTAAAATGGCCGCGTCAAAAGAATTACCATAATAATGAGGAAACAGCTGTTAACAACATGCTTCTAAAAGTAGCGCTGAAACAAAGAGTATAAAACAAATTTTATTCGCTGTTTTTCTTTCGCCAGATTCTTAGCTTTGCTGTTTATAAAAATATACAAAATCTTTAACAGTACAGAAAGCGATCAAAATCCACATGCAGCTGCGCGTGTGACGTCAGCAAGGTCAAAAACATTATGGGATGCCGAGCCGTAATTTAATACGAGTACAAAATACAAAACATCAATTTCAAAGTGGACAATACGACATGAATCGCCCTGGTAAAAACAACGGTATATACGCGGCCGAAACGATTTTAAAGCGAAGAGTTCGAGAGGTATGTAGAGAAAGCAATATGTGCTGTATTGTTATCGAGATTCCGGTTTAATCTAGCCATTAACGATGCTTTGTTTGCAGGGCAAAGTTGAGTACTTTATCAAATGGAAAGGATATTCACAGAAGTAAGCCATCGTGTGTTTCACGTGCATAAATTTACTGCTCTGTGTTTGTGAATGTTGCTGTATTTATTGACGGTTTTACTGCTAAAATCCATTTAGATACAACACTTGGGAGCCAGAAGAAAATGTGCTGGATCCACGATTACTGAGGGCATTTCGACAGCGGCTCGCGGCGAGGTAAAAATCACACTCAACTCACTGGTACACGTTCAAACAAGTTTCCGTCTTCGCTGTTCAAAGCGTGAATGTATAAAGCTTATGTTAAAATTAGTAGCTTCAATTTATCGAGGAAGAAAACTCCGGCTATCGAATAAACGTTTGATATATTTGTTATGAAAAGCAATTTAACCGAAAATTCGGTTTAGTTTTGAAATAGTTTATCATGGAATAAATGATGGCATAAATGGAATGTTTATCGAACGAAATGAAAATTGAAATTGACGAGAGCATGTTGATTTCAAGGCTAATATTCCCCTAGTTCCTATTCAAGATATTTTGCCAATGGTTATGTTGCTAATTTTTCCATTTTCTAACAGTAGAAAGGGAAAATTGAAAGGCAAAAAGAAGAGAATGCTAGTCGCCGAAGAAAATGTAAGTAACGAAACATCCTATGTGTTTGTACACTATGTTTCCTGTATTATATTACTGAAGGTGAATTTTGATTTTTATATAGTGACCATTTTTGCAATATTTTAAAACCGACAATCATAAGAAAAACACGCTCAAATTTTAGTCATTTTTCTCATTCTACACAGTTAATATTTTTACGTAAGTGTATAAAACGGATCTCAAAAAGGCAATAAAATAGTTTCGATTATTGAAATTATTTTTAAACATTCTGCATAAATCATTGGCGATCGAGACGTCGGTTTCTCAAAATGAAATAATTGTTATAGTTTCATATCGATTCAATTTGCATGAAGTTTTAAAATTCTACATTGCACTATTGGTCAGACCGAGGGTGAAAAGCTGTTCTTTATTACCAACTATAAACAACAGTACATTTAATAATCTTCATGTCAATGTTTTGTGTTTTGGAGCCGATAAAACGTTTTTGGAATTTTTTGACCGAGCCGGTCAAAAACGTTTAAACTCAGTGGGCCAATGTCAAAGTTTTCAATAATCGGACTATCTTTACAATGTGATTGAAACTAAAAAATTTCGCAGTGAAAACGTATAATATTTATGGCAAATTCTGCCTGCAGCTTTCACTTCTGTGAGCTACGTCACGGTTTGTGCATCTTGAAAAAATTGGCCAATTTTTTCAAGTTTGCTATTCGCAATCCTAAACCATCCTTGTTCCTGTTTGGTTTATTATTACCTCTTTGGTGTTTTTCTACCTTAGTAAACTATTATTTTGAGGCTTTCTTCAATTTGAAGGTGATTTTGCACTTTGCAAAAATGACTTTATAAAATATCGTGATCTAAACTGACAATATGGCGGACAAGTACCCTTAACTTTTAAAATAATACCCTTTTGCCAGTACAGTGGAACCCCAATTTCTCGAACCCTCATTTTCTCAAATATCCCGATAACTCGAACCAAAAGTCGTTTCCCTTGGATTCGTTTCACTGTAATTTTATCCCCGATATTTTGAACTCCCGATTTCTCGAACCAATTTTCGTTTCCCTTGGAGGTTCGAGAAATCGGGATTCCACAGTATAAAGTTGGTTATGAAGGCTGCTTTCGAGCTAAAATTCGCGCAGAATTGTTTATTTTTTACTACAAATATCGAATTGTTTTGCTGTTGTTTCTACGGGCAAACAGAGTTTGTCGGATGCAAATACGGTAATCTATACATGTTCATTCTTGTATTTTATAGGCGAGCGAGGAAGCCGAACCTTCTGTCGACATTGAGCACGTCAACGATCAAGATCAAGGAAGCAATAGTGAAATCGATGAGTCATCGCAGGAAGTTCTTCCACCGCCCGTCAAACGAAAACGTCGTCGGAAAAAACGAAAGATACCGAAGATAGACGAAGGCACTGGCGAAGTTCCACCGCAATCCACGGCTGAGGAATCGGCAGTTCCCCTCGTTGTAACCGATGCGGGAGACGAGAAGGTGGATGTAGAAATTACTGTGACTGACGTCGACGAGAAAACACGGCAGAACGCGGCGAACAGTGAAAGCGTCTTGGATGATTCGGTTTTGAACGCCGAAGCAGTTTGCTCGAAGGAAATTGCGCCGTCAACGTCTGTTATTGAGGAGGTCAAGAGTAGTCCCTTGTGTAACGCGGCTGGCAGTAGTACTAGTACAAAGATGGACATACTAGAAACACCAATTTTCGCTGAAAAAGCTGCCGTGAACGACAAAGACAAACAAGTGAAAACGAGCACCGAAGAAGTTCCCACGAGCTCAACAAACCCGCTATCCTCCTCGCGACAAGAAACCCCGCTTCCTGCACCCCCCACGGAAGTGAAAAACACCCCGGTGATCCCACGGTATTCGCGGTTTGAATTCTTAGCCAACAGTATGATAATCACTGATGTTACAACAGAGAGAGGTACTGTTACCGTCAAGGAGTGCTCGGCTTATGAAGGCTTTTATGGCCCAGAACCTGACAGACCCGGCTAACAGAACACAAGGGAATCACATGTACAAAGCAGAGAAATCAGAAAAAAATAGGAGAAGTAAAAATAAAAACGGTCTTCAAATGAACTCTCTATTTACATTATTTATTCGCGCAGCAGTATAACGCTATATTTACAATGGAAGATGAGGTCGGAAACGTACACATTTGAGAAATTCTGCTAGAGTAGATAGAAAAAAAAAAAAAAACAGCGAAAAATTATGGTTAGGTTTATTAATTATTAAAAAAGGATTTTGTCTAAAGAACTCCTTGATGGTGATACCATGAAATAAGTGATTTGTAACTTATGCTTATTAAACAAGCGTTTTAGCATGTTGATAACGTGAGTGTTTGGTTTTAAAGATATTACTGACTGGTTTAAATTTGACTGGAGTGTTGATTCAAACGTCCAACTGCAGTGATACCGCAATTTTACCGCGGTTGTACCGCAGTCGTACCGTTGTTATACCGCGCTGTTTTCGTTATCAACCGCAATTTAACCGCAGTCCAAACGCAATTGTACCGCAGTTAAATTGCGCGGCTGAAGACTAAATCGTTATGCAACGAGCTTGTACCTTGCACGGTATGTTTACAGAGTAATGTCTCCAGAAACTTATTCCAGCATTTTCATGTTAACCGCAGGCCAAACGCAATTGTACTGTAGCCTTACCGCTGGTTAAACCGCGCGTTTCACGAAACATTGCTCAATGCAATGTTGCGTGACAACTTGTCGAACCATTATATTTTGCAATTGTTGGCTTTATTTTATAAAAGAAATAGAAAATGGCCGATTCCTGTTTACATTCTGATGCAAATACTCGAGAACGTTTCGAAGAATTCGAAAGTACTTACGCCAGCGGCTCGGGTTAACACAAACTTTCCGCGTTAGCCCATTGTTCGAGAGCTATATGGTCGACGATAGGCAGTGAAAATGGCGTGATCTTCCGCTGTGCACAATTTCGCACTGCATTTGACTAATAATTGTCAATGTTATTGCAAAAAATAAACAACTAAAACAAATCGCCCGCATTTTTTATGGTCTACACCTCGCTCTTCAGAGACTATTAATGGCTTTGCACGTGGTCAGGCACGCTATTGTGCGCCATATTGCAGATAGTGGACAGACGTTAAACATTTTGTGTGCAATGCTGCGCATAGTGCATAGATAGACGTTGAAAGTGTTGTGTGCAATGTTGCAGATAGTGGATAGACGTTGAAATGTTTGTGTGCAATGTTGCAGATAGTGGATAAACGTTGAAATGTTTTGTGTGCAATGTTGCAGATAGTGGATAGACGTTGAAATGTTTGTGTGCAATGTTGCAGATAGTGGATAGACGTTGAAATGTTTGTGTGCAATGTTGCAGATAGTGGATAAACGTTGAAAATGTTTGTGCGCAATGTTGCAGATAGTGGATAGACGTTGAAATGTTTGTGTGCAATGTTGCAGATAGTGGATAGACGTTGAAAGTTTTGTGCGCAATGTTGCAGATAGTGGATAGACGTTGAAATGTTTGTGCGCAATGTTGCAGATAGTGGATAGACGTTGACATGTTTGTGCGCAATGTTGCAGATAGTGGATAGACGTTGAAATGTTTGTGCGCAATGTTGCAGATAGTGGATAGACGTTGAAATGTTTGTGCGCAATGTTGCAGATAGTGGATAGACGTTGAAAGTTTTGTGCGCAATGTTGCAGATAGTGGATAGACGTTGAAATGTTTGTGCGCAATGTCGCAGATAGTGGATAGACGTTAAACTTTTTGTGTGCAATGCTGCGCATAGTGCATAGATAGACGTTGAAATGTTTGTGCGCAATGTTGCAGATAGTGGACAGACGTTAAACTTTTTGTGTGCAATGCTGCGCATAGTGCATAGATAGACGTTGAAAGTGTTGTGCGCAATGTTGCAGATAGTGGATAGACGTTGAAAGTGTTGTGTGCAATGTTGCAGATAGTGGATAGACGTTGAAATGTTTGTGCGCAATGTTGCAGATAGTGGATAAACGTTGAAATGTTTGTGTGCAATGTTGCAGATAGTGGATAGACGTTGAAATGTTTGTGTGCAATGTTGCAGATAGTGGATAGACGTTGAAATGTTTGTGTGCAATGTTGCAGATAGTGGATAAACGTTGAAATGTTTGTGCGCAATGTTGCAGATAGTGGATAGACGTTGAAATGTTTGTGTGCAATGTTGCAGATAGTGGATAGACGTTGAAAGTTTTGTGCGCAATGTTGCAGATAGTGGATAGACGTTGAAAGTTTTGTGCGCAATGTTGCAGATAGTGGATAGACGTTGAAAGTTTTGTGCGCAATGTTGCAGATAGTGGATAGACGTTGAAATGTTTGTGCGCAATGTCGCAGATAGTGGATAGACGTTAAACTTTTTGTGTGCAATGCTGCGCATAGTGCATAGATAGACGTTGAAATGTTTGTGCGCAATGTTGCAGATAGTGGACAGACGTTAAACTTTTTGTGTGCAATGCTGCGCATAGTGCATAGATAGACGTTGAAAGTGTTGTGCGCAATGTTGCAGATAGTGGATAGACGTTGAAAGTTTTGTGCGCAATGTTGCAGATAGTGGATAGACGCTGAAATTGTTGTGCGCAATGTTTCAGATAGTGGATAGACGTTGACATGTTTGTGTGCAATGTAGATAGTGGATAGACGCTGAAATCTTTGTGCGCAATGCTGCAGATAGTGGATAGACGCTGAAATCTTTGTGCGCAATGCTGCAGATAGCGAATAGACGTTGAAAGTTTTGTGCGCAATGTTGCAGATAGTGGATAGACGTTGAAAGTTTTGTGCGCAATGTTGCAGATAGCGGACAGACGCTGACATTTTTGTGCGCAATGTTGCAGATAGCGGACAGACGTTGAAATCTTTGTGCGCAATGTTACAGATAGCGGAAAGACGCTGCAATTTTTGTGCGCAATGTTGCAGATAGCGGACAGACGCTGACATTTTTGTACGTAATGTTACAGATAGTGGATAGACGTTGACATTTTTGTGCGCAATGTTGCAGATAGCGGACAGACGCTGACATTTTTGTGCGCAATGTTGCAGATAGCGGACAGACGCTGACGCTGACGTTTGCAAATAGTGGATAGACGTTGAAATTGTTGTGTTCAATGTTGCAGAAAGTGGACAAACGTTGAAATTTTAGTGCGCTATGCTGCAGAAGTGGACATACGTTACATTATTTGTGCGCAATGTTGCAGCCCTGAAATTCTACTTTTGAAACATTGTGTGCAATGTTGCGCGCAATAATTTCAGGGGTGGATACACGGTGCAATTCAATTCAAACATTGTGCAACTTTGCGCGCAAAAGTTAAATTTTAATTTCGTTACAGATCTGAACAAGAAAAACCATTATGCCGCAAAAGCTATACTAGAGACGCATAAGCCATCCAGACGAATTACAATGTATGGGCCTGTTGTTTTATGCTTCTTGTGCAAAGACAGGACGCACTATCAGACGAGCAAAGCCCTTAGTTCGTCGCGCGATCGTTCAAGACACACAAAACCAGATAGTTAATTGACGCATTAAACGTCTTGTGCCCATCTTTATACTGAGACACATGACCAGACGCACCAACAAACTTTCCCAACTGATAATGAATATATGAATGAAATCATAATCACTCTGTGAACTGCGGAAATGAAATTAAATAAGTGATCATCGCATTATGAATTTTTTTTACAATAATATAGACTGAGCTACCCTTGCTATGAATAGAAAATTGCATTCATGAATGATGAGTATATTCAAACATGAATGAATGTTTGGGAGAATTCGACAGTTCATCAATGTAAAACCCGAGCCGCAGGTCATGGTTTAAAATAATTGTATTTTCGAATTCTCAAAATAAAAAAATCCAAAATAAATTCCCTGCACGGAAAACCGGCCTCATCCAATCGCAAAAATTAGATCCCGCAAACACACAAAAAAATCGCCAAAATCAAACTTCCGCATAAATTTATTGCCACACGGTAAAATATGTATTTATACTGAAATTTCCTATTACAGTGGAGCCCCGATTTCTCGAACCTTCGATTTTTCAAAAACCCCATAACTCGAACCAAAAGCTGTTTCCCTTGGATTAGTTTCACTGTAATTTTGCCAACGGATACTCCCGATTTCTCGAACCAGTTTAGTTTCCCTTGGAGGTTCGCGGAGAAATCGGGATTCCACTGTATTACATCATTGTTGTTTTTTGTGTGGCCCCCTACCGAGTTAAAAGGTTTACTTTTCCTAAAAAGTTGTTTTTAAAAGTTGTTTTCATTTTTTACGGACAACATAGAATACAGCTGCTTTTAAAACTATACATGCGGGTCGGGATGTTTAATAACGTTCTTAATTTTCTCTTGGAACAAGAGCGGATAATTAATTATAATCTGTGACTGAAGTCATGATGATACGGTTTAAGTTCTTTGTTTGTGTGAGTTTAATTTTGTTCTACTTGTATCTTTGGAGATTTTGTAGTTTTCGCGCGACCATTCATGAAGAGGCATTGAAATCCTTCAAACTTTGGACGCATTATTATGGAAATATAGAGGTCGCTTTATTTGATTTATATCCTTTGTGATGACAAGTGGAGCCCAAACGTTAATTGTTCCAGCCGTCACTACGTGGAAATATGGGATTAAAACAAACAATTTGGTGCACATTGATTGTTTAAGTACACTGTTTGCCAAGTTTACATTACCAAAAAGTACGCGCTAGAAAAAATCACGTTCGCATTTCGCAGGGATCCCTGATTTCAAAACAATTCAATGATTATCAGATGGCGATGGCATCTTTTGATTTCAAGTTTATTTCCAGAGAATGAGCTTTGCTTTCTTTAGAGGTGAAGACATATTTCCCAGAGGTCAGTTGAGGGTGCCGCCGTCTCTACGCAATTATGCGAAAGCAACAGCTAGACGCAACGAGAATGAATACAACACTGAATACCAACAGTTGAGTATCGGATTGGACGGCACGATTCAAGGACGCTCTCTGGGAAAATCCGATAACCTTCCGTCTGTTGTTAAGCCAGGGAACTATAAACCTTCTGTAGAGCCAGGAAACGTTAAAGCAAAGCCTTTGGCAGCACCAGAAAAGCTCTGCGAAAAGTCGATTGCACTTGAAAGAACAGACATGAATAGGAACCAATTGACTGATTTGCACCGCTCAATACAAACTCGATTAACGGGCCCGGCGTTCGAATCTATAGAGGTGCATCCTTTATCTGGCATGCGGTGCACGGGACAGCGGATGAGTTTGACCGAATCGCAGCAGAATCTGTCGAAAAGAGGAAGCATACCTTCGAGTGGAGACGAAGCGGTAAGGGAGAGTTTGGGGTGCGAGCATGTCGTTAGCAACGGACCAGCCACTGCAAATTCACACTCCGTCTCGTTAAACAAGCTGTATTCTTGCTTAAAGAAAATGAAATGCCGTAGAAATGAAGTTGGACAGTACGATGATCTAGCAACGATTTCCATGAACGGCCGGGAACCTGGCTTTAGTCGGAGCTATTTCCAGCGAGTGTTTGCGGCCAACAACGCAAATCACATGCAGGCACGCGGTGAGCAGGAGGAAATTTTTTTGTTACTCGGTGGAAAAGCGAAGCCTGTACGCTTTCAAATCAACCCCGAAGGGCTAAACCTGTTGGAGAAGGAATGGCGCATTGAACTCAAGTCTAGAGATTCGATATTTTGTAATTCGGACGAGGAAGGCTTACAACTTTTGCAAAAGTTTCGAGCGCGGTTTAGAAGCAACCAGAGAACTTTCCTGGATAGAAAAACACCAATGTTGCCGATACCATGGGCTCGGCATGTTGTTCATAAAGGACGCAGTCTTAGTCCGGAAGAAAAAGAGCAATTGGAAGAAGACGAAAGTGGACGAAAACTATCAATTCATGTCTATCTACCTAATGCTGGATGGGACGAACAACGAAATTCAACTCCGACAACTCCATTATGTTCACCATCGAAATGATGTGTCCAATCCACGACGAAAATCAACAAACAAACAAATAAACAAGCAAATGGGAGCTAAATGTGGTCGTTGAACGCTCGAAGCTGTAACGTAGTTTATATTTTTCTATGTCGACGATTTAATTGAAGAGGCTTGTTTCAGTTAAACGCATTTTCATTAGTTGGCAATTGTTTTGACGTGTGGTATTTCTTTGTGTCAAAGGTAACATGTAAATTTGGTAAATGCATTCAATTTGCGTTCAAAGTCAAGGGAGAACACAGATGAAAAAAACACAAACGACAAAAGCCTTTTGTCGGAACTTATGATCTGTGTGTACGGTGCAAATTAATCGTAAATCAAATCAAAGTAAATTGAATTGAATAGTTCTTGAGTCAAATGATTAAAATGCTATATTTGGTCTATTTGACAAGGCCGACAAAGGAAGTGTACGTTTTACATTAATTTTCGAAACTTCAAAACATTTTTTTTCAAAACAACGGCATAAACATGTTCTTGATAGATTGATATTTTAGGAAATCTTTGATAAATATAGCATTCTAAAAAAACGACAGCCATCCGTTGTGTCTCGTGCCACTTGTATTGTCATTCTCAGCACTTGGTTGTCGAGTTTAGACGCGTGATTTTTGAAATGGTAAACCTCGCTCCTCGCGCGGCTTCTCGAAAGATGGGTGGATGAAGTTGTTGAGAGTAACAGTTGCGCTCATGAGAGTTTTCTTCAAGTGTCATCGACTATCATCACCTCGGGCCAAACGAGAAATAATTCTCGAGAAAAATTTTAGCAGGTTCAATTTCAATGAGAGCGCACGAGAGTCGACGAGAGTCGTTGAGAGCGCAGATGAACTCACATAAGAGTTTCAGGCCAAACTCGTAGAGCGAGAGTTCGAATTCTCAATAGACTGCGAGCAGTCTCTTTCTTTTCCTAATGTTTTTAGGGCACGCGCGGACGCGCGCGATCGAGCGGCGAGCGGCGAAGCCGCGAGCCGCGAGAATCGCCGCGAGCCGCGAGAATCGCCGCGAGCCGCGAGAATCGCCGCGAGCCGCGAGAATCGCCGCGAGCCGCGAGAATCGCCGCGAGCCGCGAGAATCGCCGCGAGCCGCGAGAATCGCCGCGAGCCGCGAGAATCGCCGCGAGCCGCGAGAATCGCCGCGAGCCGCGAGAATCGCCGCGAGCCGCGAGAATCGCCGCGAGCCGCGAGAATCGCCGCGAGCCGCGAGAATCGCCGCGAGCCGCGAGAATCGCCGCGAGCCGCGAGAATCGCCGCGAGCCGCGAGAATCGCCGCGAGCCGCGAGAATCGCCGCGAGCCGCGAGAATCGCCGCGAGCCGCGAGAATCGCCGCGAGCCGCGAGAATCGCCGCGAGCCGCGAGAATCGCCGCGAGCCGCGAGAATCGCCGCGAGCCGCGAGAATCGACGCGAGCCGCGAGAATCGCCGCGAGCCGCGAGAATCGCCGCGAGCCGCGAGAATCGCCGCGAGCCGCGAGAATCGCCGCGAGCCGCGAGAATCGCCGCGAGCCGCGAGAATCGCCGCGAGCCGCGAGAATCGCCGCGAGCCGCGAGAATCGCCGCGAGCCGCGAGAATCGCCGCGAGCCGCGAGAATCGCCGCGAGCCGCGAGAATCGCCGCGAGCCGCGAGAATCGCCGCGAGCCGCGAGAATCGCCGCGAGCCGCGAGAATCGCCGCGAGCCGCGAGAATCGCCGCGAGCCGCGAGAATCGCGGGCGCGGTGCGTAACTCTCATCGTCGTTTTCTCCACGGCATGACGTTTTATTGCAATCTTCCACCCTTCCCCTGACGGGAATGTATAATGTATCTCACTTATACGCGGAGGACATGCATTTGATTTTGACAATTGTCTGATCAAATATGAGAAACAAAGAAACACATTTAGGAACTGATAATGTCTTCGTTGAACAGTTCTGACAAAAAAATCGCATACTGAACAATCATCCTTGCAGGAAATTAAAAGAAACTGAATCGTTTCGCTGAAACATCAGATTTTATCGCTAGCGCACAGTGATATTCATATAGGACATGGTTATTAAATAAATAAAGAAAAAATATCAGATATGATACGTTGCAAATGTTCAACTGGTTTCGTTGTATAAAAGAAAAGAATATCAGCAATAGGTTATAGTTCAGGTTATAGTTAGTAACCTACTAGGACAGCATCCATCCCTTCAAAAAAGGTCAATGTTAATTTTTGTCCGGAAAACTCATATGTAATAATTACAATCTGCATCCTTCAAACTGGTTCATTTAGAGTATTTGTATTGATGTCTTTTACATCATAATTTGAAAGGCGAAATCTGAAAATGAATTGCTCTTCTAAATCCAGAGTTATTAACCCTCGCAGCGTGGCTGATGAAGATATTGCAGCTCGAAGAGGCCGCCTCACTGTTCTCTTTGGTAAAGGTGCAAGCTTTTTATCCACTGTTTTCTCTGTTTTTCTTAGCCCGCGCGTAACTGGATCGATGTCTTTTAATTCTGATTTCCTTGTTTCAATTTGCGGGAGATATTTTGGAAACATTTTACAGCTCGTTGTCTTCACGTCGGGTGTTACAAATTCGTTGGTTTGTTTAGAAATATGTCTTGGAAACGTTCTTGTAGGCAATGGTGGTAGTAGCAACGGTCGTTTAACTCTTTTTGCCGCTCCATGTTTCGTGTTGTATTTCAATCTCTCTTTATTATCTTGCCGATAGAACAATTCTTCTCTGTAGCAATTGCGTAAAGACGAAGGAGAAGCCATATAGTCGATTTTATCTCGTAGCCGGTTTTCCTTTCGTAAATCCGTTGTTTTTATTGCGACTGTATGCCTTGACGCATCGTCCACAAAATTCTCGTTTGGGGATCGGCCGCCGGCAACAGGCGAGAGAAAATAAAGGGGCAGATCTAGAGGCTTTTTAGTTCTTTTATCACGACGTTGATCAATTTCTCTCGGCTTTCTGTTTCTCCAGCGTCGTTCTATCTTTTCTGCGTCCATGTTTGTCCATTTGCTTGTATCCAATATTATTATTATTAGCTAAGCAGCACGGCAGCTGTTTTGCTGTGGAACAAAATACATTGACATTAAATATTTGTTTTTCACCCAAACAAACAGTATTGCTCTGTCATGAACTGGATCACCACTCATCAGCACTGTCCCTCCTCTGATTGTCCTAAGAAAAGGGCCGGAAGATCTTCTCAGAGAGTTCTTATAAACGGTTGCCTCAAATGTAATATACTAAAATTAACGGCTGAATTTACGCGAAAATACCCGGAGAAAAACATAATTGTCAACGAATGGGACAAGTGCGGCCTTTTCGGAAAAATCAGTACTCATATTTCCAATTCTTGCCTTACCCAATCATACTGAATATCGCACGACTACATCCCGAAGTGTCACCTCGCCGTGTACTCGGAAAATAATAAATTTATTTATTTTAAATATTTGTTCGGCTTTCGTGCAAGCATGTTTACGGCTAGTCGATACTTTTTCCCAGGTTTGCTTGTTTTGCAAAGCCGTCAGTTTTACTTTGCCAGTACTATTTCAAAGGTCATCATACAAGAGGCTAGGGCAATTTGGGAAATTTTCAGTTACCGTCAACCGGCCGTCAAACTTTTCTTTCTTTCTTAAAAAAAAAATATATATAGCTATTTATTGAGCAATTGCACTAAAGGCTCCCTTTACTGATGAGTATTTAACACTCGAACATTTAGGTCAGCCGTTATAGAACTGATTGAATTTCTTCTTCAATACGGTTCTCTGCCAGAGAACTGTACTCAGGCAAAAAAAAAACCAGTGTTTTTTTTGGCCTGAGTACAGTGTCTAAAACACGTTCATACGTTATTTATGATCGCATGCACACGAGACATTTACAGTATATTTAAAATAATTATCTTGTCTTAATGAAATGGAAAGCTATCAAAAAGGCATTATGAAACGGCGTCAAATGCAAATTTTTCTCAATAACCATCTGAGCCAGAGTGCATCTGAGCCGTCAAAAATTAAAATGCGATTTTTTTAACCATCAGCTGTCAAAGCTGGCGCCCCCAAAAAAACTGTCAAATATTACCAGTTATTCATGTAAACATTTCACATCGGATTCAAATCTCCAGTGCCAGAAATTCCAAACTGAAACGTATATTAAATAGTGCAATCTATCGTGTGGTCAATCAGCTAATACCAGAGGTGATAACTATAGTTATAGACCTCTGCTAATTCTCAAGTTGATAAGGTCGTTCAGCTATAGGCAAAGCTGCCATTCGGCTCATATATGATCTTGGCGTCACCAAATGTCAAAACGTTCCAAGCGTCTATTAACTATTCCTTCTTTGAAATTTCCATTGCAGATTAAAATAGTACACTATAGTGACTTGAAATTACAGACAGAATATGACTGACATTACTCCAGGACAAAAACGTATTCATAGCACCGTGAACAATTACATGAAAGACATCCTTCGCGAGTATCAAGGCTCACGTCAACTTGAAATTACTTGAAAGCTAAGTGGAAAACATTTCTCACCACAAGTAACTTGTATTTCGACGCTGTCGTTTATAGCTAAGCTGTTCTCTTCCAGTGAATGGTCGATAATGGTTGACAGGGCTACAGGGCTGTACATAGAGCACTTCTGAAGTCTTCGATCCAGACAGTCACTTGCACATTTTGGTTTTTTCATTGATGATTTATACGGTATTCATAACTTTGTTGTTTTAAGTTGATATGTTAACGCTGATTGGCTATCATAGCGTTGAACAAATGTTTACGTCTTTTTAACACAAAGCCCCTTGTCGGGAACTGTCAAATGTGGTATTCAGTTTTCTGAGCGGATTTTCACTGATTGTCGTCACCTGCTAGCATGCGACTAGATCTAAAACTTCTCTCTGCCTTTGATTTGAATGATCTTTACCTCTGATATTGATTATTTTAGAATCCCAGGCAGGATTTTAGTATCATACGACGTGTGACCGAGTTTTAGACAGTTTTAGCACGGAAAAGCGAAATAAATTTTAGATACGCATAAATTAGTGGAGAATAATTAGTCTTTTCATTCATTTAAATTTGTTAAATTTACGCTTAGTGACCACGTGGGCGACAGTGGTGTAACGGTTATCATGGCGGCTTCCCAAGCCGTTGACCCGGGTTCGACTCCCGGCTGTCGCACTGAGTTAATTTTTTTTCCTTTTTCAAACAATTGTCGCATCTTTTTCCAGCAATCTACTTGTTCTCTATGCAATTTGTTCCGTTAATTTTTTTTTTTAGGAAACTCTCTGAGTGAAAAAAAAAAAGAAAGAAAAAGAAAGAAGAGAAATCAGTAGCTTCGCGCCCGCTCGTCACAGGTGGCAGGGTAAGACTGGGTATCAAAATAATGCAATATGGCGGATTCAGTTGATTTCTTTGAGCTGGAAAACTTCGTTATAAAACAGGTATAAAGATTTGCTCCATACAGACTGGTCATGCTTCATGTTTGTGATTCATACGGATCGTTTTTCAGGTGCCATCGAAAGCATACTACATACCTAATTTCATTTCAGAAGACGAGGAAAGATTTCTCTTAGATCAAGTGAGTTTTTAGAGGTGATACAGAAGTGTTTTATTAAGCTTAAAGTGCTACTACGATCAAATTTTTGATATTCATTTTTTTTACATTTTCGTGTACAATATGACTTTCTTATATATCTTGCCGAATTTCAATCCATTACGAACATTAGAAGTCATTTTTTTGGACTTTTATTTCCGAGAATTTATGGCCGCCATTACTTGACCTTGTTCCAAGGCTTGGTGTGAATTAAAGAAAAATGACGTCAGATACTCAAAAATACCTCACGGGTTGAAAATTATAATAACAATAAGTATAGAAAATTGCATGAAGAGCAACAAAAACTTTGGGACTTTTTCTTCGTGCAATTTTCTATACTTATTGTTATTATAATTTCAACCCGTGAGGTATTTTTGAGTATCTGACGTCATTTTCTTTAATTCACACCAAGCCTTGGAACAAGGTCAAGTAATGGCGGCCGTAAATTATCGGAAATAAAAGTCCCAAAAAAATGACTTCTAATGTTCGTAATGAATTGAAATTTAGCACGATATATAAGAAAGTCATATTGTACACGAAAATGTAAAAAAAATGAATATCAACAATTTGATCGTAGTAGCACTTTAATACTGGAAAACATTACCTAATTTACCCGGGATAATTTATGTAAAACATAACATAATGAGGCTGTTACATTTTACCAGCGAGATCTTCTATTATGCTTCTTATATCACGCTTATATATACGTCACAAGATTTTAAGTAGATTTTACCAGCTTTTCTAAAAGTGAAAAGATCTGTGCAAGATAATGGGTGGAACCCTGTGAGTAGAGCTTCCTTCAGGCAAGATTGACAGGGAGCTCTGCTTAAGATTATGGTAGTGGTTAGAGAGTAGGAAATCAGTCTCCCTGAGCCAGTCCGCAGCGTACATAATGTATATGTTGTGTGCATGCACGAGTTTCATTTCGCAATTTTTTTGTCGGCACATCAGAAATTATCTCCAGCCAGGTCATTGTGTGATAAACTACCAACTATACAGGCTATTATTAGAACAAGTGTTTGAACCTGGACTGAGCTGAAATTCATGAGTCCAACGCACAATAAACCATTAGGCCATGGCACCTCCTCGGGGAGGGGGGGGGGGGTACTCCCTTATGTGGCCTAAACGGGGACGTGCCGCTGGACAGGGTATGGTTTTTGGCCTCTGCCCTGAACAGGGTATATAATTTCATGCCAGTCTGTTCTAAACCGGTCTGAACCTGTCCTAAACAGGGTATGGTTGCACGATTGTCGTCATACAGTAAAAATATGGTTTACTAGTATACAGTATTTAGGACCTAAACAGGGTCCTAAAATAGAGGATGTTGGGTAGGTATTTTAGGGTTTTTAATTTTTTTTGTCCTAAACAGGGTCAGGTTTTCAAACCCTCAGCGGTACCCCTATACCCAAACATGGGTCAAGTACCCCCCCGGGTGCACCTCCCACAATGAAGATTGGTAGTACAATGAACTTTGATCCCAGATATGAGTGATGAGTTAGAAATAAATGAACACTGCCAATAATTTAAACATTATCTGCATCTAACAAACAACAACCTGATACAAGAATCCGGGGGAGGGGGAGGAGGGGTGGGGGGGGGGGGGGGGGGGGGAGAGGGACTCCGACAGGGATGCTCGTTGTCCTTTTAGTGGTGTAAATTACGGATTTTGGTCCCCCTTATGGTGTTCAGCACAGAACAGCAATATTTTTAGCCATCAAGGTATTGCAAAGAAATAATAAAAAGAAACACCATCATACTGTGTATTTGGTATCTTTTAGGGGTCAAAAAAGGCTTGAGCCTTGCCCAGATTGGTCCCTTTTAGTGGTGTAATTTGAAATTTCCGACAAGTTCCCACCACTTTCATATGGGAGTACCCCCCCACCCGGACAAGAATTCCTATATATAAAATGAATGCGATAAGTTTGGTTACAAAATATATTATAAATTGTTGAAAATAAAATTATAAAGAAAATGCTTATAGACAGAGGCTGTGCTTTTGTTTTTGTGCATCAATTTACCAGATACATGGATCTCCCAAGCCAAAATGGACAAAACTCTCTGGACGGAGACTTCAAAACTGGGGTAATGCTACACATTGATAATGTGCAGTTCAAGAAAATATCCATACCCACCCCAAGGAAAGAGGTAATTGGAAATTCTGAAGGGGGTGGTGGTGGTGGTCGGGTTTGACGAACCAAAAAACCTTCTGTGGGAGGGGGGGTATGGATATTTTCTGGATCCACATAATATTATGCACTTCTATAATGTGTGGTTCCAGAATATATCCATACCCACGCCATGGAAGGTCATTGGAAATTTAGGGGGTCTCAAAATCCATAATTTTAAAGCAAAGATTGAAGTATGAAGTTAAACTGGACATTTCAGGGGGTAGGGTTCAAACCAAAAAGAGAGAGAGGGGGTATGGATATTTTCTGGAACCACCCAATCAGTAGAAATATGGCGAGACTTTTAGATCTGGAGTCTGATGCACTTATAGCTATAGCTGGGCCAGTGAGATATGCATAGGGGAGTACTGTTAAACACCCGCCGACTGTCTTGCTCTTCAATAGACCCCTTCAGATTAATATAATGTTTTATATTTGTTATTAATTTCTATGAAATGTAACCAAGGCAAGAAAATAACCATGAAATAATTTTGGCATCTCTGGAATAAGTGATCTTTTATCCTATTTTTTTTCAGGTGGCTTACCTCACCCCAAGGTAAACAAAACATTTTATGTATTCACTAAGAAATAAGAAAGAATGAGTAGTGTTATGGAAGACAAGCTGTTTAAAATCCTGGTTATAAGCCCCCCTGCTTATTGGCAGCCCCCTTTGTTTATAGGCCCATCTGTCCACAAACAAAAAAGGTTATAACTCCACCCCCCCCTTTCTTGGGGTGTGTGTGGATATTTTCTGGAACCACACATTACTTACACTCTGACTTGTTCTTCGGCCATCTAAGCTTAATAAAACACAATGTTGTGCCCAGTAGAGATGATGTCTGCGAGGAGGCTAATAATGAGCAGTCCCTCATAAATGTTTGTCAGGGATAGTCGAGTGGGAGAGCATGCGAGCGTGCGCGGAAATCACACAACGCGCGGTGGCAAGAAAAAATGAGGGAATACCGACAAAGCCAGAGCGTTTGAATTATGCGTTGCTCTCACAACGCAAAATTATGATTGGTTGTTTCTCGGAAATTTGTCAACAATAATTATTAATCTGTCAACACGCACAAGTCAATGTTAACACTCGAGAAAACACTGCATTACCTGTACCGGTAAGGGGTTTCATATCTCCACTTTATTTTAGCCAAAACAAATCTGACATCGAAAACACTTGGTAAATAAGGTAAATATGAGGGTTTTCCCATTGAATTGCGAGAACATCGTGACCAACAAAGAGCGCCTCCAGGGCTTCAATTTGTTTTTTTTGGGGGGGTTATTTTATGGTTTGATTATGTTTTCTCTGTGCACTTGTAAGTAATATTAATTAAGTGTCAGCAAATTTATAACAATTATCTTTCTCTCTTTTCTAGGGAATGGTTCTGGAAAAGCTCCCAGCAGTAAGTGTATGCTCTTTCATCCACAGAATTTCCAACACCCTCTTGCTTGTGTTAATAATATAATTTTTAATGCTTGATTTTGTTACCAGTGGCTAGAGAAATATACCAGCAAGGTTGGATCCTTGTCTGTGTTCAACAGCGTCACACCCAATCATGTACTTGTGAATGAATACGAACCTGGACAAGGAATTATGGTGAGGGATGAATTTATGTTTGATTTGATTTCAGTTTGCAAAATGTTGAAAAACAAACAACTGCACATGGAAGTACTGCTCAATAGCTTTCATTTGAATGGTCACACACTACGGTTTCATTTTCTAAACATTTTATTGTATCACATCACAGTTACAGCTTTATGCAGGTAATTTTTTAAAATTTGGGGTCCTATCCCTTATTCTGCAAATGAAAAGGCTTCAGATCTAACATTATGGCTAAAGTTAAGTTGGTGGCCTCTATAGCTGCGATTTCTTTCTTTCACAGACTTAAAAGTTAGAACCACACTGACAATATTAATATCTAGCGTCTTCGCACACATTTTGGACCTATGATGCTAAATAATTCATCTAGCGTCTTCAGACACATTGCCGACCTATTACGCTAAATAATATTGACTGGAAGGTTTGTCTGTGAAGTGCTCTGATCTACAAGTTAGCCACTGAGTCCCTGTATTTTCCCTTCTTTCAGCCTCATGAAGATGGGCCACTGTTTTATCCAGTGGTGTCAACAATAAATCTTGGTTCCCACATTTTTCTGGATTTTTACCATCCTTTGAACAAAACAATCCAGAATGTTGAGGTAAGGGCTTTTGTTGTTATTACAAGCAAGCCATGTGGCGCAACATACTCCAGCTAAAACTGGGCAATGTTCTTGTTTGTAATCCATCAAATATTTTTCTCGCGCGCGATTGGTCTACACATGTCACGTCACACAGCCAAAACTGGGGAATATCTGATGTTATAATCCATCAAATATTTTTCTCGCGCGCGATTGGTCTAAACACGTCACGTGACACAGCCAAAACTGGGGAATATCCGGGTGATATTCCCCAAGTGATATTCCCCAGTTTTGAAAATTTGCGTGTCACGTTCGCAGGTTCAGTTTTCGTCAAAAATAAATTGCTAAAATAAATAAAACTGATTGTTTTGAACAGACTAGAAATATTTTTGAACGCCAACAGAATTATTTTGATGTTTAACAGCTTGGCCGACCGAGATATTCCACGGCAAACAGAGCAGCCTTGTGAAAAAATATTTGAAGGATAATAACTACAATAGCCTCCATTTGGCTTCAAAAATATGCTCGGATATTTGTCCTTGGACATTATCTGTTCCTCGAAGCTCACAGTTTTCCTTGAGCTTCGCTCTCGGAAAACTGTTCGCTTCTCGGAACAGATAATGACAGTCCGCGGACAAATATCCGAGCATATTTCCTCGCCAAATGGCGGCTATTGTTTATTTATTAAAAACTGGATCTCAGTTATTGGATTTCTAGCTTTTTGATTGGTTGAATGGAGACAGGTTATCAGCTGATAACCCTGCTCCTACAAATATGAATGCATAAGTGAGAAAAAGAGCTAAATGTTTTTCTTTCCAAGTAACAATGGCCGCCGGAGAAATTTTTTCATGGCAGAATTGACTTAAGATGAAGTAACAAAACTGCTAGAAAATGCAACAAAGTTTGGAACGAAATATTTAATGTAAAATGCCAGCAAATGTACAACAAATACAACCATGAATGAGCACTAAAGGAAGCCTGAAACAATTTACAGGAAGACCCGAAAACCAAAATACAAATTAATCTGCACAAATTCAAACTGAATGACAACCTGTCTACACTACAACTTTAAGCTTAACCTATTCAGTATTTGTTACCTTGTATTTAAAGGCTTGTTTTAAATTCATCAGATTAATATTTTTCTTGCCATGATTGGACTAAACATGTCACATGACACAGCCAAAACTGGGGAATATCCTTTGGGGTTATAATTTAATTTTAAATAATTAAGGTTGCAGAAATTAACTCTCCACTTAATCAATGTTGCGGAATATTAATTAATACTTGCATTAATGCGACTTAAATTATTGCAAATTTTTAAAAATGTGTTAATTTCACATAATAAGGTATACAATGTAATTATGTAAAAAGTTTAAATGTAAGCAAATATTCATTGATTTAAACTATGTAAAGTATCTCTTAAATGGCAGATGTAAATACATCAATCATTTCTTGATTGATCCAAGGTAAACATAATTTTATTTATGTTTACAGTGTAGTTGATTTTTAGCCCTTTCATTCCCTCGAAATTGAAAAAACCTCAAATTTCATTTTGATAAGATATGGAAAAACAAACACTACTTAAACCACATGAAAGTACTGCTCAATAGCTTTCATTTGAATGGTCACACACTAGGGTTTCATCCACAGACTTAAAAGTTACATACACACATTACATGTAGAAACAATAATAATTATTGACTTACACTGTTGTAATGCATTGTTTCAAAGTGATGTCTTTTAGCTCCTGACAGATATAGTACTTAGTGATTTCAAAGCCAATTGAAGCAAACTGTCTCTTAAACTGATACAAAACTATAAAAGAGTAGAGAAAGGACCATCTGATGGCACAGTACTAATATCTAGAATTATTTATTTTAACAATCTCAGCTAACTCTTCTTTATACTCTCCTTCATATTTACTGATTGAGGTTTTGATAAACTCAAAAATCAAATGCCCTGGCAAGGCATTACTTAAATTGAACTGAGAGTGTGTTTCCAAGGCATCATACAGTTTTAATGTCAGTAAAAACATTGAAACCTGATGTGGTTCAGAAAAAACCAGCAACCCTTGATGAGGTTGATAGTTCCCTATCAGGAATAGTTTGGGTTGGCATTGATTCCCGTATTTTTTCAATAGTTTCCCTCTCCTCCAATGTTAAAATCTCTTTGAAATGCTTCTGTGTTGCAACACCAACCACCTTTAATTGACCATTGACCCAGCACAGAACTGGGCCACCTGAATTGCCAGAGTTAAGTGAGCAATTTAATACTACCATTGAATGACCTGCTAAAGTTTCCTTAGAGCCAGAGACATTGCCATTCACAAAGAGAGCTGTTTTTTCCGGTATGGCTGATGGGATAACCAAAAGAAAAAATTGACATGCCTGGTAATAACGACTGGTTAGACAACTGCAATGGACAAATTCCACTTTGCTTTAAATTAAGCTCTGGGCAATACAGTAATGCCAAATCTGTACCCACATCATAGTGAGCAACCTTGCAAGGTAGATCATCAATGGCTGCATTGGAAATGCAGATTTCATAATTCTCTGTCTCATTTAAATAGGTTTCAATCACATGCTTATTGGTAATGATGAAATGATCATGAATGATAAACCCAGAACCATGCTCAATTTCAATATTGGTAGTGGCTGTGATATACTCGCTTTCAATACCTGCCCTTTGTTCATCACCCGATTGTTTGATTTTGTAATATTTACATGTAGGTCCTTCTTCTGGGTATGTTTCATAAAGCTTTCTTAAATCAAAATAATCAAGAGCTTCTTTAATATCAGAAATGTCAAAAGTTTGGTAAATCCTTGCTATCCCAATTTGATCTTTCTTGGTGGGAAATATGTCTGTCATTTCCACTACGGAACCTGCATAACAATCTCTCACTCTGCGCTCTGCCTCATGCCCGGGATATTTGTGCAGGCTTGTGTAGGTTTTAGTACCTGTATCACTTCCTGTATCACATGTGGCTTCTTGATATTCTTTATTCAAATCATCCCGGTGTGCATCAATTAGCTTCTTCAATTCATCAGATCCAGGCCCTTCTTCCGGATATTTGTCAAGCACCTTTTTCTCATCAAAATAAACAGCCACTTTGTGAATGTCAAAAATGTCATAACTCTGAGTCATTCCACTGTCATCCATTTTTAAAGGAAGTACATTTGCTAGATGTAGATAACAGCCCCGTAAGTATACATCAGCCCTCGCAAGCTTCTCTGCTTCATCTCGGGTATATTTGAGAAATGTATGCTGAATATTCAGTTTGTCAGCAGCAATGGCTTCTGCATACACTTTGTACTCTTCAACACGTCCTCGTTTATTATAATGAAAACTCGATTCATCCGAATCCCAAACATCAACACAATTATGAATGTCAATAATGTTACAAGGTATATCACCGGTAAATGTTAAAGATCGATCACCTGGAAAGTTCCCAGCATAGCAATCCCTCACTCTGCGCTGTGCAACAATCCAGGAATATCTGTGTCGCCCATCAGGGTCAGTTTCTGGCTTCCTTTAGCTCTCTTTCAACATCAGCTCTTCGTTTATCAATCAAGTCTCTCAATTTCTCAGACCCTGGTCCTTTGGGGTATTTATCAACATAGCTCATGTTATCAAATTTAACAAGTTCTTTTTTAATATCAACAATGTTGAAAGTTGTCTCCATATGATTCTCATCAAATTCAGAGGGAAACATGACCTGATCAGGACGCAACCATGAACCGCATTGCCTAGCCTTCTCATCTGTCTGCACATAACAACCTCGCAATCGTCTCGTCGCTGTGTTCTGGTCATATCTGCGCGTTTCTGGTTTTCCAAAAATCTTAACCTTTACGCAAGCATCCAGAGCCTTTCTTCCCTCATCGCCCAACACATCACCGTTGTTGTGCATCTTTAGAAGTTTACTACGTTTGGTTGAAGTACTAGACGTTCCTTTACTTCTGTATATGGTGAATCTGATGAACGTCGCTAACAATGTGAAGTTTGTACGATGGACGAGGAAGCGAAGATCGAGAAAAGTTTGTAGAACAGTTGTAGAACAAGAAACGAAATGTTGACCTGTTCGAAATGGTGCAATGACTTGGTAACCACTCGTTTAAGCGCTCACTCAAAAAGGTCTGGGACGAGACTTCGCCCCAACCTCGTCCCCAGGGCCTTCTCTCCTTTTTTTCAAGATGGCGTCTGATGGAGCGAAGACCCTGGCAAAGGCTGGGTCACGTGGTACAAATACTCCAAGATTCTTGGAGTATTTTATCACGTGACTTTGTTGTGGAGCTGAAACAAAATGGCGGCCAAAGCTGAGTGTCCCAGATTACGTGGACCGCGTTTTACGGCGTATCTTTGTAGACGAGGAAACAATACTTCATTTGGAAGACTAATTTATTGTTTGGAAGCTCTTCCGCCTCTTCGAAAGCATAACGCGTGGTCAAAGACTCTGGAAACACTACGGTAACTGTAACACCACCGCACGTATAAAACTAGCTATCCCGGGAACTATCGGTCTTATGTAAGCTAAATATAAATCTTTAAAGCATTTGTACGCACCCGTACCTTCGATCTTCCCAGAAAAGACGAAGGGGCCGTAGCTATGTCACCGTCTGAGATTGTTCTTCGTAGAAATCAAAAAGGAGAGTTCGATCGTAATTGTCTATAAGCTTAAGCTTACATATTTCTTGGATTCATATTCGTAGGAAAATCATTGAAATTTTCCATGTCCAGACACGTATTCCTTCATGTCAGTATTGTACCGATATTACGGTTAGCGCTTTGTACTTGCGATTGAAGGATATAAGCCTGTTGTTTTTTTTCTTCTATGTCTTATGGCTCTGTCAATCCGCTCACCCCCTCCCCCGGGCATTTTATTTGTCAGAATGTTGCAAACGCCCCTCCAATTTAGTTGGGAAATTTATGCTCAAGCTTTCCGATCCTTGATCACCTAACCAAGAGCTTATGAATTTGATATCTTGTCCCGCAAAGTTGTCAAAGCTTCTTTCCGACATCTTTGGTTCGCATGTGGAAAGCAACAGTGCAAATTTTTGCACATGTGTGGTGGGGCTCCGGTTCACTTGAAAAGTGCAGGGCTCAAACGAGGTTTAATATCAACTCAGTTTTAACACTTTTAAATTACGGGCAATCAGGAAAGTTAAAATACACAACAAATAATGTACGTCTTTTAAAATCCAAAAGATATACATGTAATGTTGCCTTTGACAATGCCCCACCCCCTGGACGACCTGATATAGCAAATACCCCACCCCGGGAATGGAAAAGTCGTAAAATGCCCGACAAATGCCCCAGGGGGGGGGGGGGGGGGGATCTGACAGAGCCATTAGCTTATGAATGGGAGTTTATTTCAAATCATATTCAAGTAGTGCACAAGAAAATAGATGATTTATATTTTTTGATGTTTCATAGTCCATAAAAGTAACATTTTTTTTTAAATAAATGTAGTGGATGAAAAAAAATTAACCTGACATGTAATCCCATGGGGAGAAAGATCTGAGGATACCGTTTCCTCTAGATAATAATTATTGTTTTCCTATTGGTAAATTTTCTTTTATCGCCATCTTATCACTCAGCTAGGGAAGGGGACAGTCAAAACTATTATGGAAAGCCTACACTGATTTGTATATTTTTATGTGTAAGGATTGTAGACTCAAATCCTTCTCCTTATTATCTCAAATCCTTATTATATGTATATTTTTTCGAACCCCTATTAAGCGGCCACCCTCGGGGAAATGGCAAGTGGGTCGGCCGCTTAATAGGGTTTTGTCAGAAATTAGCGTAAGGCTTGGTAGAAACATCACTTTGTTCTAATACAAACACGCTTGGAGGCTTGTGACAACTGTGTGTTTGAATGTTTTTATCAGTCATCACTTTCTATTTCGGACTCTTATCTGTCATCAGCTTTTACAAAACAAAGCCAAACTACATGTATAAATTTCGGAGGCCACTGAATAGAGAACCCTCAGTGGTATGGGCCAAAAGGTGGCCACAGCCACGTAACAGAGGTGGCCCCTTAATAGGGGTTTTATTTACAGTATTATACTGACAACAGTTTTGCGACTTTGATAACTGGCTGTTTAATAGGGGGTAGCCGCTTAATAGTCGGCCCCATAATTTGATTTTTACAACAATAAATTTATGTACCAAATATGTTCACGACACAATTATTATTGTTTTCATTCTTTTTTTCTTTTATGCAGAAAATGTTACTTGAATTCATTGTATTCACCTCTGTAGTTTAAAATAAAGATGCACTATTGCTTGTGTTGGTTTTCTGTCCTGCTTGCTTTCATTTTGATCTCAAAGTCTCTTCCCCACCCAACAGTCAAATGAAAGATAATGTAATAATTACATTATAATAATTATAATTATATTTATAAAAGCAATATATTATAATTATTATTATTATTACAAATTTCTCACCACTAATGAAACACAATATTTTGCTAAAATTCCACACATACTACAAAATCCTGGTCATAAGCCCTGGGCTTATTCAACTTCGTAAGGGGTCTTAGGTGGGCTTATAAATGGGGGGGGGGGGGGGGGGGGGGGCTTATAGGCAGAATAAACAAGTTGATGCAGCAAATTATTATATCAAGATATGTTTTAAAAACAAATTTCAAGTCAGTACATCAATGCAACTGGAACATAACAAAACAGAATAAAGAAAATTAATATGGTCTAAAGTTGAACAATTTCTGTGAGGACATAGTAAGGAAATGAGGAACAGTAGAGAGGGGCTTAAAACCAGGATTTTACTGTTGCATGATGACCTCCGCATACTGGTAAGCAAGAAGAGATATGCCCACCAGAGGTCAACCACTAACATTCCAACACCATTAGTTTTAAAGTGAAACCCGTTGTTATATCAAGACTATCAATGCCGCCAAACCTTCTGAGAAAAGCGGTATCTTTTTAGCATCTCCATGATTTTATTATGTTGAGATGGAGAAGCTGTTCTTACTTTTTGGGGTGCAGGGGAGCCCAGATTACTCTCCATAATCTTATAAGAACAAAACAAAGGATCAGTCATTCTGCGTAAGAACAAGATACAGGATCAGTCATTCAGTGTAACAAAGGATCAGTCATTCAGTGTAAAGAACAAAAGTGAAATCAATCTCTATTTAAAGCCAAAACATGTGCTGTAATTGGTGACAGGTTGGCAAATAAAATGTAACACCTTTTAATGTACATCTTTGTATATACACCATTTTCCTTTAATTTTTATACTTTGAACAACTAATAAATTGATGAGATATTATTCTGTGAGTGACACAAGCTACTCGGAAAAATATTCCGAGTTCCCCGGCCCCCAACAGGAGTCAAACCTATAAACTTCCGCACACCGGTCGGACACTCTACCACTGAACTATGGGAGGCTCGTGGGAGTTAGGCATCCGACCGGTGTGCGGAAGGTCATAGCTTCAACTCCTGTTGGAGGAACTGAGAATTTGTTTACAGAGTAGCTTGTGTCACTAAACAGAATAACTAAGTAATGACCTGTTTTGAAAGAAAATACTCTGTCATATACAATGTATTGTAGCAAATATTATACTTCAATTTAAGGTTGAACTTTTAATTTGAAATAAATAGTGACAAACCAGATGTAGATGTGGAACCAGATGTAGATGTGGATGCAGTCACAAATTACCAATTTTGTATTACATAAGATAAATTATTATTACGGGAAATTGTTTAGATAAGCTCATTAACTTAAATATACGGGTGTAAATGTATAAAGGTCTAAACAGGAGATTTTTATCTCTCCAAGTCCTCCAACGACAAACTGTTCAAATCAGAACTTTAAACTCAAGCTGAAATGAAAGGGTGAGTTGTAGAACGAAAACAAGTCGCAGTGTACAGTTTATACAGCCGATAGTTTATGTGTAAATCAATCACTAACAGTAACAGCGTAAAAATTAAAAGCTAAAATGTGCCTGATGTGCGGTGTTTCCAGAGTCTTTGACCACGCGTTATGCTTTCGAAGAGGCGGAAGAGCTTCCAAACAATAAAATTAGTCTTCCAAATGAAGTATTGTTTCCTCGTCTACAAAGATACGCCGTGAAACGCGGTCCACGTAATCTGGGACACTCAGCTTTGGCCGCCATTTTGTTTCAGCTCCACAACAAAGTCACGTGATAAAATACTCCAAGATTCTTGGAGTATTTGTACCACGTGACCCAGCCTTTGCCAGGGTCTTCGCTCCATCAGACGCCATCTTGAAAAAAAGGAGAGAAGGCCCTGGGGACGAGGTTGGACTTCGCCCAGGCCCCAGGCAAATTCAAGTTTCAACGCAATCTCGTACCCAGAGTCAACGGTCTCCTCGGTCAACGGGTCGTCGCCAGGTTAGACTCTGGGGGATTCCATTCCCCCGCTGACCGAGGAGACCGTTGACTCTGGGTACGAGATTGGTTTCAACGTCGTAAGTCGGTTTGCATTCTCGTCCCCAGAGTCCGCGATCCTTTTGGTCAGCACCAAGGAATCTCGGGGACAGATAGAACGAATTTTTTGATTGGCTGTTGAAACAATGAACAGACCAAAGACAATAGAAAACGAGTACTCTGCGCAAGCTCAGAAAATCGGTACCAGCCAGTCTACCAGCCAGAGGTCGTGATTTCTTGGTGCTGACCAAAAGGATCGCGGACTCGGGGGACGAGAATGGTCGGTTTGGAACTTTGCAAACGTTTTTATTCACGAGACGAAATGGCGTGACAGGTAGCAGTGTTACTTCAAACAGTCCAGGTCCCAGAAGTTTTCCTCTACTCTTTCTCAATCGCATTTGAGCCGCGAAGAGGCCAAAGAGATTTGCGGAGCGGCGAGAGAGAAAAGAGAGCTTTCTCCTCTGGCGCAATTTAACTCTGGAGTGATGGCCTAAGACGAGTCTTTCGACACCTTGGAATTCAGTTACTTTTCCTGTTCAACTTTGCATTTACAATTCGCCTTTGCCAATTATTATCATCGCGAACTGTTCAGGACAAGGATTTATATAACAGGAAAGTTAGTTATAATAAAGAAAAATACTGGAAATTCGTAATAGTTGTGCAGCATAAAGATGAGTAATCAATAGGTCTCAATAGGTAATCAATGAATAATCAATGACATCGATGAGTAATCGATAGGCCACAAATTTTTTTGCTACCTATTAGTGATCGATTACTCAATGATCATCGGCGATAATCAGTGACTAATCAGTTGATTACTCATTGATAACCCATCGATTACTCATTGATGTCATTGATCATCGATTAATTACGCCTGCATGGGAATAAATGAAAGGTCAACCCCGCCTTACGACCACCTCGTTAACACGACCCCCTCGTTAATACGACCACTTTCTTTTGTCCCGAACTGAAGTTCTGTCAGTCATTTTCTTATTTCAGATTGGGCCTCCACAGACTAGAGAGATAGTTGTCGACAACTATTTAGTTTTCGATCATAAAATGTTGTCGATAACCGAAAAGGCCAGTGTGTGAAGCTAGTAGTAGTTATCGATAACTAAAGGCCTTTTTGCGACTCATTGACAATTGTTTGAACAATAATAAAACAATTATGCCGCTCAATCTTGCGGAATATCGTCTGATTTTAGCCAACTCGGCCTACGGCCTCGTCGGCTACTTTATCAGACGATATTCCGCGCAATTTCGCAAGATAATTGTTCAATATTAATTTGTTTTTCTCTTTCAGGAGAACTCGGATCAGTCGTCATTAACACTGGATGATCGCTATTTCATGTCTGTTTTATTGGAACCCAGAAGCTTGTTTCTCTTAACAGAAGACCTTTATCACAATTACTTGCATGGTATTGCGGAGAGAACTTGTGACGTTGTCACCGATAAAGTGGCAAATTTAGACGCATGTAACGCGATGCTTGGAGAGACGTTACAGCGCACAACAAGGATTTCGCTCACCATTAGAAATGTGCCGAAGACTCTTAAATTTAAGATTAATCTGGGAAGATAACAAAAGTAGTTTAAAATTGATATATACCAAGAGAGGATGATCTAAGTGAAGCATTCCCCCATACATGTGTCTCTTCCCATGATAATTTTTTTGAAATCCAATTTTAACTTCCAGTCCATAGCTGAGCTGTTTTAAGAGCGCTACGTGATTGGTCAGTTCGAGTAACGTGATGTCGGAGCCTCGATCAGAACTGAGGAAATAAAGATAACTTTCACTGCATGGCGCAAAACTATTAAATAAATATATTTCACAAAATTACCATGGGGTACGGGGAATCCTTCTCTTAGATCATCCTCTCTTGTATATGCTTAATAATAAACCCATCAGAACGAATGTGGTGATCAATCAGTTATACCTTTGTAGCTGCCCAAATTGCAGGATAAAAGTGGCAAATCGTTACATGTTTAGCCTGGTTTACATGCATTTAGTTCCTCGATCGCTTTGCGCATGTTCTGCCTATTGGGTAGACTTTTTAAAAGTCCTGTTATTGTATAGTTTTTCCCGTGGGCTGTGTTCGAGCCATGGCCGAGGTCATTGTGTCATGTTATTGGGCAAGACACTACTCTCACATTGCCTCTCTCCACCCATGAGTACAAATGGATACCGGCAAGTTCCAACTTGACAAAATGCTGGGGGTAGCCTGCGATGGTTATGATTTAACCTCAGACAGTCCGGCAATTATATAAGCGGCTTAGACAGCGCTACAACCTATTGGGGCATAATTTATAGCCTGGGGTTTGTTGTTGTTGCCTAGTAACGACCACATGCCATCGGAAAGAAATAAAGAAAGAAATATGACCGTAAACACCAGACGAGATTTTGATCCCGACTGAGTTCTTGGGGGACAAAATTATAAAGCGAGAAAACAAAGTATGCAACACATTTTATCAGTAACGGTCGTACAAAAAGCCAAAGTCCAACCGTGAGAATACGAATATTGTCTATTGAGTGCTGTAAAACCAAAACCAAAGCAATTACAATGGCCAATCACAACACAATGAAGTAATTAGATCTCAAAGTAAATACACGTAACCGACGCCAAGCGCAGGAAAACGGGTTTTGGTTTTGCATCTGATTGGTTGAGTAGGTGGCGCGAGTCAGTTTTGTAAGCCAATCACTGAGCGTAGTAAAGCCAAACCAAAGCAATTCAGGGATTACTTTCGACACTCAATTGAAAACGGTTAACCGCTCCAGTCTGGTGCTGTATTCACTCGAATCAAGATGTCTTCGTTGTTGTACTTAGTAGTGATGGCTTGTGCGTGTTTCGGCGCTAAAGCCGATGATGATAATGATAGAGACCCTCTAGTCACTAAGGAGGTATTCTTTGATATAGAGATCGGTGGTGAGAAAGCTGGCAGAATCGTCATTGGATTATTAGGGGATGTAGTTCCAAAGACCGCTGAAAATTTCTTCGAACTTGCACTGTCCCATGAGGTAAGTTTGAGTTTGGTACAAAAGCTTTATATAATCCACACTAATGGGCGGCCATCTTAAATCCCAGAGGATTTAAAACCTTTGTTTCCGCTGATCTGAAATGTAAGCATGTAAACTCGTTGTGAAACGTCTGAATGCGAGGCTTGGGGGACCTTGGGGAATAAAAAGCTATTGTTTTTACCAACATGGCGGGCTGTGATAAAGGCCCATAGATCCTCATTAGCTAGGGATATGTTTTATTCATACACGTGTGTTTTTGTTCTTTTACTGACTCACAACTGACCAACAATCAACACTTCAACCATATACAGCACCTGCAATTCCAGTATCTACAGGTCAATGAGCATGCCCTAATCAGGGGCACCCAACGGATCGTTTCGGTGAAATATCTGTTCGGAAGGCCTATAATCGCCTCAGATATTCGGATTAAAGTTTGGAGTTTTCTTTAGGGAAATATCATCTCGAACTTTCTCAAAAATCAGCAAGGAAGAGCTGAGGTTTTCGGGAAATGACTAAAAAAGGCTAATAAATTCGTGAAGTCTAAACTTCCCCCAGAATGACCGAACAGATATAAATTTTATAACGCAGCTTAGCGTGATTCATTTTTAAAAGCACACCAGACAGCCTAAAATAGTGTTTTAAAGCATTTTGGAGAAAACCGTCGTTGGGTGCCCTTGCCCTAATGCATGACACTACTTAACAACGGCCGAATCAACTATCACATCATAGAAATTAAAAGCGAATAATCTAATTGTTTTAGTAAAAATTATAACAATTGTCTTGTAATAAGTCTAAATCCTCTTCCAAAACTAAAGAGAAACGAGAAGAAACCGCAGTTTCGTAGACGACCTCCAGCCACTGCACACTAATATAACAATAGAGTGTTTCTGTCGAGGAACTATCGGCTGATAGTTGCCCGCGGAAATTTTATGTTCTAAAAAACAAATATTAGCCCGAGAACGAAGTTCGAGGGCTAATATGCTAGTTTTTTAGAACATAAAATTTCCAAGGGCAACTATCAGAGCGATAGTTCCGAGACAAAAACACTCTATTGTCATTATTGTTCACCACTAAATTTTCCGTGCGGCGGCCTAAAACTGAAAACCTCATTAATTTATTCATTTCGATTTCTAACACGCTTGGAGCTTCAAAAATAGTTTTGCATTCAACTTTTGTCTCGTAAATACGTACAAAACTTTAGGTTAAACTTCGGTATTACTTTTTCAAAAGTTATAAATCGACTGAGTGATTTTTCAGTTCCATCTAAATGAAGTATGATTTGTATGAAAAACGGCGGCAAAACCTGGCGCGGGTTCCGCCAAGTCAGTTGAATGAAAAGAAAGCAGGACAAAAAGTTTTCTTCGGATTATTTCTTCGCTCAATCTCTTCTAATGATTCATATATTCTGGAAAATTGTGCAAATGATTTAGCACAAAATGGAAAGATCTGAAATAATTGTGGAGCTGAACATTATATTCATTTTACAAGTCAAACGGACAACTGAACGGAGTCGAAGGTTTCACTGCGGGCAAACGCTTGACGAACTGCCGTATTTATAAAGCTTCGTAACCGATATTTATTGTGCTGATTCAAGCTGGAATTGACAAGCCTCTTGGAAATACAAGGTAACAATACCGAATAGGCTAAGCTTAAACTTGTGGTGTAAACAGGCTGTTATTTTTTGGACGAATTTGTGTCGGTTTACCGATCTTTCCGTAAATTGTTTAGTGCTCTTTCATTCGCATTTGTTGTACACTTACCGCAGGAATTTGCCATTAAATATTTCGTTCCTTACTTCGTGCATGCCCATATGTTATGAAAGAATTGATAGAGAGTAAATTCTCGCTATTTTTTAATTTATTCTTTCAACTGTTTAGCTCAAAACTGCACAAAACGGTTGTTTTTCGCTCAGGCGGGCACTATCGATCCGGGGTTTTTTGCCCGACGGGCACTATTACCTGACAGTGTCTCTCCGCGGATGAACACTATCACGTCACGTGTTCGATTTAAGCCAATCAGAATCAAAGAAAATTTAGTGGTAAACTATAATGGCTGATAGTGTACGAGTAGCTCAGCCAATCAGATTGTCTCATTTGCATTAGTATACAAGTAGAGTTTTACTAATGTCTGTTATGTTTTGTGAAGAGATTATTAAGAAACTAAATAGCTTTGACTTATTCTTATTAATAAAAACAGTACTCTGATAACGATCATGCATAGCATGTCACTTCGCTCTCGAGATGGCGCCGGCGTAATAATAATAATAATAACAACTTTATTTGAGTGTCAAAGTATTTAGCTATACAACTAATGAAAGACACTAAATACAAAATAAAAATTTCAAAAAATTAAGGAAATAAATAAATAATCAATGGCTAAAATATTTTACAATATGGCATATAACCCTTTAATCCCTTTAAATCCCTTTATTTAAAATATCTATGTACAATTGTATACACATCTTACAACATAAAACTGGACAGGCCTAGTTTTTCAAGCTGTTCAAAGTCCTAACATTACTGGGAAACTTTGACCAAATTGAATGGCCCCAAGTATCTTATTGGTGGTTTGTAAGTGACGTCAGCTGGGGGTCATTAACAAAAGATTTCTAATTGGCTTCTATTGTTTGTACCCCCAACATGGCCGCCGCGTCTTTGTCATTTGAATCTCTCGGGATTGGTTACAAACCAGCAATAGAGTGCTTTCCAAAGCGTACAGGGAGAACCTGAGTTGCAGGCGAGGGTTCTGTCATGATCAGCCATCGAGGGAGTAAAATTAAGTGCTTAATAACCGTATATAAGACATAGGAAAGGACTAGGTTTTATTCCTTAAGAAATTTGTAACAGGGACTTGGGGGAATTTAACTCCATGGTTGCGGAGTGGGAGATACCCTACTACTCTCTGGGATCTTTTATATCAAGTGGACCAAAACATCATCGATAAACATGGTGCCGGTTTAATGGTGAACTTGACTCACTCTATCAAGTACAGGCAGAACTCATGAAGCTATTACTATAAGTAAAATTGTCATATACATTTTGTAGCCAATCGTATTTCGACAACTCAGTTTGACTTGCGTAAGCTAAGCAAGCTAGAGGAAATTCTAAGAATATGTCTTAATGCCCTTAGAACCAACAGCTCATTTCTTATTCGAAGGCTTTGTTATTACACTGTCCAATTACAGGCACGATGCTGACTCGTCCCCAGTCGTCTCTCTTGTCTCCTATTAATATTAACGAGAGAAGCGCGGCCGAGGGGAGCGCAAGGGGTGATGGGAAGGAGTAAATGCGCTTACTTCCTTCCCAGCATCCCCGCGTCTTGCGACTCCTAACAAAGGAGAAAAGAGAGACGACTACTTAATAGAAAACAGTTTTCTTCTGTTCAATGTTTCATAAAAGGAATTTGGCGAAATGAGTTCGTATTGCAAAATTCGGACCGCTCAGGGAACCAATCAGAATGCTCCTTTTCATCGTGGACCAGTTTGCCATGTGATAAATGTATATATTATAACTTGGTAGTACAATTAACAATTATTCTGGGAAATCGCGCGGAATATCGCCTGCGGATACTTAGCCGACGAGGCCGTAGGCCGAGTTGGCTAAAGTCAGGCGATATTCCGCAAGATTGAGCAGGATAATTGTTTTATTATTCAACAAATTGATAACAAAGTAAAAAAAAGAAAACTCTTCCAGTTAAATTTGATATTTCAAAAACTGACTTGATTATTTAACAGCGCGCCATTTGTTACATATATCACAGGACATCTGTTGAGTACGGCTGGCAGATTTTGAGAGCATCATGACCATATTTGGACAATGTTACCATTTCTTGAATAATTAGTCTGTATATATCTGGGTTCGGAATTTAGATCAACTGTACCTATATTTACATTAATTTCATCAGTCAATTGTTCATTTCTTTCGCACAGAATGGCTTTGGATACAAGGGTAGCATTTTTCACCGTGTCATTAAGGACTTTATGATCCAAGGTATTTGTTTTTGATACATATACTATAATGAACAATCATTCTATTCAGCAACTCAAGATTAAACATGACAAAATAATTCTGATTCTACTCCTTGATACCTAGGTGGTGACTTCACAAATGGGGATGGAACTGGAGGTAGGACTATACACATAGTAAAAAAATAATAATATGGAGAAACATTTGTCTAAAATGTCTATCAACATTTACCTTGGATATTCTTTGATTTGCCCATGAAAGGTAAAAGCATCTACGGGGAGACATTTTCAGATGAGAACTTCAACCTGAATCATTATGGCCCTGGGTGGCTGAGTATGGCTAATGCTGGTACAGATACCAATGGTTCACAGTTCTTTATCACACTTGACAAAACACCCTGGCTGGATGGAAAACATGTTGTATTTGGAAAAGTGCTAGAAGGCATGGTATGTTGAGCTGTCAAAAGTATGGCACCCGGGGGTACTCAAAAAAGTTTTATACGAGGAGGCTCCGCCCAGAGGTCCAACCCCTTACCCTTTTATATACCATTTTTGACAGAAAAGGTACCCCTTTCATATACCATCCATAGAAAATGGTACTCCTTTCATATACCTTCCATTGAAATTATGAAAATGGTACCGCTTTCACATACCTACAACTCCTGCTTGTTCACTTTCTTTTGCTACCCTTGGAATAAACTTAATGAACAATATATATCCCCAGAAGGAAGTGGAAGGAAGCTGTCTTACGATGACTAAGAACTTCAAACCTGCAGTCCACATCATACCTAAATGACAGTTTTCCTTCCCCTTTTCTATACTCAACTCGTGAAATCCCTACCCTTTTCTATACTCAACTCGTGAAATCCCTACCCTTTTCTATACTCAACTCGTGAAATCCCTACCCTTTTCTATACCTCCAGCCTGAAAAGGTACCCCTTTCGGGCGGAGCCTCCCCGTATAGTCCATTATAGGGAGTACCCCCCTCCCCCGGGTACCCCCCTCCCCCGGGTATGGCACAGTATATAGACTTTAAAACATTACACTTCAAACAAAATGTAGTAAATACAAATATTATATTGTCTTTCCTAGGATGTTGTCAGGAAGATAGAGAGCTTATCAACTGATGAAAGTGATCGACCGACTGAGGATGTCATAATAGCTGACAGTGGTTCACTTCCAGTGGATAAGCCTTTTCCAGTTAAAAGAGAATAAGTGCTCTACTGTTCACAGTAAATTTGTTATTAGTAGTGTTAGCTCAGTAACGTTCGTTGCACAGTGTCTTTGTTAGTCCGTATAGCGGCGTCTTCAACTTTGTCAGCTTCTTCTGCTTCACTTGCGATATTCTCCATCCACGTCTTTATTATAATACATCGGACTTTATTGATTGATGTTGTTACGCAGCTGGCGTTCACAGAGATAGTCACCACACAGGCTTACCATCCTCTGTTTGTGTGGTCCCAGGTCGCTACGATATTCAAATTTATTAGCACAATTGCTATTATTTTAGCTTCCTAAAATCAGTATTTTGAACTGTGTATATCTAATAAAATGAAGCCAAAATACTTATACGTTACTACTTATCTTTGCTTTTCTGCGTGTCGAAAAAGAGCAATTTCGATATATTCAAATTCTAACTTGGCTCCGAAGCTTAGGGGAATAAAACAAAATAATTCGAAAAGAAATCACATCGACGTTGAGGGATGAATACATATTTTATTTTGTTTTTTCCCCCTAAGCCTCGGAGCCAAGTTAGAATTTTGATGTATCAAAATTGGTCTATTAACGGTTGAATTCATCTACGACGCAGGCTAGTTCGCGGATTGATATTGAAAAACCAGCTTGACTATCAAATGGGTTTTGAACCATCAGCGGCACGTTTTGCAAAAAAATGGAATAAGTGCGTCAAAATTACTGTCTAGGCCCTCTCCCAGAACAGTGATCAGCGTGTTGATTTGGAACTTTCCTCGCCTTTCTTTTCGACTAATTTAGATCTGTCTCAGATAAGATACCAGATAAAAACAGTTCAATAAGTTGTGTTCTACTTTCCTTTTTCTTTCTTTTACGTTTATTCGTCATTTTTCTTTTAATTTTGTTAGTTTTATTTTGATTCGCTAAAGTAATTCCAACCCAATTATTCCTTGCCTTGATTGCTAAGATCTGCTTTTCCTGCATTGAGTCATAACTGCGCAAAAATACCTTGGTATTAAGAAGCACCGTTCTTAAGCCGGATGTGTAATTTATAGGTCACGTGACCTGTCGTGATTATTTCTTTGCGCGAAAAGACAGTTCAAAATAGGGCTCCGAAATGACATGTGATAAATGTCAAAAACAGAGATTGTCTGTTACATGTTTCTGGCCGGAGTGCATGACCATGATTTTCAAAGGTTATTTTGTAAAACAGGTCATGTGACATAATATATGCTTTAATGTCTTATTCATAAAATGAAAATTTAATTTATTCCGGGAAGAATATGTTTCTATACACAGTAACGCAAATATAAACCAATGTTGTGTTCTCCATTTGAATTAGCCATTCTCGTCCCATTTGCAAACTAAGGCATTTAAAGGCAAATTGTGACGTCATAAGACACGTGCTACCCCAACTAAAAATTAAGAACTTCAAGGTCGCTACACGCTTTCTTCAGTAACTTTTTAACGACTCTCAAACTTTTAACACAAGTGGGGGGGGGGGGGGGGGGGGGGGGGGTCTTGAACTAAAGAAAAGCCATGCTTGAGGTACTAAAGTGAATCCTCGATCAGTCACGAAAGTGTTGCACGGGAGTCCATGGATAAACTGATCTAGAAACACGAACTATTTATGAATACAAATACCTTGCTTACCTCCAGTGCATTTTATTTACTGTTTGTGTAGTCATCTGCGCGATTTAAAGTGATTTTCCGTCTCACTGTTTTCTCTTCAAAATCGAGTACGGTGGAGTACTTCCCTACATAAGCTATATAGTTATGTGCCACCCTAAAGAGTATGGTTTTTGAGACGTTTTGCGTGGAATGAAATACGACCATTTGGGTTTAAAATATAGAGTATATCATTTTGCCAACGCTGGTTCGAAATAGGGTAGATATGTTTACCGTTTGACTTGAAAAAGGCAACGATGTAGGGGTTGAACTAGTCTAGGGTTGAACGGGTCTGTTGTAGGTTACAAAATTCATATGGATTGATGATCAAGCTCTGACTACACACAAACCACGGCACCCAAAATTCCGAGTGTACACAAGAAAACGCTATCTCGTTATTATTCAAACGTCTTCGTTAGGAATATCGAGTTTTTTTAGCGCCTGTTTGTAGCCCAAGGTGGCACAAGACAATGTTATTTTGTTGGGAAAATGTAAAATGCACTTAGTTACGCGAGATAACCAACAAGCCTTTGATTCGATTTAGCCGACGTGCAAGTGAAAAGGGTGAATTTCATTTCACAAAGCAAACAATCAGTCAGCGCGATTTTGTTTGATTATCAATAGTTTTTGGCACTCAGATGAATATCGATGTTTTCTGACTATTACTTAGTAATTCCCTTTGTCAGTCCCGCTTTCCAACAAAGAACTTGTAATTAATACGACTTATCCAACAGTCATCGAGTTGTGTGTTGGCCGTTCTGGCCGGCACTCAGCCGTAGAATTCGCTATGAACAATATTGTATGGGCTGCTGTTTGGTTTCATTTTTGACTATTTTAAGTCTTTATTATTTGTTTATTTTACCATTCAGTCGAAGTAATCTATGAAAATACTGTAATCAGATACAGTGTAGCTAAGTTAAAAGGAACATGCACATTTCTATAAATAACTGAATCACTTTTAATTAACACATTTTGTGAATTAAACGTTATGTGCCAATTTAACTAATTAAAGTTTTTGACGGTACTCAATAGCAAAGATTTGGGTTTAATAGCTAATTCACCTTGCTTTTATTTCATCAATTAATAATTAAAAATTTCGATTAAGTCATTTGTTTTATAGGTGACAATCGCCGAAGTTCATTTAGTGGTTGTGTTAATTATTAATTATTCAATAAAACGAAGGTGTTTAGCTCAAAACTGACATCAAAATTCAATATCACTTTTCTGGCCTCTATAATTTCCTATACGTTATAGTGATGAGAAAATTCAGGTCATCAGTGAATATATTCCCATAACAAACTTAGTTAACAAGCTATTGTCAAGGAAGAACTTACATGCTAGTCTTCGAATTTCGATGAACACCGGATGAAGGTGCCTGGGTTTACAGAGGCGCAAACTAAAACGTACGTGTGGCATTTACGTTTTCTGCTACTAGATTGTATCAAATTCAGGTGTCCTTCCATAAGATAGGGGATGCAAAAACAGCAAACCACGAGAAATTAGCTGTATCATGCCAGAAGAAATACGGCTCAATTCTGAATTTCTAGTCCTCGCCCTAATTCTTTTCACGCCAGTTGCAGCACACAACTATGTCGACGGAAGCAGTGGTCTAAAGCGAGGGGTTCATGTACAGGGAAATCGAGTATCGTACGGCAACTTTGCAGTTGACAAGTTTCATCGTCTTCAAGTATCAGTTGGTTCATCGAGTGTTGTGAGCAACTACAGAGAGTGCGCTCTGAGCTGTGTTAACAATCCGCCATGTTCTTCGTTTAACGTCGGTTCGTCTCCTCGTTCTGACGGAAAATTTCGATGCGAGTTGTTAAACGAGGATAAGTACACTGCAAACCCAGGTCAGCTGGTTAGCTCAAGTTCCTACCATCATTACAGCATCAAGGTAATAACTTGTATGTTCAGTCAGTGTTTTAATAGGTTTGTAATTTTTTTTCTTTTGTACTTCTTCATTTCAAATCGTTAATATCAAACTGGCATACTATCATTTGATAAAGTGTTCTCAATAACTGAGGTGGAGAATATATTTGTCTTCTATATTTTCATTATTGCGACCGATTACAAAGTAGAACTTTAAAAGGTGGCTCATCTTCTTGTTGATATAACAGGTTACTATAGCAACAATAAAGGTGGAATTCAGAGCTACTTCTTCACCAATTATTGGACATTCGTTTGATACCATTATTTTAACACCAACTGATAAAGCGCGGTAATATCGATTCTTCTCAAACTCATTAATAATTCTGCAAGTTAAAAAAAGGAAATCATTTTGGATACCTGGCCTTAATTAGCATAGATTTTCCGATGTTATTTCTCCGTTTACTCCTTAGTACATTGATTTCGATTGAGAAGATATATCAAACACTTGAGACAGTGTCTCATCCGTTTTCCAACACCTCGAATTTCGTCAAAAAACTCCGCCAACTCTCTTCTCGGTGTAAGGAAATCGGATGAAACAACGTCTCTCGTGTTTGATATATTACATCAAAAAATGTTAATTACCAGTCACTTTCTAATTCGGAGTGTCTTAAATTCTAGTAATGTTGAGTATATGTCTATGTTTAGTTTTCGGCACGGTAGGTATACGTTGGTATCCAAATTAATAATCTTTCTCTATTTAACTTCAGACACCATGTTCCAGTTGGCCGTGCAAGAACGGCGCTAAATGCATCCCCAACTACGAACATGGAGGCTATTCATGTAACTGTCATCCCGGCTACACTGGAAAAACGTGTCAAACAGGTTAGTTTGGAAATAATGCATGAAACATAAAATATAATTCTTTTGTTTCAAAGCACAATAAAAAAGTAAATTTTCACGAAAAGAGATGAAATGACATCTGCAGAGTTTACTTGAGAATTTTTTCATGACATAAAACGATGTACGGAATTCCTCTTTGTAATTTGTCATATGTAAATACTGTATATGTAAATCCAGTAAAGTTGATTTATTTATTTGAAGCCCTTAAGCTTCTTACTATATTTCAGACCAAAATATGTGATTTCCCATACTATATTTACTATATTTCAGACCTGACCCAAAAATCGATGCCCAGTACACCTGACTGATCCATGATCTCAGCTACCTAGGAATGGCTTCTGTTTGTTTAAACAATTGAAGGACTCCAAAAAATTTCAATTGAGTGTAGTAAAAGTAATCACTCTGACCAAGCACAGCAAACATAACTTACACAATGAACCAATCAGAACTCGAAGCAAATACATGTAACCGGCGCCAAGCGCGGAAAAAACGCGTGCAACCAAGGCGTGATTGGGTTTTGTTGATTGGTTAAGAATGAAAGTTTTTCAAACAAATCGGGGAGCGCAGTAAAGCAAGACCAAAGTAAGTTCCTATTACTTTCGACACTCAATTTTGTAAAGGTTTAAAGCGTGATGTACAAGAAAGATTGTCTAAGTATATCACTGAATATCTTACGTTTTGGCTTGTCAGTAGAGGATTTCAAACTGTGCACATTAGTACTGTATCAGTACCCTGGGTGCCAGAGGCTTTTCTTGCGCGGTTTCCGGTTTCAAATCTCTCTTATCGCGAAAAGTTTATTTCTCGCGCTCGCCGGGGCGTCGTCGACATTCGACGCGACGGAGAGAAAACCTCTGGTACCCAGGGTACTGTATCAGGGAGGGGGGGGGGGGGGGATAGAAACCCCTTATAGATGGTTTGCATAATTACGGACATAGCGGTGCCGGGCAACCGAGTGTGTGCAGTAGCACTCAACTAAATGCTAAGAGGATTGTCCCACGGGAACCTATTAACAATAAAAAAGCTTGTCAGGCAAGAAATTCACACCTAAAATTAGTATGCATGATAACAAAAAGGTGTTTTTCATTGGTTGTTTTCGCTCGAAAACGAAGACTTGTTTTTCGTTGTTGTCTGATTTCGCTTCGCCTCTGTGTATTACGATAAACATTTTCATCCGACTTCACTTCCCGTTCCAGTAGTAGCGCTACTAACCGTATCCGAAAGACTCTCGCTGTAGCATGTAAATGCAGCTCAGACGGATTTTTCGCTTGTTGTTTCACGCTGCCGAGTCGGCGGCGTGAAAGATCAGGCCAAAAATCCGCCAGCGCTGTGTTTGCAGGCTACACGCGTACAGCTCCACGCGGCGAGTTTGAAAACGTTTCCGGGGCAACGGCTTGATTGACACACGATTCGAACTGTTTGTCTGTTGCCAGGCACCGCTATGTCCTCAAAGAAAAGTGCCGGCTTTCTATCCCCCCCCCCCTTTGTACTGTATCTATGATCGCTGTATGGCATGGATTTACAAGCTTTGCGAGTGCTCAGGACAACGTAATAATGACTCGGGAATTATCACAAATTTTATATGTAAAATGATTGGTATTGCAAGCTTAATTTGTTTTGCAGATATTGACGAATGCTCCAGTAATCCATGCAAGAACGGAGCCAGCTGTACAGACCAGGTTAATGGATACACGTGTCAGTGTGCTGCAGGATTTACCGGCACGAATTGTGAAACAGGTACACACGCTCTTTGAAGCTTACACAGAGTGTAATGTTTTACAATAATTTTCGAAAGTAATTGCAATTGGTTCAATAAACTAGTGCAGTATAATCTAACCAATCACAACAAATGTGCTGTCTTCTCAACCAATCATGTCCAAGCGTATTTTCCCGCCCTTGCCACCACGTACGCATTTTCCCGCTTCTGCCACCACCTTGTAAGTGTTCTCCACTATTGTCTGTATTAATAAGAAAAGTCAAAGAACATAATAACATTTTTCATTCTTCTTCTTTCAAGACTCTGACGAGTGCTCCAGTAATCCTTGTGTTAACGGTGGAACTTGTGTTGATCAAGTTAATGGATATGTTTGTAACTGCCAGCCTGGATATGCAGGAGATGAATGTCAAACCGGTATGACAAGATATATCACTTTGATGCACTCATAATTTAAGTGGTAGACCACACATCATTTCTAAGATTCATCAACTCAACAAACCATAGAGGATGGCAAATACGAGTGGTGCGCAAATATTGAACACCGTATATTTCCGGTTCATTGCAACCTTGAATTTTGTAAGAATTTGAAACAAATGTGCGAGAAGTTTGTAAGTAAACGGTAAACAAACTACAGAGACAAACCAAAATATCAGGCGCCAAAACTAATGGAGAGGAGTGCAGTAGAGGCCAATTATTAAATTTATTTATTTATGCATATATTCGGCGTACAAAGTTTTTTGGCTTTCAAAACGTTGATTTTTTTTTGGCGGAAACTGCACAGGCGCCTCTGCCTTGTAGCGTGGGTTTACAAGCTTTTCGTTTTCGATTGTTTGCATATATTGCGAGCCTATATTTGCTCGTTGCAGATATTGACGAATGTTCCAGTAATCCATGCAAGAACGGAGCCAGCTGTACAGACCAGGTTAATGGATACACGTGTCAGTGTGCTGCAGGATTTACAGGCCCGCATTGTGAAACTGGTAAGCAAGAACATGCCCGTCTATAGCTACAGCGTGAAGACCTTGAAGTAAGTCAATTGAGTGCCACTGATGAAGCCCCGAATTTTTTAGAGGCTTCTTTGCAATCCACCGTAAGAAAAAAGATGGCGACTGGTACATTTGCCCACAATTCGTACCGCACGAAAAACCGAAAAACGCTCATAAAAACGTACAGAAGAGTTTTAAAAACTTCAAACCTAGCATACACAATGTTGTTAGTACAGGGACGAATTTCTAAAAAAAAATGGCTTTCGGCTATCTGCCTATTGGCTGTGTTAGGTACGCAAGGTATTGTGGTAAAATGTACAGCCGCCATCTTTTTTCTTCCCGTGGATTGTTTAAATTGCAAACACACTTCACTTAATGTTAATATTTGTGTAATTTTCAAGATATCGATGAATGTTCCAACAATCCGTGTAAAAATGGAGGAACCTGTACCGACCAGGTCAATGGATTTATTTGCGTTTGCCAAGCAGGATATTCAGGAAATACTTGCCAAACAGGTACTTACTCGAGAATTTTGTTTACGCTGATAAAAATTGATAGAAAATAAGTTCAGTTTACAATACTTTAGCACTATATTTTTACAATATTTGCTGGTTGCAGATATTGACGAATGCTCCAGTGATCCATGCAAGAACGGAGCCAGCTGTACAGACCAGGTTAATGGATACACGTGTCAGTGTGCTGCAGGATTTACAGGCACTCGTTGTGAAACAGGTAAACACGCTCATTGCACTGCTTGCACATAGCGGGACGTTTTACAATAATTTTCGAAAGTAATTGCAATTGGTTTAATAAACTAGTGCAGTATAATCTAACCAATCACAACAAAGGTGCTGTCTTCTCAACCAATCATATCCAAGGGTACTTTCCCGCCCTTGCCAACGCTTGCGCATTTTCCCGCTTCTGCCACCACCTTGTAAGTGTTCTCCACTATTGTCTGTACTAATAAGAAACTGAATCAAAGAACATAATAACATTTTTCATTCTTCTTCTTTCAAGACTCTGACGAGTGCACCAGTAATCCTTGTGTTAACGGTGGAACTTGTGTTGATCAAGTTAATGGATATGTTTGTAACTGCCAGGCTGGATATGCAGGAGATGAATGTCAAACCGGTATGACAAGATATATCACTTTGATGCACTCATAATTTAAGTGGTAGACCACACATCATTTCTAAGATTTATCAACTCAACCGACTGTAAACTGTAAACGGTAAACAAACTACAGAGACAAATCAAATATCAGGTGCCAAAAATAATGGAGAGCAGTGCAGTAGAGGCCAATTATTAAATTATTTATGCATATATTCGGCGTACAATGTTTACGTTTTCACTGAATGTCTCACGTTTTGCGTTGTCAGTCGAGGAATTCTTAAATTTAGTGGAAACTGTGCACATTATCTATGATCGCTGTATGGCATGGGTTTACAAGCTTTGCGAGCCGCTCAGGACAACGTAACAATGACTCGGGAATTATCACAAATTTTTATATGTAAAATGATGGGTATTGCAAGCTTATTTTGTTTTGCAGAAATTGACGAATGCTCCAGTAATCCATGCAAGAACGGAGCCACCTGTAAAGACCACGTTAATAGATACACGTGTCAGTGTGCTGCAGGATTTAGAGGCTCTAACTGTAAAAAAGGTACGCGTTCTAAAGGCCGGAACACACTGTACAACATTTTGCGTAATGCTGCACGTATACTCTCTAAATTACATGGTCAGCCGGAGGAAACAAGTGTCGTTTTTTGGCAAATCTTAGTTGAAGTAATCAAACAGTTTGTTTTGTTTTATTCCCCTAAGCCTCGGAGCCAAGTTATAATTTTAATATATCGAAATTGGCCTATTGTCTTTAGTACGCATTGCGGGCCTATATTTTCTCGTCGCAGAAAGGAAAGAATGCAAAAGTAATCCATGCCAGAACGGAGCCGAATTGTGAAACAGGTACACACCAATCATATCCAAGCGTACTTGACTTTTCCCGCCCTTGCCACCGCTTACAAATTATACTCCGTTCGTCGTTTACACTGACATTTTCCCGCTTCTGCCACCACGTTGTATGCAGGTTTCTGCCACTGGTGCCTTTACTAATAAGAAACTGAATCCAAGAACATAATAACATTTTTCATTCTTCTTCTTTCAAGACTCTGACGAGTGCTCCAGTAATCCTTGTGTTAACGGTGGAACTTGTGTTGATCAAGTTAATGGATATGTTTGTAACTGCCAGGCTGGATATGCAGGAGATGAATGTCAAACCGGTATGACAAGATATATCACTTTGATGCACTCATAATTTAAGTGGTAGACCACACATCATTTCTAAGATTTATCAACTCAACAAACCATAGAGGATGGCAAATACGAGTGGTGCACAAATATTGAATTTTGTAAGAATTTGAAACAAATGTGCGAGCAGTTTGTAAGTAAACGGTAAACAAACTACAGAGACAAACCAAAATATCAGGGGCCAAAACTAATGGAGAGGAGTGCAGTAGAGGCCAATTATTAAATTTATTTATTTATGCATATATTCGGCGTACAAAGTTTTTTGGCTTTCAAAACGTTGATTTTTTGGCGGGAACTGCTCAGGCGCCGCTGCCTTGTAGCGTGGGTTTACAAGCTTTTCGTTTTCGATTGTTCAGGACAACTTAATGACTCGGTAAATTATAACTTTTATAATGATTGGCATATATTGCGAGCCTATATTTGCTGGTTGCAGATATTGACGAATGCTCCAGTAATCCATGCAATAACGGAGCCAGCTGTACAGACCAGGTTAATGGATACACGTGTCAGTGTGCTGCAGGATTTACCGGCACGCATTGTGAAACAGGTGAGTAAACACTCTGACAGCTTGAAAGAAGTAAATCACAACTAGTCACTCGTAGACGTGAATGATACCAACGCATGCGCAGGTACACAGAGAAATGTTTACGTGGTATACTTGTGCGCGCAGGAACGTTTTATGGTGAGAACGAAGTAAAGTCTGCACGGTACGCACGCAGGAATGTTTGCACGGTACGCTCGCACACGCCGTGTGCGCGTAGAGATGTTTTACACGGTCATTCTCGTCCCCAGAGTCCGCGATCCTTTTAGTCAGCACCAAGGAATCTCGGACAGATAGAACAAATTTTTTGATTGGCTGTTGAAACAATGAACAGACAAAAGACAATAGAAAACGAGTACTCTGCGCAAGCTAAGAAAATCGGTACCAGCCAGAGGTCGTGATTTCTTGGTGCTGATCAAAAGGATCGCGGACTCTGGGGACGAGAATGTTACACGAGATGCACACAGAGCGTATATATATATATATATATATATATATATATAGGGACGTTACAGTGTGGCACACAGGAATGTTCTTAAAATGGTTTAGTGCAGTGAGGACTCCAAAAACCTGATGCAGGACCCATGTATAGTGGACAAAGTGATTAGTTTCTAATGAAACTGTGGTGCTGCGTCGGCGGGCAAGTGAAACACTATGTTGATTATCAACTCAGAGTTGATAAAGGTAAATTAACCGCCGTAGCGAATTTCTAAAAGCTGACGTTTCGAGCGTTAGCCCTTCGTCGGAGCAAAGTGGAGTCCTCACTGCACTAAACCACTTTGCTCAGACGAAGGGCTAACGCTCGAAACGTCAGCTTTTAGAAATTCGCTACGGCGGTTAATTTACCTTTATCAACTCTGAGTTGATAATCAACATCATGTATAGTGAAGTTTGCTCTACTTATCTCTGTATTTCAACAATGAACAAATTAAAGAAGATCAGTGGTTGTAACAAACATATTATGTACATTAGTTTCAGCTGCCGAATACCCAAAGACTTGCGCTGGAGTATTGCAGAAAAACCCTTCAGCCATGACTGGCTATCACAAGGTAGACCCTGATGGTGTCGGCGGAATGTCTCCTTTCTTTGTGTTCTGTCGCATCGAGAGCGGAACTGCTAAGACAGAGTTTTTACACGACACGCCAAACGAAGGAGCGGTTGATGGTTACGAAGGCCCCGGCACGTTTATCCGAAAAGTCAGTTACGTAAATTCTCTATCGCAAATCGAAAAGGTGATGTCAGTTTCCACCCACTGCAAACAATACATCAGATATGATTGCAGCAAATCCATGCTAATGGCAAATTACGACGGCTTAGGCGGACCGTATGGCTGGTGGGTATCACGTGACGGACAAAACATGTACTACTGGGGCGGGGCTGACCCAGGGAGTTACTCGTGTGGATGTTACAAGGAAGAGAATTGCTACAAATATTCAAAATACAAGTGCAACTGCGATTCTAACAATCTAGGGTGGCGATTTGACGCTGGTTATTTGACAGACAGGTCCACACTTCCTGTGACAGAACTGAGGTTTTGGAGATACGGGAAGTAATGAGAAGGATCAAGGGAAGTATACATTGGGATATTTGGAATGCTTTGGAGAAACCTAAAGGGTTGATCTGCTGTGGTTGGACTGGGTGCGCACTTATCCTCAACTAGCACTTGTTTCAAACAATTTGTTAGAGAAGTTAGTGGGGGGGGGGGGGGGGGGGGGGGGGGGGGGGGGGGGGGGGTCAAAGAGGGTCTGAACTTCCCACTTCCCGTGGCTTCCGTTTCTTTGTACTTTTCCTATATATTGCGACAAATTACAAAATGTTGTGAAGTAATATATCAAACACGAGAGAAAGTGTTTCATCGGGATATCCAAACACCGAGATAAGAGTTGAAAATACGACGCGTAGCGGAGTATTTTTGTCGAAATTCGAGGTGTTTGGAAATGAGATGAAACACTGTCTCGAGTGTTTGATATATTTTCTAAATCGGAACAAAAACTAAGAATCGTAAAAATCTATACTAATTAAGACCATGCATGTACCCAAACCTCCGACACGGTTATGATTTCCTTTGTTTTAACTTGATGAATTATTAATTTGTTTGAGAATTTTGTTTCCTATTTTCCCGATTTCCGCCACTTTGGGATCCATTAGACCTCCCGTTCCCTACTTCCCCTCCCCTTTACTCTTGAGTTCCCTCCCCCTGTCCCCTCACCCCCCCCCCCCCTCCACAAGTTACAACAATGTATAATATATGAGGTCATAACGGGTTACTTACATGAAGTGTTAGCAAGGGAAGAGACCTCGTCTTGAACTGCGTGTGTTGCGAGCGAGTGAACGTACCTGTGAACGTGTATTATTATTTTCCGAGACCACAGGCGGCCCAAGATAAAGATATAAGCGGTATTGTGTTACAAAGACTCGATTTATAATAGTCTATAATAGTTATATAAGTGTCAGCCGCCTCCTCGCTCCAACCCCCCCCCCCCCCCCCCCTCCCCCCCCCCCCCCGTGGGACCAGACTACCACTTCAGACTAGATTTATAAGGGTTTGTATGGGAACGCAACGGTTATGTTTAAGAAGATATAAAATCGAATGTTTTGTGAATAAAAACGACTTACCCAAACAGGCAAGTTATAGTTTTGCGAGGTTTTATTATAATTACATAGGACTTTATTGATTGATGTTGTTACGCTGCTGGTGTTCACAGAGATAGTCACCACTCACGCGTACAATGTACAATTGCTATTATGAACATTTTAGCTTCCTAAAATTTGTATTTCGAACTGTGAATATCAAATAAAATGAAGTCAAAATACTTAAACGTTGTTTATGCTTTTATTCTGCCTCGTCCCCAGGCGCCGTTGCATTTCGTCGGTAAAGGGCAGGAAAACAGGGAGCGCGGGGCGTGATGGTTAGAAGGCGTCTTCTTGCCTGCATCAGTCCCACAACTCCACGCGCACCGCGCAAAACCAAGGAGCGACGCCTGGGGACGAGGCAGGCTTTTATGCGTGACGAAATTAACGGTTGAATTCGTCCACGACGCAGGCTAGTTCGCGGATTGATCTTGAAAAACCAGCTTAACTATCAAATGAGTTTTGAAATTCACTAGCGCACCTGTACCAACAGCTGCACGTTTTGCAAAAAAATCGAATAAGTGCGTCAAAATTACTATCTATGCCCTCTCCCAGAACAGTGATCAGCGTGTTGATTTGGAACTTTCCTCGCCTTTCTTTTCGACTAATTTAGATCTGTCTCAGATAAGATACCAGATAAAAACAGTTCAATAAGTTGTGCTCCACTTTCCTTTTTTCTTTCTTTTACATTTATTCGTCATTTTTCTTTTCATTTGTTGGGTTCAAATCCTGTTGAAGCCCTGAATTTTTTTCAGGCTTTTTTGCAATTCGCCACTTTAGAACGAGAAGCAGTCTGGGGCGAGTCGTATCCCGCAGTCGCTTGTGGGACGTACCGTTACTGGGGACAAAATGGCGGCCAGCTTCACGACGCGGTCCAACAAGCGACTGCGAGTTGCGACTCGCCCCAGATTGCTTCTCGTTCTAAAGTGGCGAATTGCTTAAATTTCGAACACAACTGCGAGGTTCATTTCTTCACTTTACGCGAAAATAACATTGTTCAAAATTAGGTGGAGTAATTTTCAAAGTCACCCTTACGTAAAACGCACCAAATTCGGCAATCAAAGTTATTAACCCATTGACTCCTGGATAGTTTGCCACAGATCAGTACCTATTTCATTCAGCCAAACTGTCTAAAGCTTAGTTTAATTTGCCACATGGCAACTAAAATTCCCCTACTACTTTGAGGACAGTAGTTTAATATTTTCTTTGGGCATGCGCACAAATCAAAATTTTGAGAAAAACATTCCACAACCTCGAGCTATCTCGTTCCCAGAGTCCTCCTGGGATAAAGCATTCCGCCTGACATGCGCAGTAAAACCGGAAGTACAAGAATCTTGGCATGGCGGTCCTTGTAGGCCAGAGGTCCTTGCAGGCCGTTCCTGCCGCTGGATAAGGGTAACGAGGACTCTGGGAACGAGATTGAACACACCACAGTTCAAGCTTTTCTTCTTTTTTTTTGTTGCCATTCTTGCTTTCCTTTTTCTCTCACTTTCTTTTGTGGTGTTGTTAGCCTTTGTTCACGTTGGAAAAGTTTCCACCTAACGTTGAGGATAACGTGAACCTTTTTTGTTACAAAATAAGAGTCTCAAGGGAAGGGAAAGTCACGTCTCATTCGGCCCGATCTTGGTTTTTGTGTGTGTATCTCTGGCCCAATTCATCGTTTCGTGCTCGTATAGGAAGGCTTTGTTAGACTTTTCCTAAAAGTGCATGTGGCTTCAAAACGTTTTCGCTTCTCTAACTCATTCCCATCATCCTCTGCGTATGCGTCTTACAATTCCACTTCTAGCAAGACAAGACTGGAGACCTAGTCTTACGTAGAAGGGCAATACTGGCTTTTTCACACATGAATCACGATCTTTGTCAGCCGGTCTTGCCTTCCAACAAAGAACTTATTACGACTGATCCAACAGTTATCGAGTTTTTCTTCAATTGAGTGTTGTTTTAGCATCTGATGATAAATCAGGGATAGAGCTATAGAATCTGTTATTTGTTTCCTTTTTCAAGTTTTTAAACTCTTTCATTCTTGTCAGGGCCAAATTGGCACGTTTGTAATTAAAAGGGTTGTACACCAATTACAATTGTTAATAGTACTCAACACTTCTTAACAGTACTCAATACTAAACATTAAGGTAAAATAGCTAATTTGCCATGCTTTTATTTCATTAAAAATTTTAATTCAATTATTTATTTTGAAAACACTTGCCGAGGTTCACTTTGAGGATGTGTTAACTGTTAATCACTAAATAAAAAGGACGATTTTGGCCCAAAACAGACATCAATAGAGTGATTATAAAATACGTTTTTGCTGCTACAGGATTTAATATCAATTGCACGTGTCCTTCCTCCAGCAGACAGCAAACACCACGAGGAATCTACTTTGCCATGCCAGCAGAAATACTCAAATCAAAGCCTCACTTTCTAGTCCTCGCCCTAATTCTTTTCGCCCAATTGCGGCACACAACTATGTCGACGGAAGCAGTGGTCTAAAGCGAGGGGTTCATGTACAGGGAAATCGAGTATCGTACGGCAACTTTGCAGTTGACAAGTTTCATCGTCTTCAAGTATCAGTTGGTTCATCGAGTGTTGTGAGCAACTACAGAGAGTGCGCTCTGAGCTGTGTTCACAATCCGCCATGTTCTTCGTTTAAACGTCGGTTCGTCTCCTCGTTCTGACGGAAAATTTCGATGTGAGTTGTTAAACGAGGATAAGTACACTGCAAGCCCGGGTCAGCTGGTTAGCTCAAGTTCCTACCATCATTACAGTATCAAGGTAAGCGATCTGTACTTGCAAAGGAAATTATTCAATGTTTTAATAAGTTTGTGAGTTTTTATTTTGTACTTTGTTTTCTTTATTTTCAAATCGTCGATATTATAACAGATTAAAATCTAATGTTTTTACATTCTTATAACTGTGTTCGCCAAAACGCGAGGAATATTTGTTGTTACAGAAGAAAACTCATGGCCGACTGATGCAAACCAAGGCTTGTTTTCTAACTCATGGAGATTAAATTTAAATTTGAGGCTCATCCATGTTTAGTTTTATACACAGTGAGGTGTATCTATATTCCATAAACATAATTTTCTAGAACAGTTCTATTTCAATAACTTTTATTCCACTTCAGACACCATGTTCCAGTTGGCCGTGCAAAAACGGCGGGAAATGCATCCCCAACTACGAACAGGGAGATTATTCATGTATCTGTCAATCCGGATATACTGGAAAAACTTGTCAAACAGGTTAGTCTGGAAATAGCAAAACATAAAGTCGAGTTTTTGAGGATGACTACTTTGTCACTTGAAACAAAGTAATTAGTAAAAGGTAAAGTTAGTAAATTTAGTATTTTAACAGCTAGCATCCTTTTAGTTCCAGGCAACTCTTACGCTACATAACTCGCCGGATATACGACAATAAAGTGTGTCTCATTTTTTCTCCCAGCATCATGGCAGGAGTATTCACCTGAGTGGTGTGGATTCATCACACTGCGGAAAGTAATCAGTGTAAATGAAGATATCACTGCAGAGGAATGCAAGCAACGCTGTTCAGGCTGTACTGCTGTTGAGTACTGGGCTGGAACAAAGGCTTGCTACGAGTGTCTTGATTACACAAAGCGGGAGCCATTCCCTTACCCTGGTGTGACAGGTTATCCACCTAATCTGTTCATAAGGAATTAAATAACGTAATGCGAAACAAGCTCCCGATTTCGTTCTAGCGGTTGTTTCTCTTTCTAATAACATAAAGGGCAAAATTACTGAATTCTGATTGGTTTAGACAGAGGGCATTTCATTAATTCTTGTTTGTCGAGGGTAAAATTAATCCCAAGATCGCCCGAGGACTTCGAAGACTTCCAACGATTTCCGAAGATGACCCGAACCCTTCCGAAGATTGCTGAAGATGACTCGAAGATTTCCGAAAATCATTCGAGGTCATCCAATGATTTTCGAACGTGATCGGAAGGTCAGCAAATATTTCCGATAGTCTCCCGAAGATTGCCGAAGACCACTAATTTTGCCCTTTATGTTATTAACAACTGTCTGAGCGATAACTTGATAGGAAAATCTTTGCTGATGTTATTGTTTATATTTGGCGTACTTAGCATAATTTTAAACTGTTCAGAAGCAAATATCATAAGTGAAGAGAGCTTCTCAAATTCATTAATAATTCATCAAGTTAAAATAAAAGAAGTCATAACCGTGTCGGAGGTTTGGATGCTTGGTCCTCAATTAGCATAGATTTTTACGCTTTTATTTCTCCGTCTACTTTTTAGTGTTTGTTTCGATTGAGAAGATATATCAAATGCTCGAGACAGTGTTTCATCCGATTTCCAAATACCTCGAATTTCGTAAAAAATATTCTAATAATACTCTCCTCTCGGTGTTTGGAAATCTGTTACATGAAAAATATAGTTCCCGCGACAAATTCGAACAACTTGCTTTATAATGCATTCCAATATTCCTATTTTAATTATGCAGAAATCTTCAAACATCATAACTTGGTATAACATTACCGAAACGTTACTAAACTTGGCAAGGATATAAAAGTTGATGAGCTAATAATAGCAGTTATTACAGTTGAGCCCGCAGTCAAATATTCTTTTGTTTTTAAAAAGTATGCAAACGAGTTAAGCTCGATTTTCGCCGCTCTCTCGAGTCCGGTCTTCATTCTGGCTCATTTTCCCGAACAGCGGCTGGTAATCTGAGCCTACAAATGAGGCTAATGGGCCAATACAATGCCAGATTGACCCTTTCGCCTCGTTTGCATGTCAAACGGCAAACAATACCAGATTGACCCTTTCGCCTCGTTTCCATGTCAAACCGCTTAAATCTGTAATAACTGCTATTGATGTTTTGTTTACATGTGTAATCTGTAGGTCACGTGACCTGTCGTGAGTATTTCTTTGTGCAAAAAGAAGGTTCAAAATAGGGCGCCGAAATGACATGTGATGAATATCAAAAACAGAGATTGTCTGTTACATCGTTCTGGCCGTAGTGCATGACCATGATTTTCAAATACAAGGTTATTTTGTAAAACAGGTCACGTGTATAATATATGCTAATTAACCGGGCGTGGGCCTGGGCCCAGCCCGGTTAATAAAATAGCTTCTGTTTTTTTTTTGTCGTTGATCTCTTATACCTCTACTCCGCCAAAGTGCTAGGAGGAGAGCTAGGGGTGAGTATGAATATATATGAATGTATTCGCCTTGTGAAATATTTTCTCGGGGAAGAACGAAGCCCGGACTCGAGAGAGCGGCGGAAATCGAGCCTATGTGAAAGTTGGACTGGTCCAAATAGATATTAATTTAGGACCGCGTAAACACATCGGAGCGGCGTACAGATTTTCGCAACGTCGGTGAGTTTGACTCGTCAAAATATTAAATCATTGTACTCACTACTAGGTGGACACACTAGGAGCGCCATTAGATCAATTTTTTTTTTATCAAGGCTACGTTACATTTCGCCAGGGTCATAATATTGTCCTTTTTGTTTTGTGTGAAATACATTTCTTTTCCGTAAAGGAAAACAGAAACTTGCCCAGACTCGCAGATTTATGTAAACAGAAACTTGCTGAGACGTGCATATTTATATTTGGACGATTACGTCATAGGGTCACGTCGAATCGTGACTTGAAGAGATTGTCTGTGAGGTGCGTACGTACATCACATACACTGGAAGCGCCATTAGATCAACTTTTTTATCAAGGCTACGTTAGATTTCGCCAGGGTCATCCTTTGCCTAAATGATATTTTATGAATATTGTCCTGTTAAATAATTGTCATTTTGTGTGAAATACATATCTTTTCCGTATATTTTCTGAGAAAACAGAAACTTGCTGAGAAATGCAGATTTATAAATAAGGACGATTACGTCATGGGGTCACATGAGTCAACGTCTGTGATAACCATGGTCGCCGTTAGGTCAAATTTCATATCAAGCTATTACTTTTGATTTGAACATGAATACTCTGCTGTTTATTTAGTGTGAAATACATTACTTTTTCGTGTTGGTGCAGCAATTCACTTCATTGTATGCAGAAGATTTATAAATAACAACCATTACGTTACAATATCACATTTTGACTCACGCAATTTGTCGAACTGTGACTAGAATAGCTGCGAATGATGATGGTGCAACGCGGAACGTCTGCGATTGATGGTTCAAACACCGATTCGTACCTATGTTGTCGTGTTTTTTCCTCTTATTCAACTTGGCTTTATATTGAGGAATGATCTTCAAAGACTGCTCAGAGGCAAGAAAATTGACAGTAGGCACTATAAGCAAACATCAGACTTCAGCGTGACTGCCGTGACTAATCTGATAGATTTCAAGCAAGAAAGCAGGTAAAACGGCTTGCTTGCTTGATAAAAAAAGCCCGGTTATATTTTCTTCGAAAATTCTTGTTAATGTCTTATTCTGGGCAGAATATGTTTCTATACACAGTAACGCAAATATAAACATTTGTTATGTTAACCATTCTCATTCCATTTGCAATAGCATTTAACACAACAGTGATCAAGGTAGAACTTTTAAACTTCGTGGGGGGTCTTAAACTAAAGACCAATTGGAAAGTAAATTAACGAGTTACGCATGCTCATACTGTGCGCATCGCTAACTGATGCCGCAGAATAAGCGAAAATACGAAAGGGTTATCATTGTTAAGTCCAGTGGATAAACTGACCTAGAATAAAAATGCCTTGGTTACCTCCAGTGTATTTTATTTGCTGTTTGTGTAGTCATTTGCACGTTTTAAAGTGATTTTTCCCATTTTCGTCTCACTGTTTTCTCCTCTATATCGAGTACGATGGAGCGAGTACTTCCCTACATAAGCTATATAGTTATGTGCTATCCTCATAGAGTATGGTTTTTGAGTCCTTTTGCGTGGAATGAAATACGGCATAGATTTTGACCATTTTGATCTGAAATCCAGAGTAACTTGAACAGGACAAAGATTTAGGGGCTTAACAGGTCTGTTAAGTTACAAAAAACTCATATATTTTTGTCTGAAATATGGGTATAGATTCAAGCTCTGACTGCACACAATCTGGCTCTGGGACCCAAAATTCCAAGGGCCAACCAAGATAACACTATTATTCAAACATCTTCGTTTAAAAATAATATAATATCGAGTTTTTGTAACTCCTGTTTGTAGCCCAAGGTGGCACAAGACTGTTATTTTGTTGGGAAAATGTAAAATGCAGAGATGAGGACTTTGTTGCGCGAGATAACCAAAGAGCCTTTGATTCAATTTAGCCGACGTGCAAGTAAAAAGGGTGAATTTCATTTCACAAAGCAAACAATATCAGCGCGATTTTGTTTGATTATCAATAGTTTTTGGCACTCAGATGAATGTCGATGTTTTTCTAGCTGACCCTTACTTATTAATCTCCTTTCCCACTTTCCAACAAAGAACTAATTACGACTGATCCAACAGTCATCAAGTTGTGTGTTGTTCTAGCATCTTAGAATTCTCTACAATATCAGCCTGTTGTTTGGTTTCATTTTTGATTATTTTAAGTCTTCATTTTTTACCATTCAGTCGAAGTAATTTATGAAAATACTGTAATCAGATGCAGTGTAGCTAAGTTAAAAGGAACATGCACATTTCTAATAAATAACTGAATCACTCTTAATTAACACATTTTGTGATTTAAACGTTATGTGCCAATTAAACTAATTCAGTAAAGTTTTTGATGGTACTCAATAGTAACGATTTGGGTTTAATAGCTAATTTACCTTGCTTTTATTTCATCAATTAATAATTAAAAATTTCGATTAAGTCATTTGTTTTATAGGTGACAATCGCCGAAGTTCATTTAGTGGTTGTGTTAATTATTAATTATTCAATAAAACGAAGGCGTTTAGCTCAAAACTGGCATCAAAATTCAATATCTCTTTTCTGGCCTCTATAATTTCCTATACGTTATAGTGATGAGAAAATTCAGGTCATCAGTGAATATATTCCCATAAAAAACTGAATTAACAAGCTATTGTCAAGGAAGAACTTACATGCTAGTCTTCGAATCTCGATGAACACTGGATGAAGGTGCCTGGGTTTACAGAGGCGCAAACTAAAACGTACGTGTGGCATTTACGTTTTCTGCTACTAGATTGTATCAAATTCAGGTGTCCTTCCATAAGATAGGGAATGCAAAAAACAGCAAACCACGAGAAATTAGCTATACCATGCCAGAAGAAATACGGCTCAATTCTGAATTTCTAGTCCTCGCCCTAATTATTTTCACGCCAGTTGCAGCACACAACTATGTCGACGGAAGCAGTGGTCTAAAGCGAGGGGTTCATGTACAGGGAAATCGAGTATCGTACGGCAACTTTGCAGTTGACAAGTTTCATCGTCTTCAAGTATCAGTTGGTTCATCGAGTATTGTGAGCACCTACAGAGAGTGCGCTCTGAGCTGTGTTAACAATCCGCCATGTTCTTCGTTCAACGTCGGCTCGTCTCCTCGTTCTGACGGAAAATTTCGATGCGAGTTGTTAAACGAGGATAAGTACACTGCAAGCCCAGGCCAGCTGGTTAGCTCGAGTTCCTATCATCATTACAGTATCAAGGTAAGCGATAACAGTCTGTACTTGTATGTTTCAGTCAGTGTTTTAATAGGTTTGTAATTTTTTTCATTTCAAATCGTTAATATTAAACTGGCATATATCATTTGATAAAGTGTTCGCAATAACTGAGGTGGAGAATATATTTGCCTTCTAAATTTTCATTATTGCGACTGATTAAAAAGTAGAACTTTAAAATGTGGCTCGTACGGTTTACAAGTTAAGATCATCTTCTTGTTGATATAACAGGTTACTATAGCAACAATAAAGGTGGAGTTCAGAGCTACTTTCAAATTTTATGTCAAGGAGATGATTATAACTTGTTCACCAATGATTGGACATTCATTTGATACCATTATTTTAACACCAACTGAAAAAGGCGGTAGTACGATTCTTCTCAAACCCATTACATCAAGTTAATAAAACAAAAGAAATCATAACCGTGTCAGAGGTTTGGATACCTGGTCTTAATCAGCATAGACTTTTACGATTTTATTTCTCCGTCTATTCCTTAGTTTTTTTTATTTCGATTGAGAAGAAACACTTGAGACTGTCTCATCTGTTTTCCAAACACCTCGAATTTCGTCAAAAATACTCCGCTGCCTGTCGTATTTTCAACTCTCTTCTCGGTGTAAGGAAATCGGATGAAACGACGTCTCTCGTGTTTGATATATTACATCAAAAAAATGTTACCAGTTCGGAGTCTCTTAATTTCTAGTCATTTTCAGTATCCCAGTATCGGTCGGATTCTTATAGACCTTTGTATCCAGCCGGGGACCATTTTTGCTAATCTATATTCCCAGGAAAAGAATATTGCCGTTGTATTCGAGCTCCATGGTAAAGCTGATCGAGGGATGGCTAATTCCAATGTTGACAGGAATTCGGAGGCAGCTGGGGCATCGAGCATTTTCTAAGGGTGTCATCAACGTAGCGTTTGGAAACTGTAGGCGTCTCTATGTTTAGTTTTGTACACAGTGGGGTGGTATCCACATTAATAATCTTTCTCTATTTAACTTCAGACACCATGTTCCAGTTGGCCATGCAAGAACGGCGCTAAATGCATCCCTAACTACGAACATGGAGGCTATTCATGTAACTGTCATCCCGGCTACACTGGAAAAACGTGTCAAACAGGTTAGTTTGGAAATAATGCATGAAACATAAAATCGAATTTTTGAGGATTATGACATTCAGTGTCTCTTGTTTCAAAGCACAATAAAAAAGTAAATTTGCACGATAAGAGATGAAGAGTTTACTGCAGAGATGATCTGCAGAGTTTACTTGTCATTTAGCAATTAATAAAAGCTTGAGAATTTTTGGTAAGCACCCCAAGTAACGATTGGTTTTAGTTTGGAATCTGATTGGTTAAGAAAGTGGTGCGAGTTTTTTAAACTAATCAGAGAGCGCAGTAAAGCCGGCAAGACCAAAGTAAGTTCATATTACTTTCGACAGGTTTAAAGTGTGATGTACAATAATTTTCTAAGAATATTCGGCGTACAAAGTTTTCACTGAATGTCTCACGTTTTGGGTTGTCAGACGAGGATTTCACAAATTCAGTGGAAACTGCACATTATCTATGATCGCTGTATGGCATGGATTTACAAGCTTTGCGAGCCGCTCAGGACAACGTAATAATGACTCGGGAATGATCACAAATTTTATATGTAAAATGATGGGTATTGCAAGCTTAATTTGTTTTGCAGAAATTGATGAATGCTCCAGTAATCCATGCAAGAACGGAGCCACCTGTAAAGACCACGTTAATAGATACACGTGCCAGTGTGCTGCAGGATTTAGAGGCTATAGCTGTAATAAAGGTACGCGTTCTAAACGCCGGAACACACTGTACAACATTTTGCGTAATGCTGCACGTATACTCTCTGAATTACATGGTCAGTCGGGGGAACAAGTGTCGTTTTGGCAAATCTTAGTTGAAGTAATCGAACAGTTTGTTTTGTTTTATTCCCCTAAGCCTCGGAGCCAAGTTATAATTTTAATATATCGAATTCGGACTATTGTCTTTAGTACGCATTGCGGGCCTGTATTTGCTCGTTGCAGATAAGGACGAATGCAAAAGTAATCCATGCCAGAACGGAGCCAGCTGTACAGACCAGGTTAATGGATACACCTGTCAGTGTGCTGTAGGATTTACAGGCACGCATTGTGAAACAGGTAAGTAAACACTGACAGCTTGAAAGAAGTAAATCATAACTATAGCTAGTCACTCGTAGACATGAATGATACCAACGCAGGTACACGTACGCGGTGTACATGTGCGGTCTGAACTTCCCGCTTCCCGTACATTTTATTTCCGGTTCCCGCCCCTTCTGTAGTGGCTTTCACCTCTTTGTGCTTTCCCTATTGCGATATATTACGAAATGTTGCAGTTTTTTCAAATCTATTATTCCCGATTCCCGCCTTTTTGGGTTCCGTAGACTTCCCTCCCCCTTTACTCCTGGGTTCCTGCCCCACCTCCCCCCCCACAAGTTAAAACAATGCATACTGTATAAGGACATAACGCGTGACCTATATGAAGTGTTAGCATGGGTAAATACCTTGTCGTCTAGAACTATGTGTGTTGTTAACGAGTAGTTCGTATTATTATAGCCGTAATCTTTAAAAGGCGTGCACGCTGGTTCAAAAAGCTTTTTGTTCGTAATTTGCATGAAGAAAAATCTTTTCCAGACCACCTCAAGATTTTCTGTCTCTTTCTTAGGATGGAGTCCGAAAACAAAGAAATAGAATAAAGGTCTTGAAGAGAATGAAAACAAAGAAATAGAATAAAGGTCTTGAAGAGAATGAAAACAAAGAAATAGAATTAAGGTCTTGAGTGAATGGAAACAAATTAAAGAAATAGAATTAAGGTCTTGAAGTGAATGAAAACAAAGAAATAGAATTAAGGTCTTGAAGTAAATGAAAACAAAGAAATAGAATTAAGGTCTTGAAGTGAATGGAAACAAAGAAATATAATTAAGGTCTTGAAGAGAATGAAAACAAAGAAATATAATTAAGGTCTTGAAGAGAATAAATAAAAATAAACAACTTTATTTAAGTGTCAGAGGATTTAGCACTGCTGTACTAATTGTGGACACTTTAAATGAACAAACAAATATTGTAAATAGAACATAAACTTGTTAAGAATCCCAACTGGTGGGAGGCTGTCCAGTTGGATATTTACAAAGCGTGGCCGAGGAGTTGAACTCGGACTACCGAGAGCAAATCCAGCTAGTGGCAGGGTGGAGGATTTGAACCAGGGATTTCCAGATTTTAAATCCAGCGCCCAGGACCACTCGGCCACGCCGCCTCTCATTGAATGAAAACAAAGAAAACAAGAACGTTGACGAGTTTCGTGAATCGTTGAACTGTAGTCTTTGGCGTCCTTCTGGTCACATAATAAATCCTTTATTGACCAAGCTTGTTCGGTCAAGATGGCGGGATATTGTTCTCGTTCTTTTTTTTTGCGCGTTTATGGACCTCGACTTGGTAAACACTCAAAAATAGAAGAACTTTGCCAATATCCGGCCATCTTGACCTCACACTTGGCCAATACCCCAAATGATAAATCGTTCTATGAAGTTGCATTAACATTGCAATTTTGTGTGCAGGGGGGGGGGGGGGGGGGGGGGGGGGGCAGGCAGCGCCCTTTGATCTTGCCGCTTTTCCGCAATACATGATCGCACAAGTAAAGAAATCTGTCAATCATTCGAGAAACGTACCTCTACGGGAGTTTGCTGTGGAATTTTCATCCATGGTGTCCCACAAATGACCAAAGTTCAGTTAAACAGCGACCGAATCGTTCCCATAGATGTTTGGACGTGGAATCGCCAAAATATTTCTGAACGAACACAAACGCACGTCATGTCAGCCATCGTCCGCCATGTTTATTTTAAACAAACCAGTACTTAGTCTCGCTCGGCCAAATTTCTAAAATGTGCAATCATATATACTAGGTCCCAGGCCTCGCTGCTAGCCCCCCCTGTTTGTGTGGCATCGGTAAAACTGTGTATTTTTCTGGCTTAAATTTTTTTTTCTGGCTTAAAAATTGCAATTGCTTAAATTGCATTCACAACTGCGATGATTTCATTTCAAAACTGTGTATTCTGTTGCCGGCACTGTGCGCCCAGGCGAGGCGGCTGGGCCTTAAATCACACTGTACTGTTTTTTTTTTCTTTCTGTGCCCTAAGCTGTCTGTGAAGATACATGAAAAGTTGTCTTACATCGTGATTGGTAAAACTATTTAATGCCGACATGGATGGATGGCCGCGTTTACTTCGCTTCGAGTTTCTCGATCATGACCACGTACTTATGTTTATTGGTGGTTTTCATCTGATGTCATCAAAATTCTAGAATCTAAACTGTTACTTCTACAAAGCTATTCTTTTCACATATTTTAGATATACAAAATATTAATGTCTATGCAAAGTTTGGTATCGATTCAGTGCTTCGTTTTGAAAATAAAGCATTTTGGAATTTGTGATGTCCCGGATGAACGTGTTTCTGAACTGCCACAAAAACGGCTATTTGTATGTCATTTTTAAATTTTCAGACGTGATAATTATTGAGAAGTGATATCTAAAGAGCTTTGAAGTGAAAGCTGATGATAATTGCTGGTAGAATCTACTCTACTTCTTGTTCAATTTTATGGCGGCCATATTTGTGTCCCTCTGAAGGACACCAACTGCATACTAAGTACGGTAATTTTATGAAAATTATTGTCGTAATAACTCGGTTACGAAAAACGCTACAAAGCTATAATTTGGACACAACGTTTCTTTGTTCCAGTTTTATATAAAGCTGTTAATTTTCTGATTTTGTTCATGCAAGCAAATAGTTTTTGTAACATTGATGAAAACCACCAATAATTCTTGTTACATGAGGCCTATCAATGACCATAACAAAGAAAGATTCATTTGTAATGAGAAGGCGAGGTCTTGTCGCTTAATTCTTTCACTCCCAAGAGTGCTAAGTTCAAAACTGAGGGAAAAGTATGAATTTCTTTTTGCAAAATTGTCAAAAACAAACAGTACCGCACGAAAGTACTACTCAATAGCTTTCAATTGAATGGTCACACACTAGGGTTTCATCTACGCACTAGAAAGTTACAACCCGGCACATTTATTGACTCAAGGTTTGACTCTAGGAGTGAAAGAGTTAATATGATTCCCTTGATTTTTACTGTGTCCTAGTGACGACCTGGCCCAGGATTTCCATAGCAAACCACAGCGAAAAGAAAAACTATTTTATAATAAGCCGGTGTACTTTGAAAAGAGTTTATTGGATCGATTGAAAATCTCAATAAGGCAATCTCCTAGCGTTCCATGCCTTACTAAAGTACCTTCACGTGGTATGCATCGGTTTGGTACATTTAGTTCAAAGCCCACATTGTGTATAATTTTTACGCCAGTCTTATTCGCTAGCATGCCAACGTAGACATCGTCCAATCTGAAGTACGGCACAACGACAAACGCCTTGACAAATGTAACTACAACATCGTGGGATAAAAGAAATCCAAAACCGGGGCAGAAATCTGGATAGTGTGTCTCGCTATATTCGTCTTTTGTTACTTTCCATTTACCACCCCGGTATACATCAGGGTTTTTGTAATGATTACCCACGTAAAGTTTTTCTTTTGGTGTGGTTGGCTTACTCAAGAAGGAAAGAACTCCTGCAGAGTTCACAAACACATCGTCATCCACCTTTAAAAGAAAAGAAAACTTGCAATATCTTGTTGCCCATTCGAAGCCCATTTGTATCTTGAGGGTCTGATTCCAGTAATTATCGAAGTAGTCAGCTCGCACGAGGTCTCCATAAATTTCATCTTCCTTTAACAATGAATTCGACTCGGTTTGTAATCGCGTTTGGGCGACAAGAAAAACTGTTGTCCATCGCGGTTTAAAGGCGCTTTCAAAAGCCCAAGTTTTGCGGATGTAATTCCTTCTTTGCAAATTAGCCGGAGCAGATGACACAAGAATAAGAAGACTGTGATATTGCGCACAAGTTCTGTTAGTGATTAGGGTTGTCTTGTGTTCGAAATTCCAAGTTGATTCTGTGTTTAAATGTCGAGGTACTGCTGTTGTCTGTTTTACATTTGCTAGTTCTTGTTCGCTTCGTAAATTCGATGTTGAAGACGTAAATCTCGAACGCGAGAGTTGCGGGAAAAGGAAAAAGCCCAACTGCAAGGATGCGACAATTGCCAAAACAACGCTGAAATACCGGAGACACTTTCTTGCCCTCCTCATGACTGATATTGAGTTCGATGGAAATTAAGAGCGTACGTTGTACATGTATGACGCTATCATAGACCAACAGAAAGTGACCACGCACAACTAAACACGGTAAAACATCCTTCTACATGAAACTGAACTTTTTTGACTTTATATATTGAAGTTGTTCTCATTAAACTAAAGGCTATATTATTTATTATTATCGACCAATGGGAATCTTCGAATATTGTTATTAGGATTTGTCCTTAACGGAAGCAATATTGCAAGCAATATTACAATATACCTTTTTACCAAAATTGCAATTTTTAATCAACTTCATAGTTCGATTTATCATACTCAATTTAGGACGCATTCTTTTGGGACTATTCCGGAATACGAATACTCGGAATAGACGGTGTTCATGTTCTTTTGGGACCTGTTCCGTTTTCGGAATGAACGGAATTCTGCTCCTGACAGCAGAGTGAACGGAATACGGTTTACTCGGAATAGGCAGAATATGCGTTCTTTTGGGAAAGTTTTGAAGTAACCTGCGATCTGGCGAATTTTTCCGCGCTCTCGTTTACTCTTCGTCTTTACGTGGTCGCGCTGAAGAGAATGTAAGAAGCACGAAAAATTGGCCTGATCGCAGGTTAGTTTTGAAGGGAAATCATACGCGGCCGGCCGGTCGCAACTAGCGCGTGCGCAGATACAATAGTTCTCAGGCTACCTCCGCCAAAAGTATTCCGTTTTCAGAATGTGTTCTTTAGGGAATTGATATTCCGTGTATTCTGTTATTCCTAAACCGGAATGAGAATAGCAAGAATAGTCCCAAAAGAATGCGCCCTTAGTTAAAGTGCAAGGTTTTGTAAAAATCTTCTTGAAACTCTCGGAAATATAACACTTCTACAACAGGAGGTAACGCTGGCCCCCTTGCATACATTTCTTTGTATAAATTGGGAATTCTGGATTCTTATATTTCCATGAGTTTGCAGTAGATTTTAACTCAATATTTTACTTTATTATATGCCTGGCTTTATGGACGGGAAAGATGAAGCAAATCCTGTTCTGTTATTGGCTACCCGCGCTGTCAAGATGGACCTATACAGGGAGCATGCGCAAAACTGCTAATCGTTTCTCGTTGGTCTAAGAGGAGCATGAGTAAAAAACCGAGAAAAGCGGCCGAGTGGCTGGACTAGCAGTTGTGGACTTGTTACGCACTTATCCTCAACTAGCTAACAATCAACCGTAGCAAAAAAAGATGGCGGCGGTAAATTTTACCACAATACCTTGCGAGCCTAACACAGCCAATAGGAACATAGAAAGCCTGTACTAACAACATTGTGTATGCTAGGTTTGAAGTTTTTAGAACTTTTCTGTGCGTTTTTATGAGCATTTTTAGGGTTTTCGTGCGCTAAGAATTATGGGTAAATGTACCAGTTGCCATCTTTTTCCGTACGGTGGATTCTTTCAAACAATCATTTTAAAAGCAAGAATCAAAATTGCACCATTGTCCATAGAGTAGTTGATCAAGTCGTCAATCTCTTATCATGTTCCGCTTTCATTTTTCCTCTGCACATAAGTGGTAACTAAGAGCGGTTTTCAATTGGGTGTCGAAAATGATCCGGAATATCTTCGGTTTTGCATTACTACGCCCTGTGATTGGTTTAAACAACTCGCGCCCCCTACTCGACCAATCAGATGCAAAAGCAAAACCAATCGTGACTTCGGGTCACACGCGTTTTTCCGCGCTTGGCGCCGGTTACGTGTATTTGCTTCGAGTTCTGATTGGTTCGTTTTGTTGTTTATGTCTCTTGTGATTGGCCATTTAATTGCTTTGGTTTTGGTTTTACGACACTCGATTGAAAACCACTCTATATAAGAACTTACATTGTGATTCCGCATTAGAAAATCCACTCTGCCCTTTAGAGCTCCCAATATTTTCGAATAGTTTAACCCTTTCACTCCCAGAGTCAAACCTTGAGTCAATAAATGTGGTTCTAACTTACTTGTAAGTCTGCGGAGGAAACCCCAGTGTGTGACCATTTAAATGAAAGCTATTGAGCTGTACTTTCAAGTGGTGCTGTTTGTTTTTGACAATTTTGCAAAATAAAATTCAAGATTTTTTACACAGTTTTGAACTTAGCACTCTTGGGAGTGAAAGGGTTAAATCACTGCTTTGGAATCTTGTTTCCCTTAGCTTATATTATGTGCGTGTGTGACTCGCTTTATGTTTGTACTTATTATAGCTATACTTTAACGCTTTCGAACTTGTAATAATATAGTATATAATAATATAGTATTTATATTAGCTCTGTTAAACAGCACTTGTTAAACACGGGTATTTTTTAGCACTTAGCAATAGTAGAGAGCACTGGAACCGCACATGAAAATTAAAGTTTATCTTGCACAGCTAATAGCAGTTGTTGTACTATTACATGTGACAACGCGGACTCAAATATATTGATAACTTTTGCGGGTGCTATTAGTGCTAAACATAAATTCGAATAGATAAATGTCAGATAGATATCCGCCCTTTGCGTCGAAGCCACATTTTCTGTGATTAGAGCGAGGAGACGGCTGACACTTCAGACTGAATATTTCCCACGGACTTTGTCAGAGTGTTACAGACCAGACAAAAAATACTAAAACCCTTGCTCTATTTGACTTGTACAAGGAATATAATGTTCACCTCGGCAAACATTTCGGACCTTTCCGTTACCGTATTTCGAATTTTCAAATATAATTCTTCGTTCTAATGATTACGAATAATTTGGTATCCAGTTATGCTATTTTTTGACGTCATGAGAAAATAGTGAAATTCAAGATGGCGGATCAAATTAAAGATTAATGAAGTTATTTGACGTCATATGACGTGATAACCAACAGGTTACCATCTTATATGGTAGAGCACACGCTAAAGGCTATCTACTAAGTACATATTTATTTCGAGCTGTCTTATAACTAACGAAAACCAAGGGGGGGGGGGGGGTGTGTCGATCAGCCCCCACCCCATCTATACGCCTCTCCCCCTCCACGCATGGGAGTATGAAAACAAATTTCATCGTGTGTCTAAAACTAAAAACGCTAGCTCTAACGCCTACCAATGACCATAACAGAGAAAGATTCAGCTGTAAATCGGCCAGGCTAATCTGATTCCCTTGACATTCTTAATATTTTTACTGTGTCTTAGTTCACCTTAGGGACCTTAAAGGCGCGGTCAAATTAACGCACGCAACTAACATTTCAATGCAGCATAGGGCAACATTGTTGCGCACAACATGTTGCAAACGTTTGGCCACCCTGTTTAAGCAACCACGACGGTGACGGCAACGAGAACGTCACAAAACCGATAGTACCGATATCTTTGCACGTGCGTTTTGCACTTTGGTACATTTCTTTGCGGTCCTCTGCAAAACAAAAGCGTCAAATTTCCAAATTCACGGTATCCTGGAGAAAGTGAACACACGTCCGACGGTGAATTTTCCGGCCTTTCTCTATCTGGACTTGAACTCCGTTCCTACGAATTCAGCTCCTGCCTGGACAGTTCGGCCACATTGGACAAATTAAACGTGTCAGAATAATCGCGAAGTAGTTTATAGGAACGTGAATTCACTTCTTAAGTGACGTTCTCGTTGCCGTCACCGTCGCGGTTGCTTTACGTCCCTATTGATGGCGAGGTGGCCCACGGTTTCCACAGCAAATCACAGTGAAAAGACTATTTTATCAGCCAGTGTAGTTTAATTTAGTGGATCGATTGAAAATCTCAATAAGGCAATCTCCTAGCGTTCCATGCCTTACTAAAGTGCCCTCATGTGGAATGCATTGGTTTGGCTGATCCAGTTCAAAGCCCTCAGAGTGTACAATTTTTATGCCAGTCTTATTCGCTAGCATGCCAACGTAGACATCGTCCACCTTGAAGAACGGCACAATGGGAAAAGCATTGGCAAATGTAACTACAACGTCGTAGGATAAAACGAATCCAAAACCGGGGCAGTGATCTGGATAGAGTTTCTCTTTATATTCATCGATAGTTACTTTCCATCTACCATCCCTTTGTGCAGGGTGTTTTATTCTATGTTCACCAGCGTAAAGTTTTTCCTTTGGCGTGGTAGGCTTACTCAAGAAGGAAAGAACTCCTACAGAGTTCACAAACACATCGTCGTCTACCTTTAAAAGAAAAGAAAACTTGCAATATCTGGTTGCCCATTCGAAGCCGATTTGTATCGTGAGGGTCTGATTCCAGTAATTATCGAAGTAGTCAGCTCGCACGAGGTCTCCATAAACTTCATCTTCCTTTATCAATGAATTCGACTCGGTTTGTAATCGCGTTTGGGCGACAAGAAAAACTGTTGTCCATCGCGGTTTAAAGGCGCTTTCAAAAGCCCAAGTTTTTCGGATAATTTTCCTTCTTTGAAAATTAGCGGGAGCAGATGAGACAAGAATAATAAGAAAGTAATATTGCGCACAAGTTCTGTTAGTTAGTAGGGTTGTCTTGTGTTTGTGTAAATGTCGAGGTACTGCTGCTGTCTGTGATGCATCAGTTTCCAGCTCTTGTTCGCTTCCTAATTGTGTGAAAAGCTGAGTTGAATTTGATGTCGAAGACGTATAAAATCTCGAAGGCGAGAGTAGCGTGAATAGGAAAAAGCCCCCGGATGCGAGAATTGCCAAAACAACGATGAAATACCAGAGACGATTTCTTGCCCTCCTCATGACTGATATCGAGTCCGATGGAAATTAAGAATTAACTAAACACTGTGAAATATATTTCTACCGACGGTTGCATCTACTTCAGTCTTTGCACATACATTGCTTATTTTCGTCCTTCATCGATGCCTTTGTGAATATAATAATGAAAAACTGCTGAACACACAACGTACTGACAGCACGACACAAGCGAACGACCGACATAGCTGGTTTGAATTTATCAACGAACTAATCAAAACCTAGGATACAAGATTAAGAAAGGCAATGCGATCACCGAATTTTAAAACTAAAACGAGTATAACTTCAAGGAACTTTATACCTTCAGAGATCAATGTCGATCGAGATGATAACGGAGTGTGAGCTCAAGCAAACAAACTAATTACTTTAACTCAGACGAGACTGCCTTACTAAAAATAGAGGGCTTTTGTACAATAGATTTGGATCGCTTTCAAATTACGGTATGTTAATTTCTCTCAAACAAAACAATTGTTTCTGAATATTATCGCAGAAGCCAAGATCATCAGACTTAATCGAACTGTCTGCCACATCAACAATGTACAGAAGCCTGTAAGGGACATGCGAGATGCGACTTAAGGGCCGTTTACACGACAGAAAAATTGGGTACGGACCCGCAAAAAAGTGGTACGGACCGGATAATTTTAGACGTTTACACGATTGATATTTTGGCACGGCTCGGATAAAAAGTGACCTAAGGACCAAGTACGGAGTATAGTGTTTACACTGCACTTTTGGGGGGAGGTTTAATTAGTAGTACAATAGCCCTTTTCACGGTTAACCTGAAATATTTGCATAACAATACAGCTAAACATAGAAGCGAGGCAATTTCGGGCACAAGCTGTAAAACATCGTGATTTTCTTGAGCTCCTTAAACTATGTTAGCATAAAAATAGTTTAATTCCCCTCAAGCAACTCTTCTCTATAAACTCTCGATATACAAACTTTAGGCATGGACCAATACTTAAATAGGACAGAGCCAAAACAAGCTTTATTGGATGGCATATAAATTGTAACCTCGCTAACTGACAGCAGTTACATGGTGTACGACAGCAGTAGCATTCGCTAAGATTTTGAAGCGAATCATGTTTGCAGTTTCCACATGAAAACCTACAATAAAGGTAAGAGAATAAGACAATTCTGTTCTGTTTAATTTTAACTGAGAATGCGAATAATACATTTCGTGGCGACATGACAGCAACCACGTTTGTTTACATTTACGCAATACTTGGCAACTTGCGACTCACCAAGAATCCCTCACATGTTCCGTGCCGTCCAATCTTTTTTGAAGCATTCGTTCTAAATCTTCATTTTCTTTGTTGTACTTTTTCAGCCATTCTTCGTCCGCCAAGGGTTCATCAGCATACATATATGCCATTTCATCGAGGCTTTCATTGCTTGTTGTGCGATCTAAAACAGCCGACTCGATCACATCTTCCACCTCCATGTCGTATTCCGGAATAAAACATGTCTCAGAATCTTCGAAATCATAGTTCGACTCCGAATTTCCGTCGCTGGAAGACATATTTCTTTGTGGGTAAAATTGCGATAGTTATGAAGAGGTAAAGAAAAAGAAATTCTCCGAAGACGATTCTACACAATGTAAAGCCCTCACAAAAGCCTCTTATCGCTATTCAGAAAGTTCCCGGCGTTACGTCACAAGATCTCGATCCAGGTCCCCAATAATGCGCGGTCGTGGGACAGAAAATTCCAAGTTCAAACGGCTGTAGAAACGCGGGGATTTTATCGATTGCGATAATTTTTTCGCACACGTGATCAGGGTAACAGGGAAATTTTATTTAAGCGGAACAAATTTGGGGGGTTAGTTGCAATTCAACACATACTATTAATTAATGTTGCGGGTGCTATTTGTGCCAAATATAAATTCGAATAGATAAACGTCAGATAGATATCCGCCGGTTGCGTCGAAGCCACATTTTCTGTGATTAGAGCGAGAAGACGGCTGACACTTCAGACTGAATATTTCCCACGGACTTTGGCAGAGTGTTACAGATTAGACAAAATTTTTTTAAACCCTTGCTCCATTTGACTTTTGTGTTATCTGCTAAGGGACTGGGGTCGAACCTGAGATCTCATGGTCTAGCCCATCCAAAGCCCGGCAGGGATATTTTGCAGGTTGCAGGTTGCAGGTCAACTGCTAACCCAAACCCCAACAATTAGGCTAACCAACTAGGCTAACCTTCAGTTAGAATTAGGCTAACCTTCAGTTGGGCTAATTTAACAGTCCGGCACAGTTATCAGTTTTGATAACCTCATGACGTCACAACATGGCGCCAGTTCGGAACTCGGTGAGTTTTCGGAGAGACTCCACTTTGTTCGTTTATTTTTCGGTTGTGTTCGGGCTCCAGGCGTTAACCTCGAGAGAACAATGATCTTCAAGTGTGCATATAAAATGGCGACCATCGGCAAACAATTATGCGAGATTTTCCTTCGCGATTTGAAGAGGTGGTTCAAAATGACAGTCAGTTTCAGGTATGTTTTTTCACTTTGCCGTCAATTTTCAATTAGTTGTAGATTTTTGTGGTACACGAAGAAAAAATGTCGTGATCTTCAATCTATTATCTTTCGATAAAATGCTTATTTATTGGAGTGCACGAAGGATTGTAAGAGTGCACTATGGTATTTTGATTTGCGGTCTGATTCCGCTACTGACCGCCATGTTTAATTGCTTGTGCTTCTAGGTAATGAGTTGAGTTGAAGGGCAGCATTATGGATTTCCACAGGGAAAAAATTGCCTCTTTGTGTCGATTTTGTGCGACTGGATATCGATGATTCGATGCGATGCACGGGTGCTGCGGTGGAAGAAGTGAAATGAATAATCGCGAGCGTGATTTCAGAGCTCGGTGATCAAGGTATGTTGAGGTATGCTCTCACAGTAGTGATACGATTTGCTCAATATGTAATTATCCATTACAAATATATGCTCAGTGTTTTAAGCCAGGTTTATGCCAGGCTCGTAACAGTTCGAGCTCGCGGCTGAGCTAGCAAACAACCTCAATATGCCATTGAACAATAACGATTCACGATTGTCACAAATAACCCGCTGCCCCGGCCCGCTACCTGGTAGAGTCGCTTCGATTTAAAAAAATATCTAGGACAGATAGAAGCGACTCTGCGCACGTCGTTGCTCGCGATCGATCGAATCATCGCCTCTCGCGCTTTTGAAATTCTCAGTACCAGAAAGAAACAGTATTTATTTGAAGTCCCATTCTCACAATTATTTACAACACAAACATTTCTTTATTCATACAGATTGTCGAAGGCTAGGGTAAGAAGAAGAGGAACAAAGCACGAAGAAGTTCAAAGCATGTTAATGTTTATGCAATAAATCCACTCAATAAATCACGCATCTTTTATGAAATGTTATTGCTTGGTTTTGGTGTCTTTATATTGATCGGCGTTGCTCATGAAGATGATTCCGTGTTATTAATAAGCTAAAGGCGCTCGAGGTCCACCAGTGCGCTAGGACGCTAGGAGGCGGCTCTCGATCGAAATCGAAATTATCTTTGCCAGTTAATTATGGACAAAGATTAATGCGTATTTGCCGGAAGTCAGGGCAAAACTCCTCTTCTAAACATTTCCTTTTCTACAATTTACTGTACAACCGGAATCGAATTGAGCCTATTTATGTTTTCTCAGTGAAATGGCCGCAATATTGAAAGAAGACGGTTGCTATGATAACATGTCACGTGAACTTAAACTTGACATTTGATTGGCTAATAGTTTGTTTTGGACCCGGTTATCAAAACTGATAACTGTGCCGGACTGTTTAAGCTAACCGCGTGTGTAATGTTTTCTAAAAGTAGTCTCAACCTGCAACCTGCAAAATATACCTGCCCTCCAAAGCCCATCCAACATGGCGTAGTCACCGTCAGTTTTCTTCTCAATCTGCTCCCTCTCTGGTTAAAACCAAAAATCTTAGCAATTTCACACGATTCAGGCTGGAGATCGTACTTGTTCATCTTGGGGAATTTTCTGTGAATTAACTCTGTTGGCAACTCAATTCGACTATTCGAAGACTTCGAGTTCAGCCGCCATAATTGCTCGATAAACAACGCCTTTTGGGACTAAATCTCGCTGATCGCTATCGATCATCACTTCTCTGGTTCAAGAAAATCTTTGACGTTCCTTCCGCTTACAAGACATGCCACCCAAACCAAGTCCAAAGTCTGACGGGGCCAGTCCGAATCCAACAGCAACAAACGGACCAAATCTCCCATTTATTTCTTCTACAATTGCACGAGTCCCGAAGCTGGATATTGTCACATCTACTCCAGACGGATTCCAAATTTGGAAGCAGCGATGGAACTCTGCAGTTACTATCACAAGTTTTTCTGATCTTTCACGAGTAACCCAACTAGCTCTATTTACAAATGTTCTTAGTGATGACACTGTCAAAAGAATGAACTTCTTAGGACTCCAAGATGTCAATGCTATCATTGAATCTTTCCAAACCCAGGTATGTGGTAGCACAAGTATCTTTGTTCATGAATACGAGTTTCACAACAGAACCCAAGGGACAAATGAATCCTTTGAAGAATTTTACACTGATTTACAGTCCTTATTAAATAAATGCCAATATGAAGATTGTTGCAAGACTGAAACCAGGATGTCATGTAGAGAACGTGTGCTCCTTGCAAGATTAGTGGCTGGCATAAGGTCCAATGATGTTCGTAAGAGATCTAACCCTTGAGAAGGCTGTCCAACATGTTCAAGTTAATAAAGCTACTTCAATCCAAGCAAGTAAATTTTCTTCTAAAGTAAACAAAGCTAGTGCCTCTACCTATAAACAGTACATGTCAAATAACAGCCCTAATGAAAACAGGCCATCTGCTTCTGCACCACAAAACAACACCCCAAAGAATGCAAGTTCTGTATGAGATTCCATGTTCATATAGAGCACTGTATTTGACTCCCAGAATGCTGGAAATTGCATTTCCGAGCTTCTACATTTCCAAAATTTTCTGGGGGGGCATGCCCCCATACCCCCCTAGCATAAAGGGGCCTCACAGCCCCTTTATTAGTCACAGCCGCCTATTTTACCATGGTAAGCCGCTTACTTCCAAAATTAATGAAACCCCTGCCGGTTTACTAGAGGAACAAGAGTAGGTTGGACGGGAATCTGTTAATTGCTTTGCTTATCTACATTGGCCGAAAAATCCAACCCTCTTCTTCAACTGTAAAAACACTTGAAGCAGATACCATCCAGCCTTCGCCTGGTTACACTGTACATGACCAATGTCCTCCTGAAATCAGCAATGTGGAGTCTCTACCTCCACTTTCTGATGATGAACTTTTGTTTAATTTAAACTGGATGCACAACCAAGCAAATGAAGTACCTCCCCAAGTAAATATGGCTGGAGCTTCCCCAAAGCCACCAATAGCAACAAGACCTTGGGAAAAGGTAGGAATGGAGATTTACAGTATCCATGGCAGTGATTATCTCATTACCACTGACTATTTCTCGTCCTTTACCGAAGTATATGATCTAAAGAAGGACACTAAGGCCCCACGCCTGATCATCAAGGAAATGAAGAACTTGTTTTCTAGCTTTGGAGTACCTGTGGAAATCTTCTCTTATGGTGGCCCTCAGTTCATGTGCAAGGCATTTAAACATTTTGCCAAAGAAAGGGGATTTAAACATACCCTGTTATCTACACATGCACCGTCGAACAGCGAAGCCAAGGCAACTTTAATGAATGTTGACGAGTTCTGGAAAGGCATGCTTACAATCCGAAATGCATCACTCTCCTGTGGCAAGAGCCCTGCACAATTGTTCCTTGGCAGAAAGTTAAAGCCAGCATAGCCGCAAAATGAACAATGTACTCTTTCACATGTTTGGTTGACATTTTACTTATTATCTCCTTTGGAAGGAAGGAGATGTTGTACGTTCTGCTCTTCTCCTGCGGGGGAGGGGAGATGTTGTGTTATCTGCTAGGGGACTGGGGTCGAACCCGAGATCTCATGGTCTAGCCCATCCAACAACAAGGAATATTATGTTCACCTCGGCAAATATTTCGGACCTTTCCGTTACCGTATTTCGAATTTTAAAATATAATTCTTCGTTCTAATGATTACGAATAATTTGGTATCCAGTTATGCTATTTTTTGACGTCATGAGAAAATAGTGAAATTCAAGATGGCGGATCAAATTAAAGATTAAAGTGTATATGACACGAATTTTTTTATTTCGTTTTTTGATAGTTCGATATGTATAAAAAACGGTTTGAGCGTTAAAAATCTTTGAAAATCGTTTTAAATGCATTTTTTTCGTCCAAAATGCGCGCTATTTTGGCTCAAAAATTGTTCCCGGCAGCGCGCGGCCAAAAGGTCACGTGACATACGTCTGTGACGTCAGGTTGTTTGCAAGCTATCCAAGATGGCGGTGAGTTACAAGTAGTTCATAGGAAGTATGACATGCCACTAGAGACAGCGCGTCACCCATCTCCAAAAGCACTGGGAACGACTATTATATCGCACTGATTAGACCCGAGAATAGCGCTTCGGTTAGCCCACTATAGCACTGATTAGACCGAGAATAGCGCCCCGGTTAGCTATAGCACTGATTAGCCCCGAGAATTGCGCCCCGGTTAGCCTACTATAGCACTGTTTAGCCCGAGAATGGTTAGCTCTTATATAATTGTAAGGATAACATATATACTAAAAAATTCCAGAAATTGGTGACCAGTGCTCCGGTGGTCATGTGGACATGAGTAACGCTTGATATGCGATCGACCCGGGTTCGATCCCAGCTATACCTTTTTGTTTTTTCTTTTTCTTTTTTCCTTCCAGATTTATATATTTTCAACAGTTTGGAGCGTGAAAAAGTTACGGACTAATGTCAAGAACTTTCAACCTCTCAGGGTTCTCATCAGGACAAAAAAAAAATCTAAAAAAAAATCTAAGTGTCTGGGTGACGCGCTGTCTCTAATGGCATGTGGAAGTATGCGTTGCTTACGAGCCGAAAAAACAGAGTTTCAGGAATAGTTCAGATGCTGATGGGATAAAATGCAACAGGTTTCTTTGGATCCAGAAGTTCTACTGGTAGAAGCTGTCAAAAGTCGTTCTGACGAGCAAGTTGAGCTTTTAAATACACGCGGAAAATTAAGGCAAGATTCGAGTGATCGAGCAGTGTGTACTGTCCCGAAGTGGGTTACAGTTTTGCTGGCAGACCCGAATGGAAGAAAGGAAATGGCAGCTAGTTTAGCTTTAGTTTCTAAATCACGTAGTAGCGTTGCGTCCGTTGCCGTTTTATTCGATGGTGAAAGCCATTTGGTAAGTAATGTCCTCCGTTCTTATTTGTCACACTGACCTTCGAAGACATTTTAAGAATACATCGGAACCGAGACAGAGTATTGTTATGCGAGTCTCAAATTTAAATAAATGTTTATTTTTTACATGTTCAGTGATTCAGTGAAGGCTTTTATCATGTTTATCTTTTCTGAAAACATTTTAGTCTTTCATATCTTGTATGAGCTTACTATTGAACTTTACAGCACAGCTGAACTACAGAACATATCAATGAATAAAAATGCTGCCTAATATAATTTGTAAATGTGTTTTGTAATTCAGAATGGATGCTCTCAGTGAATAGATACATTTTAATGTCGGAGTTTAAAACATGGAAAATGAATTTCATATTGTTTTGATTGCATAAAAAGCAATAAACATTAATTTATTATGCTGTCATAAAAAAACTGATTCTTTGAAAATATATACAGGTATAATCTACTGTAAAATAACGTATAGGACACACTTGTCAATGATATGTGCTTCCGTGATAGTGTAACTTTACTGGCATTAGTAAATAAGATGGACCAAAAATTGTCCAGAATTCTGCAATCCCTCCACTGCTTGTTGCATCCCAGGAAAATGAAAGCACCCGCTGGCTGCTTTATCATTACTCACCTCTTGTCCCGGTAAAAAAGTAAAGCCGTTAGGGGCCAAACTGACCCACACTGCTGGAGCTTATCCCTGTTTCTGTAGCATGAAGCTGACTGGGAGTATTGCTACTCCCCCTGGGTGGGATGCTAGTCCAACGCCAGGTTATCCCCCCAGCATTTTGTCGCCGGTACCCATTTATACTCCAGGGTAGAGAGAGGCGCTGTGAGAGTAAAGTGTCTTGCCCAAGAACATAACACAGTGACCCCGGCCAGGGCTCGAACCCAGACCGCTTTAACTGGAGTCCAACATTAGCTGTGTAAATTATGTGGTGTATGCTGATTATAATAAATTTAATAATAATAAAAATAATAATTATTATTATTTAAAAAAAGAAAGAACTGGAAATTTCTTGATTGGACATCTGGATCATAGGGGAACACAGCTGCACGTAGCCAAAGGAATGACCAGTCAGTCAAGATATACCCCAAAATCCCTTGCAAAATGGTTGTATGCTGTTTTATGTCTATAATTAAAAGGTTAATTAAAATGTATTATTCATTCAGAGAATGTTGCAGCATTCAAAAGAAGCCAAATCTTATACGTCCTCCCCCTAGATTGGCCAATAGAGAAGGTATATTTAGGTCATATGTCCAATAATGCTCTTCCTTGATGCCCCAGCTACTCTATTATGTGGTGTCATACAGTCTGGTTGAAACTGCTGTTGGATGGTTTTATTGATACCAAGGTACCAATAAGAACTCAGGCTACAATCAATTTAGCCAGTGAATGTAGTCGAGTTGCCTGCATTCACTGGCTAAAATTCTACAGTTGGGTAAATTGTGCTCTAATTCTTTAGATAGGAATATCCTATCTGTATAGAGTACCTGGGCACATGAAAACCAGCTACAGCTGATGTGGCTTCCTCTGTTTATTATTTAATTTAATTTATCATTTGTCTCAAGCCTCAATGTCAATACAAAATTCTCCTAACTATGGCACGTTCTTTAAAAGGAGAAGGTCACTCCAGAAAGCGCACTTTTTTTCTCACTACCATTAAAAGGTATATATGAAGATGAATAACTGACCGTAGTTTGAAGTTCCAAAGACCCTCGTAACCTCACGAATATTGCCTTCAAGTGTATCGAAAAATTCGAATTGACCGCCGCCATTTTGAAGACTACTCAGCAACCTGGCCGCATAATCGTGACGTCAAATAGTCCAACCTAAATTGGCTATGACTTGCACTACTGTAACATCAATCATGGGGAAAATAAACTTGAACTTGAACATACATCCTTTGGTAAGTTGGTCATATTTATATTGAATTGGCCCATCTTGAATATGAGAATTCAGGGAGCTCCGCTGTTAGGCTAAGCCTATCTATATATATTACCATCTTATATGGTAGAGCACGCTAAATAAAAGTGACGTTCTCGTTGCCGTCGCCGTCGTGGTTGCTTTAGGTCCCTATTGATGACGACCTGGCCCACGGTTTCCATAGCAAATCACAGTGAAAAGAAAAACTATTTTATCAGCCAGTGTAGTTTAATTTATTGGATCGATTGAAAATCTCAATAAGACAATCTCCTAGCGTTCCATGCCTTACTAAAGTGCCCTCATGTGGAATGCATTGGTTTGGCTGATTCAGTTCAAAGCCCTCAGAGTGTACAATTTTTATCCCAGTCTTCTTCGCTAGCATGCCAACGTAGATATCGTCCACCTTGAAGAACGGCACAATGGGAAAAGCCTTGACAAATGTAACTACAACGTCGTGGGATAAAACATATCCAAAACCGGGGCAGTGATCTGGATAGAGTTTCTCTTTATATTCATCGATAGTTACTTTCCATTTACCTTCCCTTTGTGCAGGGTGTTTTATTCTATGTTCACCAGCGTAAAGTTTTTCTTTTGGCGTGTTAGGCTTAATCAAGAAGGAAATAATTCCTGCAGAGTTCACAAACACATCGTCATCCACCTTTAACAGAAAAGAGAACTTGCAATATCTGATTGCCCATTCGAAGCCCATTTGTATCTTGAGGGTCAGATTCCAGTAATTATCGAAGTAGTCAGCTCGCACGAGGTCTCCATAAACTTCATCTTCCTTTAACAATGAATTCGACTCGGTTTGTAATCGCGTTTGGGCGACAAGAAAAACTGTTGTCCATCGCGGTTTAAAGGCGCTTTCAAAAGCCCAAGTTTTGCGGATAATTTTCCTTCTTTGAAAATTAGCGGGAGCAGATGAGACAAGAATAATAAGAAAGTAATATTGCGGACAAGTTCTGTTAGTTAGTAGGGTTGTCTTGTAGTGTTTGTGTAAATGTCGAGGTACTGCTGCTGTCTGTGATGCACCAGTTTCCAGCTCTTGTTCGCTTCCTAATTGTGTGAAAAGCTGAGTTGAATTTGATGTCAAAGACGTATAAAATCTCGAAGGCGAGAGTAGCGTGAATAGGAAAAAGCCCCCGGATGCGAGAATTGCCAAAACAACGATGAAATACCAGAGCCGATTTCTTGCCATCTTCATGAGTCCGATGGAAATTAAGAATTAACTAAACACTGTGAAATATATTTCTACCGACGCCTTGCATCTACTTCAATCTTTGCACATAAATTGTTTATTTTCGTCCTGCATCGATGCCTTTGTGAATAATTATTATAATAATGAAAAACTGCTGAACACACAACGCACTGATAGCACGACACGACACAAGCGATCGACCGACATAGCTGGTTTGAATTTATCAACGAACTAATCAAAACCTAGGATACAAGATTAAGAAAGGCAATGCGATCACCGAATTTTAAAAATAAAACGAGTATAACTTCAAGGAACTTTATACCTTCAGAGATCAATGTCGATCGAGATGATACGGAGTGCGAGCTCAAGCAAACAAACTAATTACTTCAGCGTTTAAAATTAAAAATCAGACGAGACTGCCTTACTAAAAATAGAGGGGTTTTGTACAATAGATTTGGAACGCTTTCAAATTACGGTCTGTTGATTTCTCTCAAAACAAAACAATTGTTTCTGAATATTATGAAGCCTAGATCATTAGACTTTTAAATCGAACTGTCTGCCACATCAACCATGAGTTCTCAAATTTACAAAATGTTGCACGCGATTTTGCACTCCCGAAATAAAAAGATAGATGTACATCCACCAACATTTTAACCTGCGATCAGGCGTTCTTTTCCTTTTCTTTCTTTTCGCGGAGAACGAGAGCGCGGAGAGAGAGAGAGGGCCTGATCGCAGGTTACCAACATTTCCACGATCAAACTTTGTTTACGTTTCTATAACAGGAACAAAAGGAGTAACTACTTACTTGAAAGAGATGTTATTACGAGGACAACTGCACGTAAAAAATCTTCTGGGTTTCTAGAAACTTCCAACTGTTAAATGGCTTGTTCAAGGGTTCAGTGATTTTCAAAGAAATATTCGTTGCGGGTCAGAAAATTATTAAAGAGGTTTCGGAGCCAGTCCACGTAGGGATCAAGGAATTATGGAAATGGGTCAGAAAAAGCCTTACCTCAAAAACTATTTCTGGTGAAATGTATTCACGAGCAAGTAATTTGCTAGCAAATGCTAATATTTGTGGGTAAACCAATGGAAACTCGATTGAAATTTGCTTGTTAACCGGGCGTGGGCCTGGGCCCAGCCCGGTTAGTAAAATAGCTTCTGTTTTTTTTTGTCGTGATTCACCTATACCTCTACTCCGCCAAAGTGCTAGGAGGAGAGCTAGGGGTGAGTATGAATATATATGAATGTATTCGCCTTGTGAAAGATTTTCTCGGGGAAGAACGAAGCCCGGACTCGAGAGAGCGGCGGAAATCGAGCCTATGTGAAAGTTGGACTGGTCCAAATAAATATTAATTTAGGACCACGTAAACACATCGGAGCGGCGTACAGATTTCGCAACGTCGGTGAGTTTGACTCGTCAAAATATTAAATCATTGTACTCACTACTAGATGGACACACTAGGAGCGCCATTAGATCAAATTTTTTATCAAGGCTACGTTACATTTCGCCAGGGTCATAATATTGTCCTGTTTGTTTTATGTGAAATACATTTCTTTTCCGTAAAGGAAAACAGAAACTTGCCCAGACTCGCAGATTTATGTAAACAGAAACTTGCTGAGACGTGCAGATTTATATTTGGACGATTACGTCATAGGGTCACGTCGAATCGTGACTTGAAGAGATTGTCTGTGAGGTGCGTACGTACATCACATACACTAGAAGCGCCATTAGATCAAAATTTTTATCAAGGCTACGTTACATTTCGCCAGGGTCATAATATTGTCCTGTTTGTTTTGTGTGAAATACATTTCTTTTCCGAAAAGGAAAACAGAAACTTGCCCAGACTCGTAGATTATGTAAACAGAAACTTGCTGAGACGTGCAGATTTATATTTGGACGATTACGTCATAGGGTCACGTCGAATCGTGACTTGAAGAGATTGTCTGTGAGGTGCGTACGTACATCACATACACTGGAAGCGCCATTAGATCAATTTTTTTATCAAGCTACGTTAGATTTCGCCAGGGTCATCCTTTGCCTAAATGATATTTTATGAATATTGTCCTGTTAAATAATTGTCATTTTGTGTGAAATACATATCTTTTCCGTATATTTTCTGAGAAAAACAGAAACTTGCTGAGAAATGCAGATTTATAAATAAGGACGATTACGTCATGGGGTCACACGAGTCACGTCTAACTGTGACTTGACGAGATTTCGCAACTTCTGTGATAAACCAGGGTCGCCGTTAGGTCAAATTTCATATCAAGCTATTACTTTTGATTTGAACATGAATACTCTGCTGTTTATTTAGTGTGAAATACATTACTTTTTCGTGTTGGTGCAGCAATTCACTTCCTTGTATGCAGAAGATTTATAAATAACAATCATTACATTATAATATCACATTTTGACTCACGCAATTTGTCGAACTGTGACTAGAATAGCTGCGAATGATGATGGTGCAACGCGGAACGTCTGCGATTGATGGTTCAACGCCGATTCGTACCTATGTTGTCGTGTTTTTTCCTCTTATTCAACTTTCGCTTTATATTGAGGAATGATCTTCAAAGACTGCTCAGAGGCAAGAAAATTGACAGTAGGCACTATACGCAAACATCAGACTTCAGCGTGACTGCCGTGACTAATCTGATAGATTTCAAGCAAGAAAGCAGGTAAAACGGCTTGCTTGCTTGATAAAGAAAGCCCGGTTATATTTTCTTCGAAAATTCTTGTTCAAGATAAAACGCAAGTATAGAAAATATTTGAAGGATATTAAACAAAATATTAAACCTCTTTTGGCTTCAAAATATATTCACTGATAATTGTCCTTGCTCCTTGAAGCTCGCAGTTTTCGCAGTGGAAGAGTTGAACAAACAGTAACTGCATGTTTCTAACATGCTAATAAACTGGTTCCAGCGGTTGAAAATCAGTTAAATATTAAAAATTATCAGAGTTCCGTCTATTCCACCATACCTGGGTATTGCGGTTTTTGTCGATTTTATTTCGCGGTATTGCGGTTTTGGGGACCCCCCAATGTCCCCCTCCAGAAGGGATGGGTGAGGGGAGGGGAGAGAACTTTCCATGATAACTTTTCTTTCGGGATGCGTCTTTGAGATCGGTGCCAATAGAGGATGATCAAAAGAAACATAGTTTGATCAGGATGTAGGATTTTAAAGTAGCAATAGTCTAGCTTGAATGATCTTGAATATATTTTCCTATTTTATTTTGATCAGTTCCGCTTTTTAAAAGAGCATGCAGAAAAGAGAATATTGACATTGCTAAGGCTCCCATGCAATTCTCAGTTCATAAGATGATTTTGTTTAACGCACGCAATTTACATAATGTAATCATACACCTGGACTTCTGTATTCCTTGTACTATTTCAAAAACGAGTGCGAGTGTTGCATCACGATTTCCAAACATGAGAAAACAGATGAAAGCACGAGGCCGTAGGCCGAGTGCTTTTATTGTTTTCGAGTGTTTGGAAATCGTGATGAAACACGATTTCGACACGATTTCTTGTAATTGCTTCGGGTTTCATCGTGGTATCCAAAGATCTTGAAACAAATAAAAGCACTCGGCCGAAGCGGCCTCGTGCTTTCATTTGTTTCTCGATCTTTGGATACCACGATGAAACCCTCGCACTCGTTTTTTATATGCTACTTGAAAACCGCTCTAAGATGCAAAACCAAAACCAATCGTGACTTGGTCGCACGCGTTTTCCCGCGCTTGGCGCCGGTTTCTTGTAATTGCTTCGAGTTCTCATTGGTTCGTTGTGTTGTTTATGTAGGTTTGTTGTGATTGGCCATTGTAATTGCTTTCAATTGCAGGTTTTGGTTTTACGACATTCAATTAAAAACCGCTCTATATGAACTGCCATCCTCTCTGCCCTTTTGATCTCAGTCCCCATATTTTCGAATATTTTATATCATCCTGACTTTGGAATCTTGCTTTCCTGGGCTCATATTTAGTTCAGTTTAGTAACTTTATGTGCGTGTGTGACTCGCTTTGTAAAGTAAAGCTATAAGTATAAACACAAAGCGAGTCACACACGCACATAAAGTTACTATATTAGCTATATATTGTAATATAGTTGGGTTGTACTGTTTCGCTTTTTTCGTCTCAAAAAGCACTTGTTAAACACGGGTATTTTTTAGCACTTAGCAATAGTAGTGATGAGCACCGGAACAGCACATGAAAATTAAAATTTATCATGTATAGCCAATAGCATTTGTTGTACTATTACATGTCACAAAGCAGGCCCGTAGCAAGACTCAAATAGCTGGGGGGCCGAGCGAGTTGTCCAAGCCCCACCTAGTATACAATGTTATAATATATAGTGATAAATTGTGCGGGTGCTATTAGTGCCAAATATAAATTCAAACAGATACATGTCAGATAGATATTGTTCACAATGCTGCCGTTTGCATCGAAGCCACATTTTCGAATTCTGTGGTTAGACCGAGAACACGGCTGACACTTCAGACTGAATATTTCCCACGGACTTTGGCAGAGTGTTACAGATCAGACAAAACATTTTAAAACCCTTGCTCCATTTGACGTGTACAAGAATATTATGTTCACCTCGGCAAATATTTCGGACCTTTCCGTTACCGTATTTCGAATTTTCAAATATAATTCCTCGTTCTACTGATAATTTTTCAAGTATTAGTACATTTTAACATCCAATTATTGTATTGGAATAATTTGGTATCCAGTTATCCAGTTATAAAATAGTGAAATTCAAGATGGCGGATCCAAGATTAATGACGTTATTTGACGTCATATGACGTCATAACCAACAGATTACCATCTTATCTGGTAGAGCACGCTAAAGACTCGGATATGGATACACGATGGAACATTGCGTGCAATGGTTAAATTGTATTGTTACGCGCAATATTGTAGAAGTAGAATCTCGTTTTACTTCTGCAACATTGCGAGCGACAAATTTCATTATGTGTTTAAAACTAAAAACTAAAACCCCCAGCTCTTCTTCAACATAATTACCTGTTTTAGGCTTGGCTACTTTTGCAATATCTTGTTTAATAGGGAAAAGCCAGCAAATGTTGCGCGAAATGTTTCAGCGTGGAGCCACATGGAGTGAAAAATGTTACAAGCAATATTACACGCAATTTAGAGGTGTCTTATAACCAACGAAAACCAGGGGGGGGTCGATCAGCCCCCACTCCATTCCCCCCCCCCCCCCCCCTCCACGCAAGCGAATATGAAAACGATAAACTGCAAGAGGCACACAACACCAGCTCCGCGGTTTATCCCATGGTATGGCCAGTATCTTACGCATGCGCACAGCCATATCAACCGGGCAGGGCCCCGTCACACAGCGGTCAAACGTACTGCGCGCGCGCAGTTCCCGCCAAAACTTTGCAGTCAAATGTCTTAAAATTGCGAAGTCGTCCGCTTTAAAGCTCAAACTTAAGAAATTTACTGAAAACTTAAGCTTTATACTCGGAGTATGCATAGATAATGTAATAATTGTCATCCAAAAAGTGTCTCAGCTCGTATTTTGGTTTACCACTGCATGTTCTATAACGTTTCCTTACAAACTTCGCGGCCATTACGCTTCAAACTCATGGAAAAGTCAAGGCCGCGGAAACCGGAAGTGGCGCGCAATTTTTGCGTTTGACCGCTGTGTGGGGCCCCGTCACACAGCGGTCAAACGCAAAAATTGCGCGCCACTTCCGGTTTCCGCGGCCTTGACTTTTCCGTGAGTTTGAAGCGTAATGGCCGCGAAGTTTGTAAGGAAACGTTATAGAACATGCAGTGGTAAACCAAAATACGAGCTGAGACACTTTTTGGATAACAATTATGACATTATCTATGCATACTCCGAGTATAAACCTTAAGTTTTCAGTAAATTTCTTAAGTTTGAGCTTTTAAGCGGACGACATCGCAATTTTAAGACATTTGACTGCAAAGTTTTGGCGGGAACTGCGCGCGCGCAGTACGTTTGACCGCTGTGTGGGGCCCCGTAGCATGCAGCAGCCATGCACACAGCACACAGCGGTCAAACGCAAAAATTGCGCGCCACTTCCGGTTTCCGCGGCCTTGGCTTTTCCATGAGTTTGAAGCGTAATGGCCGCGAAGTTTGTAAGGAAACGTTATAGAACATGCAGTGGTAAACCAAAATACGAGCTGAGACACTTTTTGGATAACAATTATTACATTATCTATGCATACTCCGAGTATAAAGCTTAAGTTTTCAGTAAATTTCTTAAGTTTGAGCTTTTAAGCGGACGACATCGCAATTTTAAGACATTTGACTGCAAAGTTTTGGCGGGAACTGCGCGCGCGCAGTACGTTTGACCGCTGTGTGTGCAGCCATGCAGCAGCCATGAACTGTACGCGTGTTCACAGCGGTCAAACGTTTGACCGCTGTGGAGTGGGCACCAGTGTTAATAGCGCGAAATGGCAACTTTTCAGAAGCTTGGATTTTTTTTAGTAAATCATAAAAAAAAGTTAGTAAACTCAAAAATTGAAGAAAAACTAAAGTAAAACCCTTATCTTTGACCGACTTCGCTTATTGTTTTACGTTTGACCGCGGTCAAGTACGCGTGCGTAAGGTACTGGCCATACCGCGGAGCTGGTGTAGCGTGCCTCTTGTAGATTATAGTTTCCCTATGGTATGACTTTTGAAATTGCACGTGTGTCCGATGGTCAACACACGGATCGAGCAGACACTAAACCCAGTCCTCCTCGCCCGGAGTTAACGCCACACGAGATTCATGTAAGTCTACATGTTGTGCCCTGCGTACACGCGTGACCTCATTCCCGTTTCATTTTCCTTTGCGCACACTCAGACAGTGTAGCGCATCCGAAAGCGTGACGATCCGAAACAAGAAAGACAAAAACACATGTGTAGCGTGATGGTTGCGGCCTCCGTGATAGATGTGACCTTGCAGACGTCATTATTTAATTAGCGAATGGAAAGCAAGTTACTATTGCTACAGGCCACACCCGTGATGAGTGTGACCTGTCCCATGACCGCCTTGCGGCCCGTGATCGTGATCACATGCATGCTTCATGATCATTTAGCTTCATTTCTGCAAAGAAAGAGATCGATTTGGAAAAGATTTGCTGTCAACTCGCTTTACACGTTTTCATTTCTTGAAGCACAAAGAGTTCAGACGACATGGTAGGTTTAAATTAAGTTGTTTAGGGATACGAATTCAACGATTGTAGAATTATGGTGCGTTACACTTCATGTCTTGAAACGCGTTGCAGAGATCACATCTCTCGAGACATCGATCTCCAAAAGTACGATCATACCGTATTGTAAACTAGAATAATCTAGAATTCCAGTAAGGCTTATATATCTGCCATATCGCAAATACAGTGTCTGTTGTGTAGGTTCTCTGCAATTTTGTATTAATGATCGTAATCTGAAAGAATATTTTCAAGATTAGCTTCAATTCAACAATGGATGTCAGTCGAGTGGTGATCATGCAGTGGCATATTTTTGCTTGTCGATCCAATTGCTGAACAATTCCAGCTAGCGCTCTCGATAATGTTTTTTTCATTAAGTCTTAAACTTTCATGCATCTGATCTACAGTTAGTTAGTCCTTGATCTTGTAATTAGCTTTTTCATGAATTAATTTAAGCTTAATAAATTTTCAGGAAGAAGATCAAAAAAGTGAAAATTTTCAGCAAGAGACCACCGACAGTGCAGGTATGAATGCTGCATGCAGGGGTGGTAAACTACTTAAAGGTTTTTTTTTTCTGTTAACCCGTATATTTCTTTTATACCAGTGGTGATTAATCATTTAAAAATTACCTTTTCATGTTTTCGTACGATGAATGACAAATTATGCCCTAAATTTCTCACAACTGAAATGTGATTGTGTATTTGTATTTTCTAAATAAATAAAATAAAATTAGCTTTATCCCGGCATATCATATAGAATGTTCGGAAATCAAACTCAATCGAACTTAATTAAACTCAATCAAACGACTAACGATGGCAAATTTGTCGAACTTTTTCTCCAACTCCATTTGAGCAATGAGTATCCTGTGGATGGCTTCTAGGCATCCTTGAAGATGTTTATATAACTACAAACAGCTGAAAAGAACTCAAACTTCTCCATGATTTGACAAGCGAATGAACACAAACATTTATGCGGACAGCACCGTAAACCATAATATTTATTTTCCTTGCCCCCGGGTCTAACACAGCAAGGTGCCGATGAAATGCTTGGTTACTAAGCTCTTGACACAATGAAGCGTGCTTTTGTGATGACATGCAACGTCCCTAAAAAAACTAACTTTATTGAAGAAATGATGACAAAAAACTTCAATTTCATGGAGAGAACAATCATGTGTCTAAGTAGGTAGTCATGCCCTTCACATAATAATAGAGTTGAAATTACATGTAAAAAAAACACGATTAAAACACGATCGACACAAACGATTGATACAAACTTCGAACACTCAATACGATTGACAGCTTTCACCTTTATTATATGTTCATTGAAGCAAAGTTTTTTTTTTTTAAGACTTGACTGTGAACTTTTTTAGATTTTTTTTTTTCCAAAATTTTAAAATTCTAAACTCAGCTTATCCGCTAGTGTGGCTTATACTCTGGGGTTACGGTACATCAACCTGACGGAAACGGGGGGCTTAATAGGGAGGGGGGCTTATTACAAAATCTGATTTCCAAAGGGAGGGGCTTATTGATGTTGGAGGGAGGGGGGGGGGGGGGGGCTAAATAGAGCTTTTACAGTATTCGGAAATCTTGAGGTGGACTTGAGCTCATAGTGTTTTGTTCTTGTTCAAGACACTTTACTTTCACAGTTCCTGGTAGAAATCTTTTGTAGGATCCTAAAGGGTTTGGTAAGATCCTGTAGGATCTTATTCAGGATCCTGCAGGATCTTTAACAGCAATAGGAACTGATTTGTTAGGATCTTATAACATTCTAACTAGAAACAGGATCCAACTCTAGATCATAGAGAGCCTGAGAATTGTGAACTGTCCCACTTAAAATATTAAGCTACAGGATCTTAATATGATCCTACAGGATCTTGATAGGATCTTAGTAGGATTCTACAGGATCTTAATAGGATCTTAGTAGGATCCTACAGGATCTTGATAGGATC